>OZ024915.1:38560788-38718288 GCA_964017125.1 Flabesymbios commensalis
TCTAAGAAGCCCAGTCTAAGAGTAAGATAAGAACTAGACAGTCTGTCAGAGATTGCAAACCTCCATTGAAATTAATGATCCTAATCAGTATCCCAGTAATGGTCTACCTATCTGGCATGGTTTACCCGATATCAGGCCAATCGAGTTAACTAATAGCTGATTTACGGTCATTTTGAATTCGATATAAATTAGTTAAAAACTTAGGGTGCATCCTCCCCCGAAACCTCAAATTTTGTTTTATAGTAATGGACTAACATCTAACACAGTTTGCAAAATATTGAGCATGTGAAAGTAAATAATGGCCGATAGGGGGCCATTTTGAATTTGAACGAGTCAGAATTTTTCAAGATGCATCCTCAGCTGAAATCTCACATTTCATTCTATAGTAATCGTCTAGCTATCTAGCACGGTTTACCAAATATCGGCCATGTGAAAGTGAATAATGGCCTAAAGGCGGCCATTTTGAATTTGATCAAGTCAAAATTTTCCAAGATGCATCCTCAGCTGAAATCTCACATTTCATTCTATAGTAATGGTCTAGCCATGTAGCACGGTTTACCAAATATCGCCCATGTGAAAGTGAATTATGGCCGATAGGAGGCCATTTTGAATTTGATCAAGTCAAAATTTTTCAAGATGCATCCTCTCCTGAAATCTCACATTTTGTTTTATAGTAATGGTCTAGCCATCTAGTACGGTTACTAAAAACCGGCTATGTGAAAGTGAATAATGGCCGATAGGCGGCCATTTTGAATTTGATCGAGTCAATTTTTTTCAAGATGCATCCTCTCTTGTAATCTCACATTTTGTTTTATAGTAATGGTCCAGCTATCTAACACGGTTTACCAAATATCAGCAATGTGCAAGTAAATAGTGGCCGATAGGCGGCCATTTTGAATTTGATTGAGTCGAAAGTTTTTAAAAGGCATCCTCTCTCGAAACGTCACATTTTGTTTTATAATAATGGTCTAGCTATCTAGCACGGTTTACCTGATATCAGGCCTATCGAGGTAAATAATGCTGATTGTCGGCCATTTTGAATTCGTAAGTTAAAAATTTTCAGGGTGCATCCTACCCCGAAAACTCACACTTTGTTTTATAGTAATCAGGTAATGGTCTAGCCATCTAGCACGGTTTACCAAATATCAGCCATGTGAAAATGAATGATGGCCGAAAAGGCGGCCATTTTAAATTTGATCAAGTTAATTTTTTTCAAGATGCATCCTCATCTGAAATCTCACATTTCGTTTTACAGTAATGGTCTAGCCATCTAGCACGGTTGACCAAATAACGGCCATGTGAAAGTGAATAATGGCCGATAAGCGGCCATTTTGAATTTTATCGAGTCGAATTTTTCCAAGATGCATCCTCTCCTGAAATCACACATTTTGTTTTATAGTAATGGTCTAGCCATCTAGCACGGTTTACCAAATAACGGCCATGTGAAAGTGAATAATGGCTGATTGGCGGCCATTTTGAACTTTGACAAAATGATTTTTTTCAAAATACATCCTCTCCTGAAGCCTTACAATTTAATTTATAGTAATGGTGTAGATATCTTGAGCGGTTTTCATGATATTCCACAATATCAGGCCTGTCGAGGTGAATAATGGCTGATAGGCGGCCATTTTGAATTTTATCAACTTCAATTTTTTCAGGATGCATCCTCTCCTGAAACCTTACAATTTATTTGATATTAATGGTGTAGCTATCTTGAGCGGTTTTCATGATATTCCGCAATATCAGGCCTGTCGAGGTGAATAATGGCCGATAGGCGGCCATTTTTAATTTTATCGACTTGAAATTTTTCAAGATGCATCCTCTCCTGAAACCTCACAATTTGTTTTATAGTAATGGTGTAGCTATCTTGAGCGGTTTTCATTATATTCCGCAAAATCTTTCAGTCGGATTTACCGATGTTATGAATTAGGTCAAAGTGCTGGGTCAACTTCAAGGTCAAGGTCCAAAAACCTGAAAAGGCACAACTAGGGACCTTAGAGAACATGTATGTGCAATATGACTGTCATCGGCCCAGTACTTTTCGAGCGGAAACGAAGTGCGCGTCAAAACGTCTAAATAGGTCATAGTTCTGAACCAGAAGTAGGTCAAAGTTCAAATACCCCAAAAGGCACAACTAGACCCCCTAGGGGTGTTGTGTGTAAAATTTGAAGACAATCGGACAAGTACTTTCAGAGATATGCTCCGGAAACGAATTGTTTACGGACGGCCCAACGGCCAAACGGCCCAACGGCCCAACGCCGTCACATCATCATTTTCTCCTCTGCAACCTTGCGTATTGAATTCAGATTTAAAATATTTTAACCCGTCCATTAGCCACCTGGAAGTAACCCACATACCAAAAATTATTATCCTAGCTTATTTTCTCACAAAGTTATAGGCAAAAGAAGAGGCAAAAAAAAAACGGAGGTAGAATCCATAGCTCCCTTCGCTCACCTACGGTGACGGCGGGAGCTAAAAATACTTGAATTCAAGTACGTACCGTATATCCCCGCGTATAGTGCGACGCCATGTATAATACGAGTTAAGATTTGAGGCCTAGTATGACCCGAAAAACGTCTACCCCTCTGTATAATACGACCTCAAATTCTGGATGTCGGCAGCGTCCCGGTCGGCAGCGTTCCGGGCCATCTAAATGTGAGGCATGGATATTATCTTATTCTACTAAATAGCGCTGTGACACCTGCATAGACGATGCTCAATGACGGGAACAGCGGCAACAGTACAGCTCTACAAAACCAAAGGGCAGTATCTGCTTACTTGGCAGAGTGGACGTCATCGGGACTGTCTTGATGGGCAGACGTTCTGAGGCCTGCATAGGCTACATATATATACACACAGATTTTAAAATACCCGTATTTATATTTCGCCGACAAATTTATATTATTTTAATTTATCTATTACAAAGACCATATTTTAACATCGTCGTGGTCAAATAAGAACATTCCAAGATGCAATGTGATTGTAAAACATTTGCAGACTAGCCGCATTATCTAGACACAAGAGGTGTTTGGTTGTATAAGGTGTCCGGGTGCAATAACACAGCAGCGCTTCATGAACTACAGCTAACAGATACCACCATTTGCTCAATACCGTATCAGCCGCGGCAACAGCGGTAGGTGTTAATGTTATCCCAGCAATATGGACATTCTGAGGCCTACATGTATAGAATTTGCGATGGGAGATATAAACAGTGATATCCTGTTATATTTCATCAACGCATTTTCTCATTCCAATAGGAAAATATCATGTTCAGATTTGTCGTACACAATAGAACACGCCCATATGAAAGGCGATCTTAGATTAAATCATTATTAATATAAATGAACAGGTCAGGAGTGTGAATTGGTTGCAGACTAATGGCGTCATATATCTGCCCGTGGTTGTCAAACGTACCACGCGCGTCGGCGGGAATGTGAGACGGGGGCTCCCAGCAAACACGACACATTCACCCAATGCTGGTACAGTGTTGTGCCAGCGTCGCTGACGGTGGCCCAACATTGTACCAGCACTGGGTGAACGTCTCTTGTTTGCTACTAGTTGGAAAGGCACAGTCTTGTTGTATCGTGTGTATAGGCTTGCTTACCATACACGCCGACTAACCTACGTTTCTACCGCTAGAAAACTTACCGCTGAACTTACCGCTACAGAGCTAAAAAATTGTATTAAATTCTACATCTATGTATAATACGAGGTGCCTTTTTGTGACATGAATAGCTAAGAAAAAACATCGCATTATACACGGGGATATACGGTACTTGAAAGCAAGTACAATACATTTTTTTGGCTTAATTTTATGTTAAACAAAGCTAAACTTATGATTTAGGTCATCCATAGATAGAAATAAACCATATCTGTAGAATGACATCTTTTGATTTGGGCACACAACAAAAAGGATTCGTTTTTGACAATTTAACATCCTGCAGCTTGTGTTTACATCTATCAAAATGCATCCTGCGATAAAATAGGCCAACGTGGGCAGGAAGAACGATTTTTCATCAATTTTTGCGCATCTTGACCGCCATTTTGTATGCAAGGAATTATGTGTATGGCGGGTTGATTTTTGTAAACAGACTATTTTCTGTGGAAAAAATACAGTTTGGACCATCATCTGTACTTCCGATGTATTGAAATCGAAGGTAAGGAGGTTAAATTTAAAAAAGTTTTCATGGAAAAGTTAGTTTAATATCTCCCACATGTAATTAGATGAGCCAAAATGGCGGTAATGACAATCAATTTATCGCAGACATTGAAAGGTCAGGTGTCACTTCAATGTATCTACTTGGATTTAAGTACGTACTCAAAAGCAAATACGATAGTCAATACATTTTGTGGGCATAGTTTGTGGTAAGCCAAGCTGATAATCGATGTGAATGGATGTCATTTCACAGATATGAATCATTTACATCTACTGATAACTTAATTCACCAATTTATCTTTGTTTAACAATAAAACTAAACCAAAAAATGTATTGTACCTGGATTTGAGTACGTACTTGAATCCAAGTATGGTACTTGGATTCAAGTACGAGCCTAAATCCAAGTACTTCTCTCGACCTGCTATAGGTAACGAACGGACTTTTTTGAAGAAATTTTGTTATCACCACATTTAATATCTAACAATGGCCAGTTGCAGATTTTCCTTCATGATCCAAATGAAATATATTTTGTATTGCACAGATGTAAAGATAGTTTGTTATCAACCAACCAAATACTAAAAGCATAGAGCTCTTTACCAAGCGTTTCTTGAATGACCTTGATTTTAAGTATATCACAAAAAAATGAAAATTGTCTTGTAAAATTATGCAGACCCTTTTTCGTAACTGCTGCCATCCTAAAAGAAATATTTGACCACATTCCACTGTTTAAAATAAGCAAGAAAAATCCTGTGCTAGATCAAAATCTGAGCTAAATTACAAAAACCTCCAAAAGTTGGGACCTCAATGCTGCAAATTGGCCCTGGATACGCCAAAATCACGCAGGGCAGACACTTTTTGAAGCTGTTGAAGAAAACTACCGTACGGAGATGGATGATTTTGAATTTTAGTTTTTAGATACCCAGTACATCAGGACACCTAGTGAGTGTCATGCAGTAACAGTAGCAAATATACCACATATTATTATAATATATATCAATTGTAGGTAAATCAATAAATTTTAAAATTGTCCAATAAAATTATGCTGAACTTTTTTCTTAACTGCCGAATTGCTAAAAGAAATATTTGACCACATTACACAGGCTTCACTGAGCAAGAAAAATGCTGTGCTAGATCAAAATCTGAGCTAAATTATAAAAACGTCCAAAAGATGGCACCTCAATATGGCAAATTGTTATGGGGGTAACCGAATCCAAAGCATCACTCAGCCACTTGAACTTTTTGAAGCAGTTGAAGAACTGCCGAGATAATATCGCTGTTGAAAGTTTTGTTTTTAGATACACCAGGGCACCCAACGAGTGCCCCGCAATACAGTAACAGTAGCAAATATACCTAATATGCTCAAAACAATCAGAAATTTCGGCATAGCCTCCTGTCTCAGTTTAAAAAAGTCAACGTGGGGCCATGAAAGAAGAAAATTTTGATGGATTCTCATCCTTTTAGCTATGAAACTTCCATTTTTACCCTCGGTGTGCCCCATGAGAAAGTGCAAGGCAGGCAAACAAAACTTCACCCAGGTTGTACACTGGGTAAACTAGTGCAGCCTTCCCCAGGTATCTCATTTCTTTGAGATTCCCACATTGTTCTGTCCAAATGGTCTTAATGATGTCTCCCAGAACTTCCTCATAGGGCAGTGGACATAGTCTATTTTCATTTTTTGCATTTTTTTACAAAAATTTAAAAAATGGCACCTGCGTAAAAAAATTATCAAAAGGGGCCACAGCATGCATATTCCACTTACCTCTTCAAGCACTTGTTGCAACAATTACGGAATACAAGGCGAAAGCTGGCACCATTTTTCGTAATTGCGAGAAATCTAATAATGGGAACCCCCGGAAAAGGTGATAAAAGTGCCATTCGAAACAAATAACTTTTTAATTCTACAATGATAGCTATATTTATACCAGTAACAGTGAGCAAAAAGAACAAACAAACAAAACAAAAATATGTCTTTTATTGCATTTTATCAAAAATTCACATAAATCCTGAAAAAAAACGAAAAAACACCAAAATGACGTCTTCGAACATGGTCTACCTATCATATGCACATTACCAATCAGAAATCTGGGCATAGCCTCCGGCCCCGCTTAATCTTTTTTTTGATAGATGATTCGAAGTGACTCGCACGTCGGCATACCGGAGTGCTAGATGATAGACTAGTGCGCCGGCATACCGGCGTGCAAGTATATAGCGGTATATATCTAGAACACCAGTATGCCGTGCCGGCGGCCAGAACACGGTATTTAATCAGTTAACCTATAGACAAACTACCTGGTCTTAGCCCTAGAAGCAGGCTGCCTGGGCCTTCTGATTAATCGCAGGGATCATAATTACAATGTGAACTGTGTGTATGACTATGAAGATATGCAAGTTGCCGATATAGGCCCCCTATGTATTTCAAAATTTTCCTGTGTATTTAATTGTTGGCATAGGTGAAATGCAATTGGCAATATTACATTAAACACATACTAATGATGAAAGACGATCTAAAATGCAATTAACTACAACAGTAGGCTGATAAAACAGCACATGAAATGCAATCAACGCCAACAGTAGATAAAACACCAAATAAAACGCAATTAACTTTAACAGTCGATGTAACACCATCTAACACACATTTATTATTAACAACTCAGCAGAGTGATGACATGAAGCCACACCTCATAGTCGCACTTCCCGTAGCTCACACCCTGTATATTGCAACGCTTATGATCTTTAATACGATCGATTACCTCACGGCTACATTCATTCATAAAAGAGATGACTCCAATATCGGAGATGAATTCAATGCTTTTGAAGATTTCGGGGCATATGTTAAACAGTTGTAACTGCTTCCTGTATGAATGCAGTTCATGTACCGTGTACCGGCCGCCGGCACGGCATACCGGCGTTCTAGATATATACTGCTATACACTTGCACGCCGGTATACCGGCGCATTATAGTAAAAGTCACTTTAAATTTGTCACTTTCAAGTTGCATGTTTTTCCCTCATTGCTCAAGCAATTTTCATCCGATTTTCAGGAAATTTGACAAGCGCTAGTTTCTAGTCTTGCTGAAAATTTCAGGGAAAAATATTATGTAGTTTAAAAGTTAGACCAATTGACATTGACGCTCCTTTATTAACCCATTGCACTCTATCAGCTTCACTCACGAAATGCCACTACATGTCAAATGGTCTAACTTTTAAAATACTTATTCAAATTTCAAGTTTTCAGGGTAGGCGCCGTTATAGTTGAAAAGAGTGCTTGCAAAATTTCATGGAAATTGATTCAAAATTGACGGAGAAATCAGCGAAAAACACCCAACGCTGGTGAAAGTTGACTGCAACTATAGTCTATGACTCTATTATCTAGCACGCCGGTATGCGAGTCACTTCGTAGATGATTTTGAGTTTTAGTTGAATAAGATGAATCTTTCTTTAGTCTTAGCTTAGGCGAACACCTTATTATTCATTGAACATGTACTGTATTTCCACATTTATGATATTATACCACAAATGAACAACTGTTAGGGATGTGCATAAAAAAAAAAATTTGTTAATTATCTATTTTTTTGTAGCTGATCAAGACAAAAAAAATGATGTATCATTTGTGCATAAATCATCATTATTAAGGAAGTTATGGCCAAAACCGTCCTCTTTTCTTTCTGTCAATTAACCCTCTATTCCCCATTAGCCATTTTGTGATTTTTACATGTATTACACATACATAGAGATTTACGTGAAAATATGGATAATTTTAGTGAATGACATATTTTAAATGCTTGTAACTATGAGAGTTTTGAAGATATCATTCTCAAATTTGGTAGTATGGTGTAGAACTTTATGAAGTCCAGAGCAATCAATTTTTCTGTGCTTTCTTAATAATGACCTTGACCTTGGGTACATGTCAAGGTCATTTACGTGCTGATTTTAAATAATTGTATATTGTAGGCTAATATATCGAAGACATAAAATTGATTTAAATCATTCCAATTGTTCTAGTAGTCTCCATAATTTTATGAAAATAAAATGTTTGCATCATGGCAAGGTGTGTGCTATTCAGGCGTTGCCATGGTAACCATTTAATTAGCTAATAATTACTTTTTATTCAGTTTGTAGATTAGAATTTATTTATAAATTGACAAAAAATAATTATTAAACTTGTTTTTTTGTTTTGTGTTGTTTATATTCTTGTTAATATCACAGTACATTGCATTCTGATATGAATCTGATATCTGGTTGCTATGGAAACGGCATATAGAAACATAACTTCATAAGAGAATCAACTGTCTGTAGTTATACTAAATTATCCAATTGAAATTATTAATATTAATAATATGTTAAATTACATCAGTTGATGAGATTACGTCAACTTATCAAGCTAGTAATAGTATTTTTGCCCTTTGGCTGGTTCCCATGGCAACCATACACTGTTTACTATTAATAGGAGCTTATTACAGAATCAACTGCTGTGGCTGATATGAGCAGTAGTAGCATACTGTAATAATTCGAATTACAATAAAATAATTGGATTACCCATATAAAATTTGGATTTTTCTCCTTTTTCATTATAAATATGGTTACCATAGCAACCATTTTTTTCAAAGTGATGATATTGCCAAACAACCATTTTAACTGATTTTTTGTCCTGAAAATCAGTGTGGTTTATATCCTTGTTGCTATCATGATACATTGCATTAAGTTTTATCTGGTTGCTATGGAAACGTCATAGAAACAAAAAAGAATCAATAGCAGTTTTACCAATGAAAGCATCAGTATAGTAATTTAAATTACATTAGGTAATTAGATTACTAAATCAAACAAACAATATAGTTTTTGCCCTTTCTATTGAAAGGGCACTAACGCTCGACCGCTCGACCCAGTCCAGTAATCCTGGCACCGGGCGAGTACACATTCTCAGGCACTCGACCTGCTGGTCGAGTATATATTCAAGGCCTTATCTGCTATGTAACGTAACTAGGCCTATACTAGTATTGTCAGCATGTCTGACCAGTGCATGGATAGTCTGCATTAGCGGTATTAGGACAACGCGGCGCTGTCATTAAGCCACGCGACATTGGTTACAGCTCCCTGCACGTGCCAGCCTCCATCCACTCTCACGCCGCCACTGTGAGCGCGCTGGCAGCAGTTGTAGATGGTGTGGTAATACAGGCCGACACCCTGTGCAGCCACGGCCCGCTTTATTGGCTTAGACGACGCAGTTACCATCACATTTCATCTTTGAATGTTCTCATTTGGGTACGACAATATCTTAATATGGTATTTGTTTTTAGACACATCGGAATAATAGAAAAGCGTCGGCGGCATAGTGTATGAATGCTTTAAAAAGACGTAGGCCTAACTGATTAAATTTACGTCTAATTTCACACAGTGTGTAGGCCTCAGAATGTCTGCATAGAAGCAGACCGTCCCGATGACGTCATCTACTCTTGCCGACCTTCGCCCGCCATTGATTAAATGGTGGTATAACTATATCATCCCTGCATGGACATCGTGTATACATGTGCGCTCAGGGTTGAGCACGTGTCAAGTCGTATGTCCCTCGGCGCTACTATAGTCACCATAGTAGAAACAGATCCATACCTCACATATTTGGATGACCAGTGGACGCCAACTGCTAACAGTCTAAGACATGAGCTAGCGCGAAAAACAGATGCTTCAAATCTTACTTAGCATTAAGCCTATAAATTGGTGTCGCATTATCGCTGGGAATTTAACAGGGGCACTTGTAAATCAATGATCACTAGTGCAATGATTATGAACTGTTATTAGTTTTGTTGTAAGCAAAACTGACATGATGTCGTCATTCTGACACAACTCAATGATTAATTACCCAACACACACAGGTGTTATTCAATGCTGGTCCACCTGTACGACGCTGGCCCAGTGTTAAAACAAGATGTACAACAACTAGGCTACATTAACAGTAGCATACCGCATTTACACCCACGCTCACAACACGCTGACCGCGGCTCAACCATGTTGACACAGCTACATGAAGCAGGCTGGTGTCTGGTAGATTTTTTCAAGCCAGCAGATATTCTGGTAATACAGGGTACAGCAAAATCAGGGGGGGGGGGGGTGAGTGCGTTTATTAGGGATAATACGGTATACACACAGACGGAACGCTTAAGCCATCTAGAGCCAAGTAGACTCCAGATGCAAATATGTTATTTATATTATTTGATTATGTGACTTGATATCATCTAAATTGACTCTTCAATGTGAAATAACAAGTGATTATTATGGTATTATGCTATATGTTTGTCTTTGTTATTTTTAGCTATTTTTATAAATATCACAATGATTGCGGGTTGTACATCCCTTGTACATAATTTGTTTCTTTTCTAAGTCCATACCGTATCAGATTCGAACTTACCTGGTCTAGTGACATGTCACCAGGTCTAGTGATAAACTAAGGTTACTCGACCTGCTGGTCTAGTGATACAAAATGTTAATGTCACACCCTGCAATAGTCCTCACATAGCAACCATACACCGTTCATAGTATTACAATATTAAAATTATGGTTGCTATGGCAACGAAATAGGAACATAAAAAGAATCAACTGTAGTGACTGATAAAGGCTATAACATACTGTAGTACTTAATTCAAATTACATTAAGATTATGTATTAGATTGTTGTTTTTTAAATTAGGATTTTTGTCTTTTTAAAAAAATTATACGGTTACCATGGCAACCATTTTTTCGGAGTGATGATATTCATATTTGGAATTCCAGTACACATTCCTGATCCATATAACAGAAAAATACTGTAGTTCAGTGCTGATGGTTAATAAAAATGAAGGTGTGTGGAAAATCATACCGCTTTAAATATTGATCAGCAAGGAGTGAGATTTGCTCTACACTAATGTTGCCTCAATTTCAGTAAATTGTACAAGGTGTGCAGTTTTTTCCTACGCCACAACTTTGTTATAGATGTGTGATGGTGTGCGCGTGCAATCGCACACCTAATATCATCTGACAGCACTGTAATTAGGTGAAATAATTATAGAGCACTTTTGGCATTTTGTTTCATGTTAAATCCAAACATTGGTTTCCATGGCAACTATGACATTAATCACATTTTAACTGTAGTTAGACATATACTCATACAGTAGATCCTGTCACCAACGACCTTTCTTCTGCCAGACAGAAAAAGTCGCTGGTGACAGAAAGTCGCTGGTCACAGGAATGAGTTTTTGCTGTGAAATTTGCGGGTGTGGCGGCTGGTTCAATGTGGGGCTAATGACATTTACCAACCACTGACCGGTAGTCATTGTGGATCAAAGCAAGCAGTTGCGGCAACATTTCAATGCCTGTTCTAATATCACTGATTATGACGGTGTTTTTCAGAATGGCTGCTAGCTATGCTAATAACGCTGTTATATAAGCCCAGGTAGCTTCTGACCCTTAACAGACATGAGGCGTTGTATATTCACATTTAAAAATGTGTCACTATAGGACAGATGATGTAGCCTTGGTGAGACAAAAAAATAACTGGTGGAACAAAAAGGGAACAGTTATTCATTACTGATGAATAATACATATGTGTGTTTACACTAACAGGAGCATTATGCCCACACTAGGACGTTTGTACCGTCCCCGTCCCAGCAGACACAATACGTTGAATCAATGTTGGTTTAACGTTGGTCAACCGTCTACGATGCTAGACCAACGTTAATCCACCATTGAATCAACGTCTTGTGTCTGCTGGGTATATGTGACCGGACCACGCTCATATAGGACGTTCGCTACGTGTGAATAAACACGCGTGGACGGCTCATTAAGGCAGTGTATTGTATTAACAGAATAAAGTGACGGGGGATCAGTTATGTCCCGACGTGATGTTGTTCTAATGTTGGCCAACCCTGCATCAATGTCTCGTGCCAGTTGTATAGTCACCTAGTAAACATGAGCCATTGACCCGATGTTGTTTTATTGTGGGCTGACTTCGAAAACAGTGGGCCAACGTTGAAACAACATTGGGTCAACGTCTTGTGTTTGCTGGTCAGTGACGGCGCGTCTCATGTCTGGAGAGGGGTGTACTGTTGACTGACAGGCTGTGTATAGCGTAATTATGACGCCGCCGCTCTGTCTACCAGCCAACACACAACTGAATAGCACTTGACATTTAGTGTGCTATAGACAATACTATTTGTATAATTAATCATGGCGTATCTTCTTATAACATCCCCTGAACAATTTAATACGATTGTATTTTGAAACATGTTTAATTAGCGCTACTCAAAATAATTTTTTTTATATTCTTTTCGACTAATGAGAGCATTAAATTGATTAATAGGGCATATATTTAGTTGATCATTGGACATGAAGGGTTAGATGATTTTTTACCGGCGCGGGGTGATATTGCTGTGTAGTAACATCGACGATCTAAGGTAGATAGACCTCTTGCGACAACAGCCTGATCTTCCAGCGTTATACCTCTCTGTTAACCATGATATCCACACAGTCAGATCTGACATGCAGTGGTTTGCTCATGAATATTTCCAAAAGTCGTATGACGAAAAAAGTTGAGGTCGTTGGACACAAGTAATATAATGACCTTCTGCCAGATATTTGAGGTCGCAAGTCGCGTTAGACAGAAAGTCGTTGATCACAGGTCGGTAACTATAGAAAAATGATCCGTGCAAGAAAAAAAAGTCGTTGGAGACAAAAGGTCGTTGGTGGCAGGGTCGTTGATGACAGGATCTACTGTATAAGAAAATGTATATATACATCAGAAAAAAATTAAGTTGATCCACACGTGGCGGCCATTTTGAGTTTCAGTAAAACCTTTAAAAAATCACCTGCACATCTCCGTATCATGGGTAATGTGATTGTAAAATTTAAATAATTTCTGACTAAGTTTTTGAGTTGTTGCGCCCACAAAAAAATTTGGGGGGCGCGAAATTGGACAAAATTTCCACTTGTCTAGTTAGACAACTAGCCAAAAAATTGACTAGTCCTTTCCACAATATCACTTGTCCTTTCTAATTATTGTCAAGCAGGGACACTCGTCCGGAAGGACAAGTTCAGTCCTAACTAAATTCTTGGTCGTCCCAGACGAACGGATGGTGCCAATTTCGAGCCCTGACGTGGCGGCCATTTTGAGTTTCAGTAAAACCTTGAAAAAATCATCTGCACATTTCCATATCATGGGGAATGTGATTGTAAAATTTGAATAATTTCTGCTTGAGGTTTTACAGTTTTTGCGCCCTACAAAAAATTTTGGCGTAGACCTCTGGTGGCCATTTTGAATTTTGGTAGCATCTTTAAAAATCACTTGCACATCCCCATGTACTGATGTTGCTTGGAATGTGATTTTAAAATCACAAAAAAAATGATGACTAGCGCCCATAATTAATGGTGACGCCAGACGCACTCCTGACGCGACTAAAATTTCACTTAGGCTTCCCCAATGGCCGGGGGATAAAAACGATATTGCTTTTATTAAACAGTTCCATGACCATTTTCTTTATAAAACCCTTTGGTTTTAGGAGATTAAGTGTCATTCTTCAGATATGTAAAAATGATGCTTTGATGCATCGTGAAGGTTTAAAGGGTTGTAATAACCTATCTAGTATAATCATGCAGCTACATAATAGGCCAGGATCAAGACTGATGTTTCACTGTGTTAAATTAAAAATAAGTGGATCAATTTTGAACTTAAAACACTGGCAGCATCTGCAATATTGTGTAGTCTATCGGGCTGGAGGGGGGAGTCTGGAAGATTTAGGCAATCAGCTAACTCTTGAAAGCTGTCGTGCAGTTTTTTGATTCTATGGCAAATGCTGGAAGAGAATTCCAATCAGAAAAATAATTTGGTACCCACCCCGTGTTCTTTTGTCTGCATGCTGGGAATAAATGATCATTGATAGTGAATTTTGGCTAGCTCATTTGAAGTTTTTAAAGTCTAGAAATTCTCTCTCTTGCAGTGTGAATAACTAACTGATTATACCACTCGCGCATTTGAAGTGCTACTCGCCCAGTAAAATTTGAACTCGCCCGAAACAAGGGGCACTAAGCTAACTCTTAAAACTGTGCCAGCGTTCAAGAGTCCCCTGCAGCCTGATACTCCACATTGGAGGTGCTGTTGGAGTACAAAGTTCTAATTCAACCAAGTCTAAGACGTGTTATAATCATTGGAAAATTGACAAAAAAACTAATGACTTGTAAATAAATGTAACAGGATGTGAACATATACATTATAGTGACATATATGGACATGTATAATCCTTTGGTTGGCAGTTTAATTATAAACATTTCATTTAGTAGTGGGCGTTAAATAAATTATACTGTCTGTGACGTCCTTTACCAATGTTTAGGTACATCTAGTTGCAGGACATAGATATTTGTTTACATGACATACACTGCACGAGTATGTAAAACACTCGTAGGCCTACTCGTCAACAAATGCAGGTGTGCGCACGCATGTCTGTTACAATTGACCCTATAGGGGGGGTGACACAATTGACCAATTGCTCAGACAAGTGCCGCAAACTTAGAGCTCAGTGCATGCGTACCGTGTCAGCGATGCATACACATGTAGGCCTGCCGACTCCAGGCAGTCATCGCGCTGATCCAAAAATCTCCAATCGTGATGTAATTACGCTGGCCACTCTTTTAGAACCTCGCAGGTCACAATTGCGTGACATGAACTAATAGTAAAAAAATCTATCCTGACATATTATTATTTTCACAGCAGACTACATGTTTAAATTACGGAAAAATATGCACTCGCCAACCTGGGCGAGTTCGTGGCCAGCCGAACTCGCCCGTTTTTTTTCCTACTTGCATTGGCGAGCGGGCGAGTGCCAATCATGCACACTGCTCTTGTTTTCAATCAGGTCCATGTTCTGATGAGAGATTTTGCAGATGATTTTGATTTTTTATTCCAAGTTGTCAATGTCTTTTGTCTAAAGGGTCCCAAACTGCTGGAGTAGAGTCCCAGTGTAGAGTATAGGCTACGGTATTCTAAAGATGATATGACCAAGCAACTCTATGCATTTAGGCCATTGAGGCCAATTATGACGGTGCACATGGGTTCTGGAAAATATGGATTGTTTCCAGCTCACTTTTTACCGATTTTTTGGCTTCGCTATTCGCTTTTTATTATAAGGGAAAAATGCTATAAATATAGATATAGTGTAAATATAGATTTACACTATTTATCAGCTGAAATCCTCGATGTTCGGACCCTAAGAGCTTGATTCGTTTTTTAAAGGCCCATACCCGGGCAGAATTCACCATTAAATCAGTGGTTTTATTTCGGCTTTTTAATATTACCATATAAATTATTTTAAATTATGATGCGCATTTACCAGTTAGACTAGATAGACTGATTTTTTATTTTGGACAACCATGACAAAAATAAGAAATACGGGAATTTTGTCTCTATATCTAGTCTTAACTGGTAAATGCGCAGCACAAAAGTTTAAAAACTTTTGCAATTATTCTATGGACATGTTTACATCATATACCGTATATCCCCGCGTATAGTGCGACGCCATGTATAATACGAGTTAGGATTTGAGGCCTCTGAGGACGGGAAAAACGTCTACCCCTCTGTATAATACGACCTCAAATTTTGGATGTCAGCAGCGTCCCGGGCCATCTAAATGTGAGGCATGGATATTATCGAATTCTACTAAATGACGCCGTGACACAGGACAGATACTTGCTTACACGATGTTCCATGACCGGAACAACGGCAACAGTACAGCTCTGCAAAACCAAAGGGTAGTATCTGCTTACTTGTAGAGTAAGCAGATGTGTATTTTCATTTTCCACGGCAGAGTGGATATCATCCGGACTGTCTGGTTTTGGGCAGACATTCTGAGGCCTGCATAAGCTACATATACACACAGATTTTAAAATATTTATATTTCGCCGACAAATTTATATTATCTTGATTTATCTATTACAAAGACCATATTTTAATATCGTCGTGCTCAAATAAGAACATTCCAAGATGAATTATGCGATTGTAAAACATTTGCAGACTAGCCGCAATGTCTAGACACAAGAGGTGTTTGGCTGCATAAGGTGTCAAGGCCCTGGTGTCAGAGTGTAATGCCACAGCCGCACTCAGTGAACTACAGCAAACAGATACCACCATTTGCTCAATACCGTATCAGCAGTGGCAACGGCGGTAGGCGTTAATGTTATCCCAGCAATATGGACATTCTAATGCCTACACGTATAGAATTTGCCATAGGAAATATAATCAGTGATATATTGTTATATTTCTTCAACGCATTCTCTCATTCCAATACATCTTAATAAAATATCATGTTCAGATAGGTCTACCGTCGTACACAATAGAACACTCCCATATATGAAAAACAATCTTAGATAAAATCATTGATAATATAAATGAGCAGGTCAGGAGTGTGAATTGGTTGCAGACTAACGGCGTCATTTATCTGCCCGTGGTTGTCAAAGGTGCCACGCGCGTCTTTGTCTTTTGGCGGGAATGTGAGACAGGGGCTCCCAGCAAACACGACACATTCACCCAATGCTAGAATAATGTTGTGTTAGCGTCGCAGACGGTGGCCCAACATTGTACCAGCATTGCGTCAACGTCTCTTGTTTGCACTCGCAACAAACACACTCAATGTCCAATGATGCTTTATAATTGTTGGGCCAGCGTCGACGACACTGTCCTAACTTTGACACAGCATTGCGTATAGTGTATCGTGCTCACTGGGTGCATTATCACAATCGTCGCTAGGCCGCTAATATACGTCGTCCATAATATACAGTAAATCACATTCTACTAGTTGGAAAGGCACAGTCAAACTGTTGTTCTTGTTGTATAGGCCTGCTTACCAAACACGCTGACTGGCGCTAGAGAACTTACCGCTAGAGAGCTAAAAAAATTGAATAAAATTCTACATCTATGTATAATACGAGGTGCCTTTTTGTGACATGAATAGCTAAGAAAAAACATCGCATTATACACGGGGATATAGGGTAGTCATATTGAGAAGCCAAAATAAAATCACTGATTTTTTGATGATTTTAGCCTGGGTATGGGCCTTTAACCCATGTGCACCCTCAATTATCTTCGTAAAAAAATACTATTTTATTTTAAAACAGATTTATATAAATCCCAAAATACTTTTACAAAAAACCTATCAATTTAAAAAAAAATACATTTTAACAATACTTTTTTAAAGCTCGGATCTTTTGTCAAAGAGTAGGTTGGCTTACATTCTTTTTGTTTCTATAAATTATAGATTTAGCCTCTAGTCTAGGCCTAGGTAGGTATGTCCGAAGACGTCATTTTGGTGTGTTTTTTTATGTTTTTTCAGGATTTGTGTTTTTTCCGTGTTTTTTCAGGATTTATGTGAATTTGTGATACAATGCAATAAAAGACGTATTTTTCTATGTTTGTTTGTTCTTTTTGCTCACTATTACTGGTAGAAATAAAGCCATCATTGTAGAATTAAAAAAACCAAATTTCTGATTCGTATGTGCATATATGGTATATATGCTACTGTTACTGTGTTGCGGGGCACTCGTTGGGTACCCTGGTGTATCTAAAAACTAACTCTCAACACGACAAGACCTCAGTAGTTTTTTTTCAGCTGTTTCAGAAAGTTCAAGTGTCTGGGTGATGTTTTGGATTCTGTATCCCTTTAACCAATTTGCAACATTGAGGTGCCATCTTTTGGACGTTTTTATAATTTAGCTCAGATTTCGATCTAGCACAACATTTTTCTTGCTCAGTGAAAACTGTGAAATGTGGTTAAATATTTCTTTTAGCATGTCGCCAGTTATGAAAAAAGGCTCAGCATAATTTTATTGGACAATTTTATTTTGAATTTATTTATTGAATCTACCTAGCCTAGTGGCCTATGTCATCCTAGTCATGTGTCATTTTCTGTCAATCTGTTAGCATTAATGTTTGATTTGTTCAACCTATATGTAAGTAAATTAAGTTTAAATAGATGTAAGTGCATAAACGGATCTATAATGACAGAAATGACGCTCGCTGTACAATGATCACGTCATATAAACAAGCGTCGCTCTGAGCGTTGCCCAAGCGAAACAATCCCCAATTATCGCCCGTCCGTGCACATGTTTTTCCGAAAAATATCAATTAGATGTCGGCGATCAAAAGCCAGTTCTGGTGTGTCGAAAACGAATAAAATAGATGTAGATGTATTTGACAGTAAAAATAAATGAAGAATGATATACCGTAGCCTACTTTTAATTTATATTATTTTTTATGATCTAATTTTTCACCAGCAAAATTTCCCACAGAAATAAACTTTGTTGACAGTAGGCAACTTCCGGAAGATCTCGAAACGATGCAGACGCGATTTCTGACCAATGACAATTGGGATATGCAAATTTTATTGATGATTGACCCTTTGACATTTTGCGTTCGTTTTAGAAACGAGGTCGCGTCGATGTCTGACCAATGAAAAAGGCGATATGCAAATTTAGGCAATAAATGAAACACGTGGCACCGCCAAAATGTAAACAAATTACGACCTCTTTGACTTTGACTTTGTACTCCAGCAGCACCTCCTATGTGGAGTATCAGGATGGAGGGAGGAAAGGGCTGGTAGACTTAGTCAACCAGCCGACTCTTGAATGCTGCGAAGACGCAGAAAAAAAACAATGGCGGCGTTAGCGATAAAATAAACGACATTTTCTTCAATCTCGTGCTGCTTAGCGCTCACATTAAATACACAAACAAGAATAGTTTTTACACATTTAAATAGTTCTCTTCCCAAATATCGGTCCGTTTTTTTTCACAATTAACCCGTTTTTATAAAAAAACACGTTTCAAATTTTCATGTCGCTCCGAATTTCTGTAAAATCGTGAAAATACCTCATTTCTCCCTAGATTTTCGACAAGTGCCGCAACATCCACCTGTCCCAGGGGCCAGGCTGTGGTCACACCATATCAAATTCAAGCTGATTAAATTACTTTTCATGAATTGACAGCCTAAGTACTGATACCCCCCTAATTTCGCGTTTTGCGCCATTTCCTATTGAAAATATTTGCTGAAAAAATATGACGTCATAAACGGTTTATGCACATCCCTACAACCGTTTTACTTTTACGTTTGTATTTTTTCACAGGATCAAGTCATATAGGCCTATAACTCATACTCATAGACATAGGACATATGCTCAATCTACAGAAGAGATATGGGCTGATGGTGATACCAATATAAATTATAAGTCTCATAGAGAAAACCACAGCACAGCCAGCGTGCAGGGAATGTGAGAATTGCCATTGCAATGCATGATTATTGGCAAGACCGGGTGACCAGGTGACGGGTTCGGAACAATTTTTTTACAATTCTGAATTCAGACACAATGAAAATATTGATCACAATGCAATGACAGCACCTGTCGCACTTCTTGCAAAAATGATTTGTAATCTTTGACGTGTTCTTCAGCTATTGCATGAGCAGGAATATCTCCTTTTCTTCTATCATATACATAAATACCAGTTGCACCTTCGACACCACGAGTTAGCTTTGTCGCCGCCATTTTAAAGTGCTTCCGAAGCGACGCCGGAAGTGGTTTGTGAGAGGAGTGTTGGAACGCATTCACCAGGCGGCTTCATTCTTCACACATTTAACCTTAAAGGGAGGGTGTTAAGGTTAAGGTTGGGTGAGCATCAATAAATGGAACATATTCTATTAATTAAAACAGCTAATTTAATTTTTACCTAAATTTTTTTATTATTGGTGAAAAAAATGTTTTTGTTAGATTTTTCGAGCCGAAGTCACTTCGGATTCTGTAACGGTCACGGAAACTCCCGAACAGCCTGGCACGTCACACGTTGAAGTCATGAAGAGGTCTCTGTCAAAATGGCTACAACTAGCGATGGAGATTTATCCGATTTCTCAGAGAGTAGTGAACCTGTGAACTCCCCCGTCAACTCACTCTGACTCAGTCAAAATTCTCAAACGATTTTGATGATATTTGGTAACCTATTAACGAAAGTTAAACCAAGGAAAATAGAATCAGAAAGAAGGTCTGCTTCGAAAACGTCGAATTTGAGAATTTCTCTCTTCACTTCCATCAAAGATCGACATTGTATTCAAACAACGCGCATCCTTGTTAACCGCCCTGCCATAAATGCTAATGACCCCATGCCCCCCTTTCGCCGGATCTGATGCGAGTTGCGAAGCGTAACGGCTCGGACACAACAAATTTTTCTAAATCCCCATCACCGCCAATGCTGGACCAATGTGGTTACCCAGCAAACACAAAACATTTGTATAACATTTGTACAACTCTGGCCCAACGTCTCCGACGTTGTTCCAGCATTGTACAAGTGTTATAGGTCTACAAATGTTTTGTGTTTGCTGGGTAGGCGATGTCATCATGGTAATTCCCTGGTTTATGTCGATACGTCACAGGAATTTTCCTTTTCTCATTAAAAAGTGTAGCATGTTGATGGTTAAACCATCTGCGTTCGACGTCGCAGAACAAAGTTATGGGAAGTTCGGTCGTATTTATTCATTAAATTATTTACAAAATAATTCTCAAAATTATGGAATTTAACCCCAACGGCGCTCTTATTGACTTTTATCAGGCGAGAGTTTGAAATATTGTAAATAAACATATTAATTTTGTTTTCAGCGCCGTTTGGCTAGTCTTACTAATTTTTCCAAGTTTTTGGTGACAACCCTGGGTCGGTCAGTATGTAGGCCTGATCACCTAATATGAATTATTTTTGTTCCCCGTGGGGCTGAGTTTTCATGAACATTTTAATTCAAAAAATTATCATTCATATAATAATGTATCTGAATAATGCAATCTGGTATCACAGGTGTGAACCACAATTCTACGTGTATAAAAGTTAAGTAGCTGAAATTGAAAACAGTCGTGATTGCTATGCGTTCTGGTAGTAATAAGTGGTTATGGGGTGTTGAAGTCATCATCGTCATCATTAGCTCTGGTAGCAGTAGGCCTAACGGTTAGAACTAGACGTTTGATCTAGATATATTCTGGGACATTTACCCTGGGTAGGCCGGGAGTGAAAACTGAATGTATGTCTCCACTGACCATAAGATATGAAATCATTAAGTTGTCTGAAGTGAACACCACACAGAACATATGCGGGATTACCATGCTTCCAGTTAGCTCTGTCGAGTTTCACAAAACGATCCCACTTGCGTGCGATTTGGGAATCTTTTGGCCATGTATTAGTGCTGTAACATCTTCATTTGTATTGTTACACAAACCGGAGACGCAACGTTTTGGCATGATAACAATTTAAACAAAGATAACATTAAAACTTTGTAGGACAATCCATGAACAAGACGCTGTACAACTGGGTAGTGACTGCAGGATCACTATAGGATCAGTGCAAGTGGACTGCTGTAGGCATACGACTTCACCGTGTGACGTCACACGGCAGCTGCTGATAGTGGGAGCGTTTTTTATGACCCTCAATATGAGATCCATTTGGCCTACTTCAAATGCACTTTTTCGTGGCATATATTAAAAATTTAATGATGATTTATTTTGGGATGTACTTTGAATAGTATAATTAAGCCAAAATAATGGCCAAAACTATATTTTAAAACCTTAACACCCTCCCTTTAATATGGTACAAGTACGATAGGTGATGTATGGCATCACATGTAATGGTCGCCACCAGAATAATATGAAATAGGCAGCACCAAAGAAGCCCAAAGACACGGCCTGTTAAGTGCAAAAGTGTAGGACCTGGCATAAATAATTTTCAATTAAATCTTAAGTTAGACTCTTAGGTTAGTTGTTATTGTCATTGTTATTGCTGTTATTGTATTGTTCTTATTGTTGTCATCGTTATTAATGTTATTGTTATTGTTGTTATTGTTATTGTTGTTATTGTTAATATTGTTATTGTTGTTATTGTTGTTATTGTTGTTGTTTTTATTGTTGTTATTGTTGTTATTGTTGGCATTGTTATTGTTGTTATTGTTGTTGTTGTTGCTATTGTTGTTATTGTTTTTGTTGTTATTGTTATTGTTGTCATTGTTGTTATTGTTGTTATTGTTGTTAATGTTTTTATTGCTATTGGTGTTATTGTTATTGTTGTTATTTTTATTATTGTTATTGTTGTTATTGTTTTTATCGTTGTTATTGTTTTTATTGTTATTGTTGTAATTGCTGGTGTTGTTATTGTTATTGCTGTTATTGTTATTGTTGTTTTTGTTATTATTGTTATTGTTGTTATTGTTGTTGTTGTTATTTTTGTTATTGTCATTGCTGTTATTGTTGCTATTGTTGTTATTGTTATTGTTGTTATTGTTATTGTCGTTATTGCTTTTTTTGTTATTGTTATTGTTATTATTATTGTTGTTGGTATTGCTGTTATTGTTGATATTGTTATTGTTGTTATTGTTATTGTCGCTATTGTTGTTATTGTCATCGTTGTTATCGTTCATTGTTGCTATGGTTAATGTTGTTGTTTTTATTATTGTTATTAATATTATTGTTGTTATTGTTTTTGTTGTTATTCTTGTTACTGTTATTGTTATAATTGTTGTTATAGTATTGTTGTTACTGCTATTGTTGTTATTGCTATTGTTACTAATGCTATTGGTGCTATTGCTATTGTTGTTATTAATATTGTTGTTAATTGTATTGTTGGCATTGTTATTGTTGTCATCGTGATTGTTGCTATTGTTGTTATTGTTGTTGTTTTTGTTATTGTTGTCATTGTTATTGTTGGTTTTATCATTGTTGTTATTGTTGTTTTTGTTATTGTTATTGTTGTTATTGATATTGTTATTGTCGTTATTGTTGTTGTTGTTGTTGTTGTTGTTGTTGTTTTTGTTGTTGTTTTGTTGTTGTTGTTGTTCTTGTTGTTTTAGATATGCGTCTCTAGCAGGTAAAGGGTTAGAATGTTCATGACGGATGGTTCTGTATCAAGATTTAGCTTGTTCCTAACCCTTGAAGTGCTAAGCACAATCGTAATCGTTTTTCGTCCATTTTATCAACAGATTGGGGAACGACGTGTATTTCAACATCGACATTTGCAAATTTTGGGTCTAAAATTAAACAAAACCGAGTAATTTTAACCCACTTGAAGCTGTGGGTCGCGATAGCGAGAGACATATTTAAATGGGTGACAAATTAAAAAAAATAACTTAGCAGGCAAAGGGTTAATGTCCTGACCAGACATTGATTCGGCTATTGATTGCTCGTTGTCTCGTTTTACATGCTATCAATTTTCCTTTTTACTCGAGCGTTGTTTTTTAGCCCTATCTCTGATGTCGTTTGATGTGAAGCAGCCGTAAGTTTGAAATGGATCTGGTTGCATAGGCTATAATTAAAGTATGGAAACTGGCAATCGTGGAGTTTCTCAGTATGACATCCCTTTACAAGTATCTATCATCAATTTCCAAGTTCTAAGACGTCTTTATAAATTTCCTAATCCGTCTGTCCTATTTTTCCAAATCCGGTGGAGCCGTTCAATGCTGCCTCAATGACGGCCCAACATCTACGACGTTGTCCCGTCATTGATGCACAGCGATTACCTCGTTTTATAATCTATTGCAAGACCGAGTGGTGCTCCAGCGGTAATCATCAATAATGCAAAAAGGTATGCCACGTGGCTCTTTCTAATAAATCGTTGTGTTCCACGGTGCACAAACAGATAAAAGCTTCCGCACCGAGAATACAATTATTTCTCTTAAGGATATGATCCTTGCTGGAGACAATGTATCTGTCATTGATACTGAATCTACTCTGGATAGGACAATTAGGCAAATATTTTTTTCTTTTAAATTTCGATTTTATCGCCACTGACAGCTGGCCTAATTTACTAAAAAATATAGTAATACGTGTGGGACTTACGTGATATGAACAATAGGACCCACATAGAATTATAGACTACTCGCGACCTGACTGTCGTATAGGTGCCACTCGAAAAAGTGGCATAAACGACACTCTGGCTACGAGTGGTCGTTTGTTAACCAGCAGTGCGATTCGCGATAACGATTTAACATTCTAAACTTGAACGAACGTGAAATCTTCAAATAGTGGTGCTACTGACAGGGCACACGACGTTGTTGCGACCTTGAATCAACGTCATTGACGTTGATTCAACGTCGCAACAACATCGTGTACTCAGTGGGTAGGCCCTATAGGTGTTATATCTTTTGTCTTGTTCAAGTTCTCGCCTCGGAATGGAAGTTAGGGGCGAATCACACGATGTTTCTGGTGGAGGATACAGCCACGGACACCTACCACAACGCAAAGTCTATCTGTCAGAGCTCGGGTGCATCTCTGATCACTTTTCAGAACTTTTCACAGCGTGAGTAGAAGCATCATTGTCATTTTTGTATCTGTTTTTTTCCCCGTAAAGCTTTTAGCTTTTAGACATCATAATCTGACGCGTATTGACGTCAGGTTATGACGTCTGAAGTCGATCCGCTCGCTGAAAGAGTAAAATATTTACAATGGCCGTAGAACCATAACATAATATATAGGTATTCAAATGAAGCGGTGATTCAAATTGGAAAAAAACCTTCGGTCTTCATGGCTTATAAAAACATAGTTCACAGTTGTAAGGGTTGAAGTGCTGGTTCGTGATGTTGTTCCACTTAACCCCTACAGCGTCAAATTGTTTGTATCTATTTTTCAACGCAATTTTAGGCTTCAAACGACGAAAAATATCACTATTTATGTAATAAAAAAATCTTTCAAATTTATAGAAATGAATAACAGAGCACCTCCCACAGACTATTCTAACAATTCAACGCAGCGCTTTATGAATTAAAACGTTTTATGAAAGTGGTTATTATAATGATGGTTTTTTTACAAAAGTACATTTTAAATTGTTTCGGAACCTTACAAGATATAACAACGGCTTAAAGGATGAGAATTTGCAGGAAAGTCAGATAATATTATATATATATAATATTCTTTGGCCCGTTCGACCTCAAGCGGCGATTTTTAAAGTGCTGATAACATTTATTTAAAAAGTACCGTCTGGATTGTCCCTGGAACAGTTAAATTCTGAGTTAATTTACAAACTGATGAGTGAACAATTTATAGGCCCATATTGAACGCTTTATATTCCACTTTAAAAATATTGAAACAAATTATCGCGGCAATCTTCCTAATAAACCCCTTAAACATGTCAATTATAAATGGGCAGGCCCTACTGCACTAAATACACAAATTAAAATGTATTAAAAAAATGAGTGTGATTTTATTCTTATCTTCGTTCACGTGGTGATTATCCATTCACGTGTGTTTTCTATTTGACAGAGATCACGGTATTGGATACATTGGTACTTACGAAGGATAACTACTATTTCGGACTGTCTGATGAGCTCGTGGAAAACGACTGGATATGGTTGGATGGTTCCGCTTCGGAATACGACGATTTTTTCCCAGGTTCAAAACCTTTCTGGTCTATGTTTCAAATATTGTCACTTAGTTTTATGCTTTAGAATGTGACGGTTTCATCTTACGGAATTTAAGGGTATTTGTTGTCAAGGGATCCATATTTTAAAAGAATCAAGATTAATTAACTGAAGACGATAATATCAAAATAATGATCAATCATTGGTCCTGTATTACCATGTTTACCCGTGAAACGCTATGTTTTAGAATTTAAATTTTCACCCCTTGAAGTTGAGTCTCGCTACCGCGACCCACAACTTCAAGTGGGTGAAAATTACTCATATCTGTACAATTTGAGACCAAACATTTGAATATTTTGATGTTTAAACACATATTTAATTCCCAATATTAGTGATTTGATCGGCTTATTAAGCGGATTCAAAACGATTATAGGCGTGGTTAGCGTTGATAGAGTTACCTGGTAGTTTAGTCAGTTTGTCACAAATATAAACTTGCCAGGAACGTCAACAGTAGGTGAATTGCAACCATTCGTCTACTAATTTGAATCGTTTTTTTTCAATTAAAACACTATTATTGAGAATAAAATGACTGTTTAATCATCGATATTTGTAAATGTTTGGTCTCAAATTAAAAAAAAAACATGAGTAATTTTCAACCACTTGAAATTGTAGATCGCGGTAGCGAGACACAAATTCAAGTGGTTGAAAATTGAAATAAATTAACTTAGCAGGATATAAGAGGTCTGGTAATAAAAAATTCACCAAATGTGAATGCACCAGGCAAAACTAAATTTTGTGCCAACGATGATTTGAAAAAGTATATGGTCTGCACCTTTTAACCATTAAAGCGCTAGATTTAACAAAATCACCCACTTCAAGTTGTGTCTCATATTATTTGTTTAATTTGAGACCAAACAGTTACAAGTGTTGATGTTTAAACACTTATTTCGTTCTCAATGGTATTTCTTTCCCCGGCCAATAAAACGCTTGAAGGGCTTAAAGGGATAAGCAAGTAGGTGATGGTCTCGACCCTTTAAGTCCAGTGGAAGTGACTTTCTCCATGGCCACGACAAGACGCGTTTCTGAAATGGTACCGTAGCAGAGGTAATTATGCTTTGCAAAACCAGTCGAATTTCGAACACGTCTACCGGGTTAAAAATTAGCAAATATTGTATACTAAATAGTTATCATGCGCAGCAGAAAAATTTGCAAACATTGCGTTGCATATAATCTCATAGAAAATTGCACTCGTACCGAATGACTTAGATCCACGCATAGATACTACGCATCTGATAGGTCGAGATTGCGATAAGAGACCAATCAGATGGATCCAGGTAAGCCGCTATGAAAATACGGCCCATAATGCTGTATGCTGAAACTAAGATAAGCACACTATTCTACCCCACCCCCCCCCCCCCCGCCTTCCAATATTTTTTTTATCCCGGGTCAAAGAGTACAGTTTCAAATGTTCATTCAGGAAATGAAATGAAATGAAATGAAATGAATCGGGTTTTAGGCCACCTTTGTGCACATATAGGCTAAACTGGGCCAGGAGAACCTCCTGAGGATGGTGAGATGAATGAGATGACACTGTCCTCAAGACACAGGATTCGAAATTCAAGCCCTGGCGGTCTGAGGCCGAGCACGCTACCTCTCGGTCACGGAGGCTCCCCACAATACTAACTTTCACACGTGGATGGGGAAGAAACATTTTTAGTTTCTTTCAAACCGCCGAGACCGAACCCCGGACTCTGGCGTGAAAGGCAGCGGTGCTAACCACTACCCTAGGGCCCTCGCCCAATTCATTCAGGATGTCCGTGGTTTTAGGATGGCAATTTAAAAGAATTACAATTTAACACTGTTTTCTAAAGCCAAACCGCAGTAGCTCTTGAAATGTAAGAAGTTACAGGCTTCAGGACGCAGTGCATGCATGTTGAAAATAGGCTTAAGAATCCTACTCAGCTTCGTACCTGAAAATTAAATAGTATTTAGGGGGGCCTAATCTGTATGTGTGCATAAAATATATGACAATATTCTGCTAATTTTAATACAAAGATAAAAGGAAGTATCGGTACACAAAAGACATACTTTGTCAAATATTTTTTTGCGTATTAAATGTCATTTAAATCTATGACTTTGGATATTTTAATTCATTTATTTTACGGCAATACAAAATAAATGTGTTTAATATAATTTACTTATTAAATCTAATTGAGTAGGGGAGACCCAGGAGCATATTTTCATTTTCCTCTTACTATTTTTATTTGACAAAGCATATTTTTTGCCCAAAGAGAGACTCACTATGCATTTGGATAGCCATATGGATTTTTACCATTCCATGGAGAAGAAGAGCATGGGTAGAGATATAAAAAAAATCCATATGTGTGGGAGAATTTGGACGTGGCTGGGGAGCATTTGAACATAATTAGAATCAATAATAAAAATCCTGAAATTAAAGTTTTTATTTATTAGAAAACATGCGGATACTGTTACTCTCCGGTCCCAAGCTGTGGTAGGCATTTTTTGCACTAATTTTGAAATTTCCCCTTTTATTAAGAGGAATCACATCAGCATCATCGACCTACTGTCCAAATGCACCTTGTGTCCAAATCCTCCTGGGTCTCCCCCATTGCATATTATGGTAAGACATAATAGCTACTTTGCATATTTATAACTTTGCATATATATTGTTTACAAGAAAATTACAATGATAAATATATCATAAGTACAGTGATATCTACATGAAATATATATATTAATAAAAACAGTCTTGATGATCAGCATAATTTTTTTTAAATAACCGATTCTCGGACAGCGCAGACACGTGCCAAAAAAAGTAAACTACACAAAGTGAGTAAAACAAACAGCCCTTGTTTTTAAATATTTAGGTGAAGTCCAAGACTAGTCATTAAGGAATAAAAAGACATTGAAATTACATCTTAAAAGTTCTTCGACAGTTTAAAATCAAACAAAATGTGAACAATGGCGCCCACTGAGCTGGTCCTGATTAAAGGCTTCCCTAGAGGTGGAGACTCTGTAGTGACGTCCTCTATTTATAGCCTAGACCTACTGTCCAAATGCACCTTGTGTCCAAATCCTCCTGTGTCTCCCCTAATGTAAAATATCTAAACAAATTCAAATTTAGTTTTAGACGGCATGTGATTAGAAATCATATTGACAAATAAAATTTGGTAAAACTTGGTATAGCCACAGTAATTTTCATCCACATGAAATTGTGGATCACGGTAGCTACTCACAACTTCAAGTGGGTAAAATTACTATTGATTGAAAGTCCCCATAAATCTCATCTCTGCGCTCGCTGGTGACTGAATCCAAGTTGGTCGTCATATTAAGTTAAACAATTTGGTACTTATACATCATAAATATGTGCTCTGGGGACTGGAAATAATGACACATTTTTGAGCCGAAGTTGTCAATTTTCACAACGACAATGTGAGTGAATTGCGTTTTACAAAATGCGCATTTATCTGCATCTCGACCCGAGAGTCGCCCAAAAAACTGTGACTATGACTCTCCCTAGTGGTTTGTAATAGAGACAATGGAAGAGAGTCAAAGAGAGCACTTCCACTGGGCACAGGGCGTTGTTGCGACACTGAATCAACGTCATTGACGTTGATTCAACTTTGCAACAACGTCGTGTTCCCAGTGTTCCTCACATCAACATCGAATAATTATGCAAATATAAGAGGCAAACACAATGATATCGATCTTACATTCAAGAAAGTGAAAACACAGCTGGAGACACCAATTTTTCTCCGGGGAACAATCGGTTGGCCAACATCCATTTTGCGCAAATAAACAATCCATCTACGTGCCAATCTGAGTCTACCGGTGATTCTGAATATCATAACAGTTGAATTGATCAATTCACGGGTGCATCTGAAGTGGCTTTAAGCATGACCGGAGCTGCTGAGCGGACACGGTAGGAGATCAGTGAATACCGCGTTCCAAAGGCAAACAGCAGTAACTACTTGCTCAAAAAGTAAGCAGCCACTCTTATTTTCGTCCACAGAATATCAATCAATCTGTGTTCATATCCTGATATAGGCAGTCATGCACAGAATAAAAAATATCCAATATCTCAGTCCATGGAAACGCATTGTTTGTTGACATGACTTCTAGATCAATACAAGGTGGCATAACTACGTTCTATGATACGAGCTGATCGGTTAGGGTATTGCCGTGTCGTCCTCTCCGAGGCCGTGGATGGATTTATTTGCTTTACCCAAAAAATCCAACATGGCGGTGACTAAGAGCAATCCCGATGTCCAGCTGAGCATGTGGGCGTGGAACTGAAATGTTACTGATTCTAAACAAATATTTTTGACCGATATTTTTCGATATGACAGTCCAAGGAAATGTCCCAAGATTTTGTACGTGGTAAATCTGTGGCTGAAACCTGTTTCAGCCACTGGGTCTAGGTTAGGATAGTGATATAGTTGATTCGAGCCTTTTGTCCAATAATTACCTTATTACTTGAGGTTTTAGATCATTAAGATCATTAATTTCGGCAGAGGTTTGCAGTCTCTGACAAATTGACTGTCTAGTTTCCTGGTGAGCAGCTACTGTCTTGAAATGAAATGAATCGGGCTTTAGGCCACCTTTGTGCATATATAGGCTAAACTGGGCCAGGAGAACCTCCTGAGGATGGTGAGATGAATGAGATGACACTGTTCTCCAGACACAGGATTCGAAATTCGAGCCCTGGCGGTCTGAGGCCGAGCACGCTACCTCTCGGTCACGGAGGCTCCCCACAATACTGACTTTTACACGTGGATGGGGAAGAAACATTTTTTGTTTCTTTTAAACCGCTACTGTCTTATAGGACCGTGTAGTTTTATGGATATACACCTATCATTGCCTATAGACAGCATCAGTATAATTATCATCATTTCCAATGTTCTCAGTTGCATGCTGATTTATTATGGAGCAGAACAATTATTCGTTCCTTAGCTAATGCAATTTCCAGCTTCAAATGACGAAAAATATTTATCTTTATAAAGAAAAATAGACATCTTCAAAATTAAATAATATTATGATAACTAGGCCTAATCATCTCCTATATTGAATTCAGTTATTTGATGTTGAAACTAGTTTGAGAACGTATTATATTCAGTGCAACGCTGAATTATTTAGTATAAACCAAGGAGACCGATAGGCCTTTTTCAGTTTGAAATCATCATAAATGTCTTAGTTGGGCCTTTCCGATTTATTTCAATGCCTATGTTATGGACGAATGATAAATATCTTACTCATACAGTGCGGGGATCGACTTTAAACGTCAGAATCTGACGTCTACAGACGTCAGATTCTGACGTTTAAAGTCGATCCCCGCGCTGTAAGGGTTGAATAATTATCATTCGTCGTATCCACACATAGTTTGACTACCTTCCAGCATACTACAATGGAAAACCCTCTGGATCCGCCACTGCAGAGCAGTGTCCATGAGGTGTTAATGCGTGGTGGCCACATGTACATTTTGCTCGACAGAAAATACAGTCCTACTGCTCTTATTTGCATATTATATTTGCCTATCATGCATTGCAGGATTCGTCGTATCTCCAGGAACGATGCACAATCATCAGCCCAATGGCGGAACATCCTCAAACTGTGCAGAGTTACGCAACTCCTTCACTGATCAGAATGGTGTATATACGTGAGAACCCCTATTTTACATTAATATTTTAAACCTTACTACGCTGAAATATGTCTGTGTAAACCGTGGAGACAATTTTTTTTCAATTTGAAAATCAGATATGTCTCAGCTATAGCTTTTGCCGCTTCATTTCTGTTATGGGTCCAGTTTAATTCTTTCAGTGCGAGGATCGTCAGAATCTGACGTCTATGGACGTCAGATTCTGACGTCTAAAGCCGATCCCCGGGCTGAATGTGGTAGATGCTATGCTGAATTCAAATACATCGTGAATTAAACTGATATTACGATTTATTATAAGAATGTATTCTCATGAATGTTTTCTTTGTAGCTTGCAGGACAGATATTACTGGAACGATGTGGATTGTGGCACCTCCAGAAGTTACATCTGCTCCAAACCTGGTCGGGCTTTTAAACGTCTCTAATATATCATTAACCCTTGTCCTGCTACGCCTGTATATATACGGTGTTAAACAAAGTTTAGGCCAAATTAATAATTATGTCACTAAAAGTAGACAATATAGTTTGTGGTAGATGCTCAGTTAGACAAATAACTCAATTTAGAAAATGTATATTTTCAAAACATAGCAATAATTTTTGTCATTTGAAGCTGAAAATTGCGTTAGCAATTCCCGCTTCAAATGACAAAAAATACAATTGAAAAAATCCAGCAGATAAGGGTTAACATTATACAAATTCAGGATACAATTAAACATAATCCTAATTACACTATATTATCAGATTATGTGTGTGTGAGAGAGAGAGGTGGAATTAAATAATAGCAAAACCTTTAAAATATCAAAAACTTATAACAGCAATTTTTTAGAATCATGTTGTGACCACTGTCAAACAAAACGAATTAATAATGACAAATTGACAAATTCAGGCGTAGTCATGTAATGATCCAGGTGAATACTTGTTTACATAATTTATATAACTTACAATAATTGTTTCCAGTGTTACTAGTGTGTAGTAGGGTCCAAAACCATGATTCCGTGACCAACCTTCTGCAAGTAACGTTTGACGGTTGTTTTGGGTAGCTTGAAGTATTTGAAAAAAATAAGCTCCCACGCCTCTTTAAAAAAGGCGGGCGGGATTTTCTAGAGCGTAATATCCAAAATGGCTGCCATCGATCACGGTGAAAAGCAAGAATTCACTTATTTCATCCACTGGTCTCCCAGTGGAACACATTTTTGAATGCATTTATGTAGGAAAAGGATTTATTGAGGTCATAGTAGTATTATTCACCATATAAGTGTGAAAATGTAAGATTTATACCCCCAAAATAAGAAAACGCGTCACCGAGGGGTGTAATCCGTTAAAAACAGCTAACTATTGATCTGGCTGACCTAAAATTTCATGTAACACCTCTTTTTTATATATTTTTGGGGTGGGGAATCGATTTGTGGGGTTATTTTTTAAATTGTGTGCCTCCTTCATGTGAAAATCTAAGATGGCCGCCGTTCAGCATAAGGCAAAGCTCAAAATGATCAATTCACAGTGAATCCAATAAAAATGTTATGTGCTCTGCTATTTGAGGTTACAAAAAACAATACAAGTAAGTTGTAAAACATATATTTCAACAAAAACATCATCTGATATTCAGCAAAATAACGTAAAGGAAAACAGTAATTGACTCGAAATGATAAACATTATTAATAAAACCTTATGAAACTATTTAAAACTAAAATCACAAGATATATTGTGAAAATTCATAAAAGACTAGTAGGCACAGCCAAAAATACTATTATCACGATATTTGATGGTATAGTCAACTGGTAAAATACGCAGGACATGGGTCCCCCAGAATGCAATAGTGCCCGTGGGTATACCATAATAACTATTTGCATTTAATACCAAACGCCACATTAAGAGCAAGTTCCCAAGTCGTAGCAAGTCCATATACTTGAGCGACATCTATGAGTTAATAATCCCACCAATGCTCTTATCTGGTGTTGTGTTTGAAAGCTTACTGTATTACTGACTGTATTACTGCGGGGATCTCGAAACAGCTGACCCCAACGCATGTGTTGACATGAGGGCTTTCCCAGCAAACAGTGTACACTCACCCAATGCTGGTTTAATGTTGGGCCAGCGTCGCAGACGTTGGACTAACATAAAAACAGTGTTGGGCGAGTGTCTCGTTGGAGTAGTACCCATAGTCTTGTAATGAGGTTGAATTACTCAGCTGAATGCAATCATTCAACCTGTACTGCATACTGAAGGATTACACGTGACCTGCGCATGCGAATTCAGAACATGTCATAGGAATGTTCCTAACATGCTACATGCAAATTTTGCCAACACCATAGTATTCCACTCTCACATTGAAAAACCCCCACTAAGTTGAATGTCATGTGTACAGTTTAGTTTTAACAGAAAACGATACACGAATCAGTATCTCGTTCAATAGCATCACGTACGTCACAAGAATGATCTTTGTAGCAACAACATTTTTTGTCTTTAGTTTGAGTCTGATTCAAATAAATATGACTCACACTCTGAATCATTTGTTCTTTGCTTGGGTGTGGTGTCAGTTTTGCCGGGAGATCTACGTTGGCATAGCATATTGGTCTGCAATGACCAATAATTATTTCCCATCCATGGCGAATCGGAGAAGGAAGGTTTCTGAGCTCTGGATGGCGCTGAATATAGGCTAAATAATTAACATGCATAACGTAAATTTAGGCTGATATTATCCGGTGGGAGGCGCATTAGGTAATTCTTCTTTTGCCCATTCTATTTAAGAACATGCCAACCAGCTTCGCTTGGCTGGGAACCCCTTTTTAAACGAAGGAAGTGGCATAAATTAATGTTTAAGATCGTTCATGGGTTATCCCGGTCTATTTGTCCCAAATTTGTCAACCAACAGCTGGCTCGACTAGATATGTTACATGAAGCGCTAATAACATCGGGGTGCCACGATGTAGAAGTTCCCATTTAAAAAAAGCATAAAAGATAAATTTGGTTATAAACGTCCACCACCTTATTATTATTCCGGTTTACGAGCAGCTTCCATCTGGCACACTGGTCTGTGTCGCGGAATGTCACAGTTATTTTTAATGCGCCTCCCACCGGATAATGACAGCCTAAATTTACATATTATGCGTGCTAATTATTTAGCCTATATTCAGCGCCATGCAGAACTTCGAAACCATCCTTCTCCTATTGGCCATGGATGGGAAATGATGAATGGTCATTGCAGACCAGTACGCTATACCTAATTAGATCTCCCGTCAGTACGTCCACCACACCCAACTTGGGCAAGCAAAGAACAGATGGGTGACTGCTCCGATTCAGAGTGTGAGTCAGATTTATTTGAATCAGATTCTGACTCAGACTGATGACAATTGTTGCTACAAAGATCATTCTTGTGACGTACTTGATGCTATTGCACGAGACACCGATTCATGTAACGTTTTCTATAAAAACTAAACTGTACACATGTTTAAAATAATTCAACTTACTGTTTTTTTCAATGTGAGAGTGCGATACTATGGTGTTTGCATGTAACATGCTAGCGACATTCCTATGACATTTTTCTTCACTTTTTTAATTATATATTTACTCTAGTCACTATCAGTTCATATTAGGAGCAGGCCATCTTAGATTTTCACATGAAGGAGGCACACAATTTTAAAAAGAACCCCACAAATCGATTTCCCACCCCAAAAATGTATAAAAGTTAGACTAACGTTTGTGACGCTTGCCCAACATTAAGCCAACATCGGGTGAGTGTACTGTTTGCTGGGAAAGCCCCCATGTCAATACATGCGTGGGGGTCAGCTGTTTCGAGAGCCCCACAGTAATACAGTCAGTTAGCTTTCAAACACAACGTCCAGGTAAGAGCATTTGTGGAATTATTAACTCATAGATGTCGCTCAAGTATATGGACTTGCTATGATTTGGGAACTTGCTCTTATCTCGGCGTTTGGTATGAAATGCACACAGTATTATTATGGTATACTCACGGGCACTATAGCATTCTGGGGGACCCATGTCCTGCGTATTTTACCAGTTAACTATACCTTTAAGTATCATGATAATAGTATTTTTGGCTGTGTCTACTAGTCTTTTATGAATTTTCACAAGACATCTTAGATTGTGATTTTAGTATTAAATAGTATCATAAAGTTTTATTAATAATGTTTATCATTTCGAGTCAATTATTATTCTTCTTTACGTTATTTTGCTGAATATCAGATGATGTTTTTGTTGAAAGATATGTTTTACAACTTACTTGTATTGTTTTTTTGTAACCTCAAATAGCAGAGCACATAACATTTTTAATTGATTCACTGTGAATTGATAATTTTGGGCTATACCTTATGCTGAACGGCGGCCATCTTGGATTTTCACATAAAGGAAGCACACAATTTTAAAAATAACCCCACAAATCGATTCCCCAACCCCAAAAATATATAAAAAAGAAGTGTCACATGAATTTTAGGTCAGCCAGATTAAAAGTTAGCTGTTTATAATGGATTGCACCCCTCGGTGACGCGTTTTCCTATTTCGGGGATATAAATCTTACATTTTCACACTTATATGGTAAATACTATTACTATAACCTCAATAAATCTATTTCCTACATAAATGTATTCAGAAATGTGTTCCACTTGGTAACCAGTGGATAAAATAAGTGAATTCTTACTTTTCTCCGTGACCGATGCCGGCCATTTTGGATTTTACGCTCTGGAAAATTCCGCCCGCCTTTTTAAAAGAGGCGTAGGAGCTTATTTTTTTACAAATACCTCAAGCTACCCAAAACAACCGTCAGACGTTACTTGCAGAATGTTGGTCACGGAATCATGGTTTTGGTCCCTACTATGTGTGCCAGAACAATCATGTATGAAGATTGTGGTGTCCTTGTGGTGTTTTGTTTATTTTGTGAAGGAGCGCGCAGCGCGTGGCCCTGTGCGAAATTAACGTTGATACACTGATTTCAACCTTAAATCGAAGAGGCCGCCATTGACGTGATCGCCTAGTCACATTGAGAAGGGAGAAACAAGGATATTTCTCTGAGAAACGCAGTAGGCACATAATGGGGTGTGCCTTTGTTTATATTAGGTTTTTTTCATGTGCATTTCGGAATACGTGTATCTGATGCTTATTTTCGCTCTACTTTATGCTCACTTTGCATCACATGATGTTTATTGATATCTCTGTGTATGCTGGATGCTGATATATCTGTGAATTATAAGGTTATATGTGTTCATTGTTTGTTTGAGTAGGTTGTATTAGTTGATTGCCTGCCTGTCACGCCGAAGCTCTTGAATTCTTCCCACACCCTGGATTCAAGTTTCAAAGGAGCAATTTGCTTCTTCCACGCCCACTCGTGAAGATCCAGTATCATCTCAACTCATTTATTTTTTCCCAAATTAACATAATCTAGTGTTGGTTGTATAATTTTGCTTTTACATTCACCTTAAGTGGGTATGGAGACCTGCTCTAAGACTATGTGACTGGTCACTGACGAGCAAGCCACCTAACAAAAAGTAATTAGTTGAGTCGTTTAGAAAAATTCAAAAAAGTGAAGGGCTTTAAGAGATCACCAGTGGTGATACTTAATAGATCATAATCAGCATTTCTGATATACTCAAAACTGTTTTCTAATTAGATATGTTATTTACTTTATAATAGTTTAATTTGTGTGATAAAAAAATGTGGTTTAGTGTGTCGAAAGTTTAAATAAGTCCCATAGGTTTGCCCCCATTATCCATTATATTTATTTTTCTATTTGTCAACTCGACAGAAACAAATTAAGTGGGTGGTTTGATCTTAAACTGTCTTGGCTATTAAAAAATCGTGTTATTTTGAAAATAAGAACACTACTTTTAGACAAAGAGGCTAGAAGAGATGTTGATTATATAGTTAAATAAATGTTTATCATCTTGCTTAAAAATCTTAATAAGTTTTCATATGATGTTCAAAATAGTGTTAAGTTTAGGATCATATCATGCTAGTCTTGGTTTACAAAACAAACACTATTTCTGCGATTATCAAACTCTACGATTCTACGGAGCGATTTATTCAACTTTGGCAACACATGCTGACATCTGGTGAACTGTATTGTACTGTACTAGCTCTAAAAAAAGGTCATAAAATTAAAATATAAAGCGCATGCTACTAACTGTTATTATGTTACCTTTCTGAAGAATGCTTTTGCCTAGCATGTATTTGCACATGTGTCCTCTACAATTTTTTTCTTTTTTACAACTAACTTCACAAATAGGACAAAATGATATGGAAGTTGTTGTCGATCACTATAAATTGTATCTTTATATTATCATTGCATTTAAGTTGCCTGTTAAACCACAGTAATAAAAACTGGTAGGCCTATGTATATTGGATGGAAAGGCAGTATCATAATTTGCTTACATTACAAGTACGCAGATACTGCCTTTTGGCTTTGCAGATCAGAATACACCTAATATCAATAAATTGTCTACTAGTCTGACTATGTGAGTATCAATTTCCATATTTGTAAAGCTATTGTCAACTATCGCTCCCCACTGTTTTAATATGATGTTATAACTCTACCAACTGGGCACACGAAGTTGTAGCGACGTTGAATCAACGTCAATGACGTGGATTCAACATCGCAACAACGTCGTGTCTCCAGTGGGTATACACTTAACCCTTTAAGCCCTCATGATGCATTAAAGCATCATTTATATCCCTGTAAACAGACTTAATTTTTCTACAACCAAGGGTTTCAAAACGGAAACGAAACTGGTTTACCAATACATTGTAATTTTCTTTAATTTTTAAACCACATCAAATCATCTTCATCCACTACAAGTCGAGAATTACGACAGTAATTCGCGGCTTGTAGTGGATGAAAATGACAATGTTAAATTCAGACTTGAAAGGGTTAAAGCACATCTTTACATAATGAGCCAAATTGGCCGAAAATATCGCGGTGTTCCAGCTATAAGCATGATAATTCAAGGTTATCCATATGATACATAGTCATCCCTGAACGCATGTTCAATGTTGATCCAGTACTTGCTGTCTCAACATTAAGCCAGCATCGAGCCAACAACATTTCCAGCGGCCTTACTCGAACCCCAACAAGTCGAAGTTCGATCTCGTTAGTCCAGTAATTCTATACTTAGCTTCTATTAACCATGTTTACGGGCACACAAGATAGCCCGAAGCACTTTTCTGTTCTGGTCGGTACCCACCAAGTTCAAATGCATACCTCAAGCCACTAGCGCGTGAAGCGTGGCTACTGTAAACAACTCTTAACACAATAGCACATAAAACCATGCTACGCGATACTGAGACGTATATGAAAGCATTGTTATATGTGATAGAATATTTTCAAAGAATACCTTTTTTAGACAGAAGAGTTGTATGGGAGATATTTATTTAGTATAGTCAACAGTCATATCTAATAGGGAATATACTAAGCATCAGTAAAAATAGTGTACTACAACCAGACATTGCTCACCATTCAGTCAGTCAGTCAGTCAGTCAGTCAGTCAGTCAGTCAGTCAGTCAGTCAGTCAGTCAGTCAGTCAGTCAGTCAGTCAGTCAGTCAGTCATCTAACATCTAACATGCAATTATTACTTCTTGTCTTCCCGGTATATGTTTTCTGTGGGTGAACCGCGTCTATATATGACGAATTAGAATTTCCCATTCTCTTGATTCCTTCAACCATAAAAGGTCTCCACCACATCCAACACGGAAATTCCCACATTCTACAAGTTGTTGATCACGCTTGCGTTCCACAGCTAGGTAACCTGTAAGCGTGTGGTGATTTCAACATATCGTTGAAAATAGACAAGTTGTTTAACCTTTCAGAGCGGGGACCAATCGGACGTATAAGGACGGCCCCCACACTGAAAGAATTAAAACATTGCTATTGGTCGTAGATCCATAACATAGGTATTCAAATAAACCTGAAGAATCTAACTAACACATTTATGGTGGTCTCAAATTGGAATACCCCTTTGGTTTCCATGGTTTACACAAAATATGTCAGCGCTTTACGGGTTAACCCTTTAAGCCCTCACGATGCATTTAAGCATCATTTTACATCCCTGAAAAGAAACTTCATTTTCCTACAAGCAAGGATTTTAGAATGAAAATTTCCATGAAACTGGTTTACCAGTACATGACAATTTTCCTAAATTTTTCACTCACCTGAAATCATCTTCATCCACTACAAGTCGAGAATTGCGACAGCAATTCGCGGCTTGTAGTGGATGAAGATGACAATGTAAAGTCAGGATTGAAAGGGTTAAGGACTTAAAGCTGTGCATCACATGGCATATTTTGAATACAATTGATTGAAAGAAAATCAATATAATACATCTAGACTATAATGATGACGTTATAAGCTTTCCGTTGAGATAATTTTGATACTCGGGTATTTTATAAAGGATAAATTAATATAATACATCATAATAATGACATTTGAGCTTTCTGTTGAGATATTATACTTTGGTATATTTATGAGGATTTTTTATTTATAAGGATTTTTTGTATACAATGAGGTGGAACTTGCGAAACAATTCGCATCTCGGTGTGAATGAAAGTAAAGTGTTGGGTGCCATAGCAGAGCTATAATGATGAGCACAGCCCGGTTTATCAAATTTTCTTGTCTTTTATACCGCTTCCTGTTTATAGAAGCCTGGGCTACAAACCTCATCTATATGCCCCTTGTTACGCCACTGATATCGCGTGATTCAAGGGTCTATGGGCTTATTTCACACGCATTAAATCAAGTTCAAAATGAATTGCAATTTCATGCATAGGGCCTACATTTGTACATATTGATGGAAGTTGTGTATGTTTTACAAGATTGCTTCAAGACGTTTTGATATAACGCTAGGACTGGTATTAAATGTGATTTATTATAAGAGTGCAACTCATTTACATTACTTTTCGAAGTGACTACAATATTTAAGGAAGGGATAATGCTGCATAATCTTCCATATCTTCGGTGACCGGAGCTCAAAGAGATTGAAGTCCATGTGACCTACCGTAACAAATCAGGGAACGGCATGAAATGTGAGACCGTTGTCAGCCCATTGTCTGCGACGCTAGCCCAACATTGAGACAACGTCTCGTGTTTTCTGGGTTGACTCCGGGTATGTTGATCCTGTGCTGGTGCAATGTTCAACCAGGACAGGATCAATTCGTGCCGAGAATTACTCAAATCAGAAAAATCAGAAAAAAATGAAAATCGTTGATCAGAATGATTTGAAAATCATTGACCACCATTTTGTCAGATCTGAATGATTTTTACTCACTTGAAGTTAAATAACTTGGTGGTTGAAATGTTGACATAGGCCTAATGATCTGGTATGATACCGCTAGTCATGTAATGATGATGGATTCGTATCATGGCTTCTCTACGTTAACCCTTTAGCCGCCAAATTATTCAATTTGAATTTTTACCCACTTGAAGTTGTGTCTCGCTGACGCGATCCGCAACTTCAAGTGAGTGAAAATTATTCAGATTTGACAAAATGGAGGTCAAATGTTTTCAAATATTGCTGATTGGTGTCACATTTTATCTTTAACATGTTTAAAAGGTGGTACTTAATGTGCTAATAAAACACGAAAACCCGAATATATGCGGCACCGGCGGTTAAAGGGTTAATGCATCAGTTACGAGTTAAAGTGCTGCAAACTACTTTAACATTGCAATTGGTTTGTAAATCACCTCCATGATTAATTGGAAGTTTCCATCCTCTAGATTTCTTTCACCATAAAAGGCCTTCACCACGTCCAATACAAAAATTCCAACCTTGTGGATTTACCTTTTGCGGCCTGTGGCTTGATGAATTGGGAATTAGAAACTATTTGGTGATTTCGATTGAGCGCTCAATCATGAACACTTTGAAAATCAAAACTAGATATGCCTGCAGAACTACCGTTATAGTAGACATTTTTTTCGATTTTAAGTTCACCGGTAGGAATTTGTGCTTAGAGTGAAATCACCAGGGGAGTTCAGAGGGTCCAAGCGGAGGGAGTGCAGTGACGATCATATCGGTAATTCGTCCTCATCAGGCCATGGTGGATGTGTGACAGACCAGACCACCCATTACAGCGCGCGGTGACACCCCCTCCTTCCGCTGCACGCATGGGCGAATATGATAGCCACCCCTTTGGTGCCAGAAAACCTTAAGAATTGTTTCTGTTTGGTAATGATTTAAAGTATTATGCACACAAAAAGAAAATAAACATACACGTGTCATTTGGTTTGACATTCTATTTAACAACCAGACGAGGTAGGCCTGCATAACCATTGACGGCAGCCATTTTAGTTTGACGTCAAAGTCGGGTCGCAGTGTTATCGAGAATACACCGCACAGCACGAGTTGTTTCCAGTAAGCACAAAATATTTGCACAACATTTATACAATGTTGGTCCAACGTCGAAGACATTGGGCCGATGTTGTATAAATGTTACACAAATGTTTTGTGTTTACTGGGTCTGCACAAATTGTTTCAGCATTGATACAGCGCTACGCCAACACTCGGAGCTTGTCATTTTTCTCAGGTAACTGACTGTGACGTAGGCCTACTGGGGTAGATTCCAGTACCCCCACCTCCACCAAATACTGCTATGTATATAGCTCCATAGGTGACCCGTCGACTTCTACTTTATACATTGAAAGCTTGTCAGTACCCAGACGAGTATTGATTCGCATTGAACAGGTGCTACACATCGTGGAAATACTTGAAGGATTTACCTTAAGAAACACTCAAGGATTACTATCACAGAAGGTAAGTTCTCATATTATAATGTTCAACATTTTCAACTTATTTATGAGCCTATTATTTTGACACTAACCATATTCTGCAAGGTTGTTTGATTGATTTTTGAAAGAATAACAAAATTGACGAAAATATTAGGTATCACTAAACATTTTTCAAAACATTGGAAATTGAAAAGTATGGTAAACCTCACTCTGATGACTATAAGAAACCGAGTAATTGTATCTATTTTGGTTCCAACATAATAGCTAAAACTGTAATAATTCAGTATAAGTTACTGAATTATTTCAGTTTTAGCTATTTATATGGTGATAGTATAAGTATATTGTAATGATAAATTAACACGAATAGGTTATATTTCCCCGAAGTGGTTTACGGCTATGTTAATTCAAGGCTTTATTTACTTTGACAGAACCGAACCGTCTAGCAAAAAGTGCGAGACATCGGTTTAGTTATTCACTTGTTTTTTTCTAATCAGATCACACGACTCTACCATAATGATCACTGAAGCCGATTATCCAGCCTACTTTCAAAGCTTTACTAACATATGAAATTGAGAAGGAAAAAAAAACCACCATAATAATAATAAGCAGATACTCCTTTTGGCTTTTGCACGGCTATTATATTACTTTTATAAGCAGATACTGCCGTTCGGCACTCCGAGGCAGCATTAAAGCAACAAGTCACGTATGCTGGCTCTGCTTGAATTCACAAAAATTGCCCACTAATAAATACACTATAATTGTATCTACTAAAGTGTAGCAGCGCACTTCTGGGAATAACCCACAACTGGGGCTTTTCAGGTCTCTCTTAGCCTGTTAATGAATGCCCGGTTTTTCTTGATTCTTCGATGATTTTAACCATACCGTGCATATTATTATTAAAGTGAAGCAGTTTAGACATTCGATATACGAGGTTTTGCACATATACAGCAGACGTCATGGTCGGTATATTAATGAGGTGGACAGTTCAGATCTGCAAAAAGTGAAAAGTCACTATCTGCTTACTTATAAAGTAAGTAAATACTGCCCTTCAGCTTTGCACGGCTGTCTCATCGTACTTTCGATGTTGACAGTGACATTGCTAGATTGCTTTCCTCACGAAGACGATATTATATTGACGACTGAATGATAGGGTTGTGTATTGATTTAGTGTTTACAGTCACAGTCAGCGAACCCCAAACTTACCGTAATCCTGTGATGTGCCAAACGACGGTAGCGATAATGCCTTTTGGCCTTGCAGAGCTGTGTAACTGTGAATTGTAACATTTTCGCGAGTGCTGTATTTTCGTGAAAAATCGCAAAAAACTTATCACCAGATACACGTTAAAAACTAAATATTACCTTTTCTCTTGAAAATGATTAAATTTTCAAAGTGTTTGACTCGAGTTTATCGCACTGACAGTATCTCGTCATGAATAGTTGTAATGTAATGTAATGTAATGTAATGTTGTTTATTTCGTATGCAAGGCCTTAGCCCAAAGTAAGCTGCATAATAAAATAACAGATGCAAAATCTAAAGCAGATGAAACATATTTTGCCACTGTTGTCTCTTTTTCATACCAGGTTTAACAATGGTATCTTTAATACGACTGAAATATCATTGGAACACCCGTTACTGAAGGTACAATCGGTTATTACATTTCTAAAGACAATTATTATCTTATACTACGTGTCATAATCGTAATATCTAGTTATCAAATTAACCCTTACAGCGCGGGGATCAACTTTAGTCGTCATAATCTGACGTCTGTAGACGTCAGATTATGACGACTAAAATCGATCCCCGCACTGTAAGAGTAAAAATATTTCTAATGGACGTAGATCCATAACATAAGTATTCAAATGAATCAGAAAGAGCTAACTAAGACATTTATGATGATTTCAAATTGAAAAAAAAATATTTGTTTGCGATATTTTTTACAAATTAATTCAGAACTTTAAGGGTTAAGGTGCTGCTCATGTCCATATCAGTATTTAGCCTTTCTGTGTCTTCTTCAAACTAGACCATTTGCAGGAGAATTGAACATTGCTTACATACAATGTATATTTTCATACAAATTGTAACGTTACATATAAACGTATTTTCACCCACTTGAAGTTGTGGATCGCGGCAGCGATCCACAACTTCAAGTGGGTAAAAATATAAATTGTACAATGTAGCGCTTTCACATGTGAAAGGGTCAAATTCAAAAGAGCCCACTATTATATTATGTCGATATTATAATCAGTCCTAATTGCCGTGGGATTCCTACGTCAGTTGACCCAATTTACTCTGCCTGCCAAGTTTAAATCACAGTCAGTAGGGTGTCTCCGAGGCCAAAAGCTGACGCGTTTGACCACAGACAGTGAACACATGGATTCAAATCTTGTGTCTTAAAGGCTTCACCTTTGATCGATTTATATTCGCTATAAACTTTCCATGGCTCTATGTATAGTGCAAAACCTACGATCCGACATTTGGACAGAAAGCATGATACTGCGGCCCATCGATCTATGTCAGATGTTATTTTAATGTTAAACTACCATCTGCGAAGCCTTATGACGCTGGGCCAACATTCAAAAAAACTATAAAACGACACAGGGCCAACTTCTTGCGCCAAGAATCTTAGGTTTTATCTTCTCCTAACTTTCTATCATTCCCATTCCCGTTATGATTTATCTTGACTTTTCCTATGGAAAGGAGAGACAGTTGAGACAAGATCAAACTTAACCCTTTGCCCGCTAAGTTATCTAATTTAATTTTTAGCCCACTTGAAGTCGTGTCTCGCTGCCGCGACACACGACTTCAAGTCGGTGGAAATGTCTCATATTTGGTTAATCTAATACAAACATTTGCAATCTTGATGTTTAAAAACCCATTTCATTCCCAAAACCTGTGATTTCATCGGCTAATAGAACGAATTCCAAACGATTATGGCCGCCCTTAGCGTTTAAAGGGTTAAGATGTTTAGTCCCAGCAAATACAAAACATTTGTATAACATTTATACAATGTTGGCCCAACGTCGAAGCCGTTGGGCCGGCGTTGTATAAATGTTATACAAATGTTTTGTATATGCTAGGGTGGAACGAGCCCCTGGTATGTAACCTTTGCCGTTATGGGAGTACGATACCTTAAATATCTAGTTACTACCTCGTTTTAAATATGTTTTATTTAGCCGATTGATCACAGTTATTGGGAGCGAAATGTGTGTTTAAACATCAAGATTTGCAAATGTTTAGCCTGAAATTGAACAGTTATGAGTATTTTTCTCCCAAGACTCCAGCCCTCTAGCCCTTTAACCGCCAAATTATTTATTTTGAATTTTCACCCACTAGACGTTCTGTCTTGCTGACGCGATCCACAACTGAGTGAAAATTATTCAGATTTGACAAAATGGAGGTCAACTATTTTTCAATCGTACTGATTTATGTCACGTTTTATACTTAACATGTTTAAAAGCTGATGTAATGTGCAAATACAAAATGTAAAAGAGAATATAATCGGGACCGGTGGGTAGAGGGTTAATGATTCAAGTTATGTATCGAGATGTGCCAAATGTGAGCATAGTATGCTGCTATGCAAAGATAGTTTTGGATGCTCTAAATATCACCTAAATATATTACCCCGTGCGCATATTTGTATCTCACTATAGCCTACATGTACATCCTCTTATATGATAATTATGAGCATAGGCTATGCTCATATTAAGCATGCGATAAGAGCATATATCTTATGATTTTATTTTAGCTGTGACACAGTTTGTCATGGTCCTGTTATCATGATTATAAGGAAATTCTACATGTATTTTTTTGATGAGCTGGATTTGTACTTGAGAAAGAAGGTAAAATAAACTACACGGATATGAATACTTATAAATATACCTGATGTTCACATTTTATTAGGGGATCCTCATAATATATGTAGGGTAATTTATCAGATTGTGGGTCGCGGCAGCGGATACATCTTCAAGTGGGTGAAAATTTAAATTAAATAACTTCGCGGTTTACTGGTTTAATTTGATGACGTATACACGCATCAAAAGTAATTCATTAGAAAAACGTCACCCCCCACCCATTGCCGACGCGGCGTTCTAGGCCCAAGTTTCATGTAATTTCCTGTAATTCCGAGGTCAACAAAGGGCTAATATGAATTACAATCATTACGAGATTTTGGAAACTAATGGTGAAAGCAGCCCAGAGTTTTAAATTGGTCGTTCACGTGCCAAAATATATACTGGCAGCCCACTTAGTGCACGAAATATAATAAATTATACTTAAATTTTGCGGATACACACGCCAAATCAACATCATAATAATTATTGTCATGAGTATACACTATAATTAAAGTGGAATAACTATATCAAATGAAATGAAATGAGATGAATCGGGCTTTAGGCCACCTTTGATAACTATATCAAGCGACAGGTTCATAAACACAGTGTATTACATTGTATTATTCTGTGACTATTTTTTTATTGATTTGAAGATGCTATTGCTGATACAAAGCTCAGCTTCAAATGAATGAAAAATAGTTTTTCCCTTAACCCTTTCAGCGCAGGGACCGTCTTTAGACGTCATAATCTGACGTCTATAGACGTCAGATTGTGACGTCTAAAGACGATCCCCACACTGAAAGAATTTAAAAAAATTGTAATGGCCGTAGACCCGCAACATAGGTATTCAAATGAAGCAGAAATAGCTAACTAGGATAATTAAAAAACTCCTTTGGTCTCCATAGTTTATGCAAACATATTTCTGCGTTGTAACTGTTAACTAGACCCTTTCATAGTTCGCAGTTGGTGCTATGTGAAAGATCGGCATCTGCAATAAATTTTAATCAATATTCTCTTTTGTGAAAGTGTTGCTTCCACTGAAATTGTTAAAACCTGATTTGAAACGAATGTGTTCAGTGTAAAAACAATGCACTTAAAATAAAGTTTCCATATTTTATATGCCATGATGTATTTATGCGTATAATTATGTCACGTATAGTAAACGTTTTGAACAAGCTATAAAATAGCACATGTCTGAGATTCACATTCTAGGCTAGGTCACGCAATGTATTATTTTTCGACAAGAGCAATTATTGAATCATGATTACATTTCCAAACGCGATGCTTTCACATGTCAAAAGATTTCAAACTAATTACAACCCAGAAACAAGACTGTTTACACATGAGAATTGTCTGTATGTACACAACGAATAAATTTACCTTTTCAGTGCGGGGATTGACTTTATACGTCAGAATCTGACGTCTACAGACGTCATGTTTTGACGGCTAAAGTCATTCTCCGCACTGAAAAAATATATATTTATACTATTTATAAAAAATAATATTTATAATGGACATAGATCCATAACATGGTATTCTAGTGAAGCGGAAAGAGTTAACCAAGACATTTATGATGATTTCAAATTAAAAAAAAATCTTTGGTCGCCATGTTTTATACAGAAGTATCTCGGCGCTTTAAGGCATGATACATGAGCTGTTAGAGTTATACAGATCACTGCAGTCATGAAAGGGTCCGTATATGGTCATAGAAACGTGTACAAGAAATTTTGGAATGTATATTTCTCACTGATTGGAGTTGATTTTAGCACATGTATTTTTCAAGAGTGAGGCGTAAGGTATTTAGCACAAATCTCTGATTTACAAATTATTCCGATGTAAAGTACTTTTCAACGAACGTATGTAACTGTATTACAGAGTATGGGGTTCTATCTGCTTTGTTAAATAAACTATTTACAAAAGCTGATATTTTTTTATTGAAAATAGATAACCCAGTCACTTACTTCAAAACGATTGTTTACAATATCTTCAGTCAGAATACCACAGCCCAGTAGTTTTAAATAATATACTAAAACTGTCTATGTACAAAGATTTTGATTGTTCACTTCAGGTTTTAGACAAATCTTATGTAGTGAAGTCTACACCACAATGCACCGTTTAAACCTTGTATAGATACATGTACTTCATTTTAATCGCAATGAGATAACACACCTAAGTGTGTGTGTAAATAATGTTTCAGAAAAAGTCTTTATTTTTATAAATTACATCATTTTCCTATGTGGTTAATAAATAATTCAAGGTGGCAGGGTTAAATAAACAAAAAAACTAAAGTGCAGGATCATTCTGAAGCGACTTAAAAACCGACCCCAATCTTTAGTTAACAGTAAAGCACAACTGAAGTATTTGTTTAAGCTCGCTGATTTCAGTCAGCGAGCTTAAGACCAACATAAGTTTTTGTAAATATTGTTAAAATCCGTACCCTGGTCTTTCAGCACCGCCGACAGGAAGCCTCCCACACAATCTGATAAAGTTTGTCGATGACTTTCGCACAAAGAATCCACCAATAAACAGCCCCTAATAATTGAGCGTCTCGGTCAACAAACCTCATACATGACAAAGTATAGGTCTCGCCCACAAGTAAATACTGACTTAGAGCCTATATATCATTTTGCGTTTTGGGTAAATGCTCATGACCTTCTGCATGCTGGATAATACAAATAGAATTTGTAATTTTAACGTCGAGGCATAAACGAACGGTTACATTGTTAGTTTTCTAATAGCATATATTATGTGGACTGTTGACACGTAATTAATTTATAATAAATTGGAAAACAGCAGATAGAAAGTTAATTTAGGTACTGAAATTATTGATCGACTTAGCCTTATCATTAAATATTCACAATTTTGCCACAAAATCGATACATCAATAGATATTGCAATCAGTAAGCATATGTAGAAACGAGTTTACAACAATTATTCTTATATTGCAAAGTTTAAATAGATGCCACATAATTATATTTGAATGATTATCCACGCCAAAGCTGCTGTTCTGCAAAGTTGGGCTTTGCATGGCAGCATTAATGTTGGAACATATAACTCGATCATCTATGTAATTTCTGGAAACTGACTCAGTGTGGGACATGATTTTAAGCGTTTTTAACGATTTTTACCAAAACACTTTTGACTGTTATTTATGAAATGTAGGCCCACAGATCTTAATTGAGTACCGAATACATTTTTGAAATGGTACAGTTTCTGAATGCAGGTGTACATACTATTATTTTTCACCCGTTTGAAGATGGCAATTGCGTCAGCAATGCCATCTTCAAATGGGCGAAAAATGTCAAGGAGTAACCAAGTCATATTTCAGAGTATCATAATATTATATTGATCATATTTAGGGAGCTAGGCTCCAAAGTGTCTATATAATCTCTCACTCGTGATATATGAAGAGGGACGCCCCGAGGCAATCCGGTACATATTTGCCGATAACTTTTTTTTCTCTCACTTCTTCTCAACAAAGGACATCCTTCGACGCTTGGAAAAATACATTGTTGGACAGGTATCTGGGTATAGTACTTATTCGCACGAACCATCGACTGCACGTATACATGGAGCCATCCGGTTCATATATAATATTTTGTGTTGTAGTAAATGTTGTGAGGGATGCGTTTATATTATCAAGACCATCATTTTAACTGAGGTTATAGGTATATTATAATTATAAAATTATATTTTAATTTTGCATTATTTTTTTTTTTGATTTATCGACACGTGTTGTCACGAACATTAAAATGACATAAATAATAATGATACTGTACTTATTAAGGTAAAAAAAACAATATATACTTGTGTATGGATGGATGGATGGATGGATGGATGGATGGATGGATGGATATGAGGATGGATGGATGGATGGATGGATGGATGGATGGATGGATGGATGGATGGAAGGATGGATGGATGGATGGTTGGATGGATGGATGGATGGATGGATGGATGGATGGATGGATGGATGGATATTGGATGGATGGATGGATGGATGGATGGATGGATGGATGAATGGATAGATGGATGGATGGATGGATGGATGGATGGATGGATGGATGGATGGATGGATGGATAATGTACAAAATGTACAATATTGCCCCATTCGGCTTGAGCTGTGCTATGGAAGGCCAAAAAGCATTCTGACTTTTAAGTGATTTATTGAGGTGTTAAAAATTGGAATTGAACAAATTTGAACAAGACAAGGAAAAAAAGACAAATCAGCTTGTCCATGTTTTAACCCTTTCAACACTCCTTTCTCACATAGGCTGTTAGGCTTGGTGTAATGTATTGAATGAATACTTTAAAATAAATTATTAACCCTTGAAGTTATAGAATTTAAAATCATTTAAATAAAAATCATTTAATTTCGCGCTTTAAGGGTCAACCCTTTCCAGCTAAGTTATCTCTTTTCAATTTTCATGCACTTGAAGTTGCTTCTCAAGTGGGTGAAAATTACTTCAAGTCGGTGAAAGTCACTTCAAGTGGGTGAAAATCACTACCATTTGTTTATTTGAGACTAAACATTTGCAAACTTAATATTTAAACACACAGTATAACAGTGACTTGATCAGCTAATAAAAAAATTAAAGGTATCATAGTCGTGCTGGGCGGGTAAAGGGTTAATAAAGTCATCTTGACCTTTCATCTTATACATAAATATACAAGGACATCGTCGTTCGCCTTGAGGTCGGAGTTTGTTCGGTGTTCGTTATCCGGTCTCGGCGGTTTGAAGCAAAAATGTTTCTTCCCCATCCATTCGTAAAACTCAGTATTGTGGGGAGACTCCGTGACTGAGAGGTAGCGTGCTCGTCCTCAGACCTCCAGGGTTTGAATTTCGAATTCTGTGGTTGGAGGGAGGTGTCATCTCACCATCCTTAGGAGGTTATCCTGGCCCAATTTTACCAGGCAGGGGGGGGGGGGGTCATGTAGGTGCATGTAAGTGTATATGTATGTAAATATAGTAATTTCCTAAAAAAATACACCAAGAATTCGCGCGATTGAATATTCCTGCAAGTCATATTGTGCTGTGGTAGGCCTATACCTAACCCTTCAGAAGGAACGATTGGGACCACTGTTTACCAAATGACGATCATACGCCATTTCGTGACATATACTGGAACTTAACTTACACTGTAACTTTACAGCGCGGGGATCGACATTAGTCGTCAGAATCTGACGTCTGTGAATTCGAACGTCAGATTCTGACGACTAAAGTCGATCCCCGCACTGTAAGAGTAAACATAATTTATAACGGTCGTAGACCCATAACACAGGTATTCAAATGAATCAGAAAGAGCTAACTAAGACATTTATGATGATTTCAAATTGAATAAAACCCTTTGGTCTACATGGCTTATATAAAAAATATTCAGCGCTTTAAGGGTTAACCATTAACCCGCTAAACGCGATTATAGTCGTTTTTAATACGTTTTATTTAGCCGATTGATCACAGTTATTGAGAGCGAAATGTGTGTTTAAACATCAAGATTTGCAAATGTTTAGCCATAAATTAAACAAATATGATTATTTTTCTCCCAAGACTCCAAGTGGGTGAAAACTTGAATTATTTAATTTAGCGCTAGAAGTGTTAACCCTTTTCTCGCTAAGTTATCTTATTTAATTTTTTTAGTTGCTTCTCAAGCGGGGGAAAATTACTTGAATTGCGTGAAACCTACTCATCTTTGTTAAATTTGAGAACAAACATTGGCAAATCTTGATTTAATCTAATCTAATCACACTTTTCATTCCCATTTACTCTGCTTCAACCTGTGAATCAAACATGAAAAAATGACTACAGTCGTATTTAGCGGCCAAAGGGTTTGATTATTCGCGAAATGTTGCAGTCGTGAAATAATCGTGACGAGACGTAGGCTACGTAGCGTTCAGTCATCTTGGCAGGGTTAGGTTACACCAATTTGTCTGATTATAGGCCTTTCCCTGCAGCAATGGGATCCATTGACGTCAGTCATTTTGTATCTATATATAAAAACAGCAACGGAATTCCCCAAATTTTGTACCAGTCTGACGCGGGACGTTGACCTGATGGAGGTTTATTGTTGGGCCGGCGTCTGAGACGCCCGCCCAACATTAAACCAACATCAGGTCAACGTTTTGCGTGTGTTGGAAGGGCCTACGCTTACGCTCTTGATCGTGCCATTCCAGATCAGTTTTGTTTGCGTTGTTGATTCTATTTTTGGCCCAATTAAGCCTGTATGACTGAACAGTTTGAAAAAAAATGAGCTCGTTACAATAAGTAGGTTACCTTCGTGTTATTTGATATCATGGGTAGGACATTTGGATTTTTCGTCTGCCCCAATCAGTTTACACAATATAGGTCAATTTATATATTTAAATATATAATATATTGAAGTTGCTTAAGGCTCTAAAATCAAGCAAATTCAAGGCTCGGTTTGGACTCAAAATAAAACTGATGCATGACACATCCACCCAGACACAGGATTCGTACTTCGAGCCCTGTCGGTCTGAGGTCGAGCACGCTTCTTCTCGATCACGGAAACTCCCCGCAATATTGAATCGTGACGGGCGAGCGGAGAAGAATCATTTTTTTTTTTTTTAAACACGAATACTTAGAACGGGGAACGGACTTCTTACTGCGGCGTGACAGGCGTTAGCGTTAAATCTTTAACCGCCAAATTATTTAACCCTTTAAGTCCCTACGATGCATTGAAGCATCATTTTACATCTCTGAAAACACACCTAATTTTCCTACAACTAGGGGTTTTGGCATGAAAATTTCAATGAAACTGGTTTACTAATACATGGTAATTTTATTTAATTTTTCACCCACTTCAAATCATCTTCATCCACTACAAGTCGAGAATTGCGACAGCAATTCGCGGCTTGAAGTGGATGAAAATGACAAAGGAAAATTCAGGCTTGAAAGGGTTAATTTGCAGAATGGAAGTTAATGATTATGAAATCTTGTTGATTCATGTCACGTCTTATCTTTAACCCCTCTCCTGCTAAGTTGATTTATTTAAATTTTCACCCACGTGAAATTGTGTCTCGCTGCCGCAAACCATAACTTCAAGTATAGCTGAAAATTAGTCTCATTTGTTTAAGTTAAGCACAAATATTTGCAAAATCATAAAGCTTTGACACACATTTCAATCCCAATAACTGTGTGATTTGGTTGACTAATAAAACAGAGTAATACCGACAATATTGCCCCATTCGGCTTGAGCTGTGTTATGGAATGCCAAAAAGCATTCTGACTTTTAAGTCATTTATTGAAGTGTTAAAAATTGGAATTGAACAAATTTGAATAAGACAAGGAAAAAAAGACAAATCAGCTTGTCCATGTTTTTAACCCTTTCAACACTCCTTTCTCACATAGGCTGTTAGGCTTGACGTAATTTATTGAATAAATACTTTATAATAAATTATTAACCCTTGAAGTTATAGAATTTAAAATTATTTAAATAAAAATCATTTAATTTCGCGCTTTAAAGGTCAACCCTTTCCAGCTAAGTTATCTCTTTTCAATTTTCATGCACTTAAAGTTGCGTCTCCAGTTGGTGAAAATTACTTCAAATCGGTGAAAATTACTTCAAGTGGGTGAAAATTACTCACATTTGTTGAATTTGAGACTAAACATTTGCAAATCCTAATATTTAAACACACAGTATAACAGTGACTTGACCAGATAATAAAACAAATTTAAAGATATCATAATCGTGGTGGGCGGGTAAAGGGTTAATAAGGTCATCTTGACCTTTCATCTTATACATAAATATACAAGGATATCATCGTTCGCCTTGAGGTCGGAGTTTGTTCGGTGTTCGTTTCCCGGTCTCGGCGGTTTGAAGCAAAAATGTTTCTTCCCCATCCATTAGTAAAACTCAGTATTGTGGAGAGACTCTGTGACTGAGAGGTAGCGTGCTCGGCCTCAGACCTCCAGGGTTTGAATTTCGAATTCTGTGGTTGGAGGGAGGTGTCATCTCACCATCCTTGAGAGGTTATCCTGGCCCAATTTTACCAGGCAGGGGGGGGGGGATCATGTAGGTGCATGTAAGTGTATATGTATGTAAATATAGTAATTTCCCAAAAAAATTCCTGCAAGTCATATTGTGCTGTGGTAGGCCTATACCTAACCCTTCAGAAGGAACGATTGGGACCACTGTTTACCAAATGACGATCATACGCCATTTCGTGACATATACTGTAACTTAACTTACACTGTAACTTTACAGCGCGGGGATCGACATTAGTCGTCAGAATCTGACGTCTGTGGACGTCAGATTCTGACGACTAAAGTCGATCCCCGCTCTGTAAGAGTAAACATAATTTATAACGGTCGTAGACCCATAACATAGGTATTCAAATGAATCAGAAAGACGTAGCTAAGATATTTATGATGATTTCGAATTGAATAAAACCCTTTGGTCTACATGGTTTATATGAAAAATAGTCAGCGCTTCAAGGGTTAACCATTAGCCCGCTAAACGCGATTATAGTCGTTTTTAATACGTTTTATTTAGCTGATTGATCACAGTTATTGGGAGCGAAATGTGTGTTTAAACATCAAGATTTGCAAATGTTTAGCCTCAAATTAAACAAATATGATTATTTTTCTCCCAAGAGTCCAAGTGGGTGAAAACTTGAATTATTTAATTTAGCGCTAGAAGTGTTAACCCTTTTCTCGCTAAGAATTGCGTGAAGCCTACTCATCTTTGTTAAATTTGAGAACAAACATTGGCAAATCTTGATTAAATCTAATCTAATCACACTTTTCATTCCCATTTAGGCTACTCTGCTTCAACCTGTGAATCAAACAGATAAAAAATGACTACAGTCGTGTTTAGCGGCCAAAGGGTTTAATTATTCGCGAAATGTTGCAGTCGTGAAATAATCGTGACGAGACGTAGGCTACGTAGCGTCAGGCATCTTGGCAGGGTAGGGTTAACACCAATTTGTCTGATTATAGGCCTATCCCTGCCATAATGGGAAAGCCCGATCCATTAACGTCATCTTGTCATCTTGTATCTATATATAAAAACAGCAACGGAATTCCCCAAATTTTGTACCAGTCTGACGCGGGACGTTGACCTGATGGAGGTTTATTGTTGGGCCGGCGTCTGAGACGCCCGCCCAACATTAAGCCAACATCAGGTCAACGTTTCGCGTGTGTTGGAAGGGCCTACGCATACGCTCTTGATCGTGACATTCCAGATCTGTTTTGTTTGCGTTGCTGATTCTATTTTTGGACCAAGCCTGTATGACTGAACAGTTTGAAAATAAATGAGCTCGTTGCAATGAGTAGGTTTCCTTTGTGTTATTTGATATCATGGGTAGGACATTTGGATTTTTCGTCTGCCCCAATCAGTTTACACAATATAGGTCAATTTATATATTTAAATATATAATATATTGATCTTGCTTAAGGCTCTAAAATCAAACAAATTCAAGGCTCGGTTTGGACCCAAAATAAAACTGATGCATGACACATCCATCCAGACACAGGATTCGTACTGAGTTCGAGCACGCTTCTTCTCGATCACGGAGACTCCCCGCAATATGGAATCGTGACGGGCGAACGGAGAAAAATACCAGAACGGGTAACGGACTTATCACTCCGCGTGACAGGCGTTAGCGTTAATCCTTTAACCGCCAAATTATTCAATTTCAGATTTGACAAAATGGATGTCAACGATTATGAAATCTTGTTGATTGATGCCCCTTTTTATCTTTGACCCTTATCCTGCTAAGCTGATTTATTTATTTTTTTCAGCCACGTGAAGTTGTGTCTCGCTACCGCGACCCACAACTTCAAGTGGCTGAAAATAAATCATATTTTTAGATTTAGGCACAAATATTTGCAAAATCATGAAGCTTAGACACACATCTCATTCCCAATAACTGTGATTAATAATAACGACAATAGTCTTGATCAACAGGAGAAGGGTTAACATGTTCATAAGCTGGTAATTAATTTGCTGATAAGAAAGAAGAGACGAATATAATCTGGACCGGCGGTTAGGGGTTTAACCACCGCTGCATGGTTTCCGCAGAGCAATAGGATTGAGGACAAAAGACACAACATTTCTGAAAGAAAACAAACAACAGGCTCCGGAAATCCGGTATGTGCGCGTGGGAGCGGCGCAGTTGCGTGTTGCTATGGCTACAAATCCTAATTTCTTTCAAACTATCTGACAATCGGTGTAGGAAAAGTAGTAGAATCGGTTGTATGGGTATGCACATTGTGCCCTGAATAATACATTAGTTTACATCCGGTATAATCTCGTAATCTGCATACTTCAAATTCCTTCCTTTTATTCCTAACATCATAGCGTATAGTCAGCATTATTCAACCTGCTATTATTAGTATATATACCGGAACTAGATAAATAAGTGAGGTAGCATCATAGGCCTACATGTACTTCAACTATATGCTCGGGATCGGGAAGTTACAGCTCAAAAATAATATTTCACTCACTTGTGGTGTGTTTTGCTAATACGAGCTGCAGCTTCAAGTGGGCGAAAAAGCTATCAGAACGATTTCTAGTGTTTGTCCATTTTACTGGTAGAGTGAGTGAGTGAGTGAGTGAGTGAGTGAGTGAGTGAGCGAGCGAGCGAATGAATGAATGAATGAATGAAACACCACTAAGCACCTTGAGACTTATTTCTCTTGTGTCCATTATATAGTCGTCCTTAGTTATATAATAGAAATCAGAGCGAGCTAAGATAACATCAATCAGAAGTAGTTTTAGCAAGGTTGGGTCCTACGTTCAAATATGTGATGATAGCCTACATGTACATAGCGTAGCATTGTCCCGTGTACTCATTACCCATTCAGTCAGTGAGTACATGCCCCGGGGTACATGCCTTCCATTCGTGATTAATAGTGATGCTGTGCTATTCACTAGACCGTGGAATGAGTAGATACTACGATAATACTTGCATGAGCAGGCCTGGGTTCATGTATACTCCTTAGCCTTATTCATTATATCCATTAAAAATTAACCCTTTGACTTCCAGGCCGGGGTGCATGCCAGGATCCAGATATACTGGTGTAGGAGTTCTATTTTTCGTCATTTGAAGCTGAAATTGCTAACGCAATTTCCAGCTTCAAATGACGATAAATACATAAATGTAGTATATATTTGACGAAAAATTGTGTCATTTTATGGTTACGTTCATTGACGAATGACGACGGAAATTTCCGTCATGTATGGTAGTGAAAAGGTTAACAATAACCAGTCGCGCCATACAAATAATATGTTTGAGTTCTCAATCTGTTTGAGTGTTTGAGCTCTCAATCTTTTAGCGGCGCTGATTGTTAGGTATTTTATTTGCGGACCCAGTGTTAGCTTAATGTCGGGACAGTGTCCCAAAAGGTGTACAAACATTTACCAATTCGGAAGCATATCCTATATATTTGGAAGCTTCAATTTCCCCAATACAATTGCGAGAGGGAAATCAGATGTGCTGCCCAGCATAGAGAGGGGGAGCTATATTAAATAGCAGCAGTGTTTATTTCATTATTTATTTATTTATTGAACAATACTTAAACAGAGTGGACATTATTATAAATATGGCAGTCTTGCTATTATTTCATATTTTCAAATGTGCCCTGACTGTGGTGAAAATATATACATCATAGGAAGGTAATTAATTATTATAAAAAATTCAAGCAGAGATATACATCATATGTGATGATATAATTAATATTATTGGAACAGATAGTGCACGTGCAGATGATATTATCAGATAATGATTATATATACAATATACACACAGATTATATATGCGATTCATTGCATTTCTATTGTAAAGCAACATTTCATTAAATGCAAGAGGTTTTTTCATATTATTATGTTATACAGCTGGTTTAGTGTTTTGAAAATTCTTCAGCCGCGATGTAAAGGTATTGTATATGGGTGAACCTCTGATGTTCATACGCAGGGCATTCCAGAGGTGATGTTTTAATCCTTCAACCGCAAAATTGCTTAATTTCAATTTTCACCCACTTGAAGTTGTGTCTCGCTGACGCGATCCACAACTTCAAGTGAATGACAATTATTCAGATTTGTCAAAAGCGGTGTCAACGATTTTAAAATCTTGTTGATTCATGTCACGTTTTATTTTTAACATGCTTAAAAGCTGGTAGTTGATGACTAATAAAAACTGCAGAAAACCCGGATACAATCGGGACCGGAGGTGAAAGGGTCAAAGATTGTGTGGGGAATCAATATTTACAATTTCCGTAATTCAATAAGAGACATTTGCGGTAAAGTAGTTTATCGATCGCTTCCATAACTTCCGCATACCTTGCGGTGCTGTACGCACCTTGCGGTGTGGATCTTTTTCCATTTCCGCATATACCGGTGAAACCGCAAATTTCGCGATCCGCCGCGTATAATTGAAATTTGCGGGAAACCTGTGATGTCATTTATTTAGTTCTACCCTTTAACAGTTAATTATACACTGGGTTTTCTTGCAGAATTCCTTAGTTCGAGCTGCAAATTGCTGCCACAATGAAAATTACTTTGTGAAATACTATGTTTAATGCAACATATTAACCCTTTAAGCGCCAAATCATTTATTTTGAATTTTCACCCACTTGAAGTTGTGTCTCGCTGACGCGATCCACAACTTCAAATGAGTGAAAATTAATGAAATTTGACAAGACTAATATACAAGGCTCGAGCAGAAAAATGGGACGCCAGTGTCAAGTTTTCTTGGAATGATTGGACAAATTCATAACATTTTTTTATAATCTTAGTCGTTTTTTTGCTGATATTACTCTTTAAACCCTGGTGCTCTGAACTAATCAATTAAATTTTCAGTCACCTGAAGTCGCGTCTCGCTACCGCGATCCACAACTTCAAGTGACTAAAAAATAGTTGAATTTATTAAATTTAAATCGAAATGTATATGGATTGAGACATATTACATTTTTAGAAGATGGTTAATGTCACTAAAACGTAAGAAAACAATACCATAGTCTTGTATAGTCGACATCAGTGCTCTAAGGGTTAACCCTTTCAGCACGGTGATCGTCTTAAGATGTTTCCCGCACTTAAAGAATTAAACTATTGCCGTAGATTCATAACATAGGTGTTCAAATGTAGCGTAAAGAGGTAACTAAGACATTTAGGATGATTCTAAATTAAGAAAACCCTTTGATCACTATGGTTTTTAAAAATATTTCGGCACTATAAGGGTTAAGTGAATCCTATTGGGGAGGGGTACCTCACGGCTCAATGAGTGCTCACGCTGAATGTGAAAGAACTTTTCTTCAGAGGAAGTCGATACATGTAAGAGGATATCACCTTGTAAACAAAACAACACGCGAACAAAACTCACATCCCACGCATGAGGTCTCACCACACTAAATGCTAGTCCCATTGAAACATATGTATAATGCCAACATTCTGAGGGCCGATTTCTCCACTTTGGTCTCGACCTATCCCCCAATGTGACACACCATAATCATGCCTAAGCTGTTTTTATTTCTTTACAACATTCCTGTATTTTTTTAATTCACTAGAAACGGAAACAATCACTTAAAGCAGTGATTTGTCATCTTCCCACGCAAGACTTGCTGCTCTGGATATCGCCGACCGAGGTCTGCGACCTTGGGAGCAGCTAGCCTTGCTATCGGGAAGATGTCATTTGTGAGCGGACTCTGCTGTAGAAATCCCCTCAGATATCGGCTTATTGAGGGAGGTGAGACCATGAGTCATGAAGAAATTGTGATTGTATTTTTAACCCATAATTTTGTAGACAAATTTATCACTTTATTTTATTTTATTACGCTACCAAATCACTGTTATTGTTGGTCCAACATTGTATAAATGTTAAACAATAAAATGAATTGGACTTTAGGCCACCTTTGTGCACATATAGGCTAAACTGGGCCAGAAGTACCTCCTGATGATGGTGAGATGATTGAGATGACACTGCCCTCCAGACACAGGATTCTAAATTCGAGCCCTGGCGGTCTGAGGCCGAGCACGCTACCTCTCAGTCACGGAAGCTCCCCACAGTATTGATTTCACACGTGGATGGGGAAAAAAACATTTTTTGTTTCTTTTAAACCGCCGAGACCGAGAACCGAGCCCCGAACTCTGGCGTGAAAGGCAGCGGTGCTAATCACTACCCTAGGGCCCCCGCCCATGTTATACAATGTTTTTGTGTATACTTGGTTCTGCGATATCTAACCAATCTCAGTCAAGATGAAAAATGCTTAAGTAGGCCTAGTTTTAATTTTGTATGGATCAATAGGAGGGACACCGTATACGTCGGCCCAACATCGGGCCAATTCCTCATGTTTGGCCGCTTACAGTCTAAGCCTGTCAAAAATAATTGTATTTCAAATCTCTAGAGTCAATATCATTTCTGTATTTTGGTGATCACCCGTGACGTTGAGGTGATATCCACAATGTAGAGCTTCTCACAGTGATCTAGTGATCATCATGAACAGGGTCAGCACTGTCACGTAGGCTACACAGGTGCTAATCATTTCACAGAAATGGTAGCACATAGCGCTTGAAATATGCATCTATTTTTCAATATGATTGTAAAGTGCCAAAACTAACAAAAATACCCTCATCCCCAAATTCACATCCTAACAGTAAATTGTATCTTTCACTTTAACATTTAGGTTATCCGTATGCATTCATTCTAAGTCATGCGCAGCCAACTCATTTCGATTTGTGATAATAACTATACCGTGTCCGTAAATCACCCGCATTTGTCACGATCGCTACTGTCATACATGTAGCAATATGGCTGGCATGATCGTTACATGTAGCAATATGGCTGGCATGATTGATACATGTAGTAATATGGAAACGGATGGCATGGGAATGACATACACGCGTATAGTCATGGTAACGTAGAAACGAGGCTTTGAATTTGACCATCGCATTGTATTAACCCTTACAGCGCGGGGATCGACTTTAGTCTGTAGATCCCCGCACTGTAAGAGTAAACATATTTATAATGGCCGTAGACTCATAACATAGGTATTCAAATGAATCAGAAAGAGCTAACGAAGGCATTTCTAATGATTTCAAATTGAAAAAAAACCTTTAGTTGCGATGTTTTTTTTTACAAATTATTCAGCGCTTTAATCGGCAGATACGATCCTTTAATCCCTTTCACCACTAATACCAAAGACGACCAATTGTCATATTCAAGTCGTCCAGTGACATTTCAGGACATGTCAATCAATATATCGCTTTTTTTGGACAAAGTACTTCTGATGGTGGTCAACACTGCCGTCTGTCGGGGTTTGGTATTCAGGTTTCATAGACACAAAGTGTTTCTTCCCAGTCCACTCATAAAAACATCATATTGTGTGTTACTTTGGTGACCAGGAGTTGACGCACTTAACTTTTTATATATCACCAATTCGAATTTCAAGGCTCGTGTATGGAGGACAATGCCATCTGATTCTTCTAACGACCCTTGGGCGGTTCTTCTTTCCCGGTTTAGACCGGTGCTTTAGTCTGTATGTGCGCACAAGTGACCTAATGCTCATTCATTCACCGCAAACTGTATCTGATATCAATTTGTTATTCTCTTTTCTTCAGCATTTGAAAAAAAAAGTAACAAAACCGAAACCAGGTTTTGACAATTTTAATAACGGGCCTTGAAGAATTTTTTTAAAAATACGAACATTTATGTGTGGGAACCAACCAAGCCAGCATATTCCACTATTAAAGCGACACAATCAGGCTAAAATCATCAGAAAAAATCAGTATATGACCAGATAAACATCTCCATAGGCTAGAACTGCGTAACTTTGGTATTGTACGTTTACCAGTTTAGCGAGATATAAAGTACAGGATATTTCTTATTTTGGACATGTATGTCCGAACTAAGAAATCGAGAATTTCGACTTTATATCTCGCTAAACTGGAAAACGCGCAACATTTTTTTAAAATTACGCAGTTCTAGCCTATGGACATATTTACATCATATGGTCATGTGTTTTTTATGATTCTATCGCTTTAAAGTGGTTACATCGTTCTGAGGCTGAGATACAGCAATAGCATTAATATAAACGTCACAACTTAGATCATACAAATGTGGAGCACAACACACAACAATTGGTGTTTGTGACGTGGTTATTAACATGTCACCCTTGTCTGCAAAGCCACCCAGCAAACACCAATGTTGGGTCAATGTTGGGTCAGCGTCGCACACGGTGGGCCAACATTGACCCCATGTTGTCACAGCATTTTGTTACTGCCTTTTTGCTTTGTACAGCCGGCAGCCCCCATTATTATTGAAGCCAAGCGAGCCTTTTCTTGAATTATTAAATCAGCTACTCCGTCTTGATGGCGCACTTCTGCTTGTGGTCCCACCTGTGCGAAAAAGGAGGGTCAGAAGGCGTGTAAATATTACACAACTTCAAGTGGCTGAAAATTAATCGCATTTGTTTTTTTGCCACCAAACATTTGCAAATCCTGATGTATAAGCACTCATTTCATTCCCAATAACTTTGATTTAATCGACTAAACACTAATTAAAAACGATTATCATCGTGATCAGCAGGAAGAGGGGTAGCACATAATTATGATATTTTAAAGGCACTATAAAACTTGATAAGATTTAACATTGATGACATTAAAAAAGCAGTGGCCAATCCTTCTCATCTTGTACGCGCCAGCATTGACTGTCACTCCCAGCAAACACAAAACATTTGTATAACATGTGTACATTGTCGGCCCAACGTCTTCGACGTTGGGCCAACATTGTACAATGTTATATAAATGTTTTGTCTTTACTGGACTGTAACTCAGCCCTTAGAAAAATAATACTAAATATATCGTTAAGAAAGTATCATAAAAATACACAAGTATATAAAATAGATGCACACATACCTTTATCAAGTCATGCTGACTTCAGGCATCCATTTTGTCTCATTTGGAGGAGGCGGGGGGGAGTGATGGAATAATGGCATACAAACCCGTTACGACTGTGATCATACTTCGTGAAATTGCGGTAGTAGACAACATTGTGACAGCAAGCGACAAGTCCATCGTAAATGCCTGTCCCAAGTTGACAAGATTTAAATGAGGAAATTACAAAGCGGTTTATAGCTGTAGGTTGTCGCTTGGAAATGTAGTGATTTTTACAAAGTCTAGTCGTCTATGAGGTGAAAAATCTTTATCACGGTGTTTATCACGATGATATGGTGTTATGTGGTCCGCAAACAAACTCAGATAAGACAGGCATGTTCCTAAAACAGGCTTCTAGGCTTCAAATATCTTAGACATTTGTCCATTTGTCTAACGTTAGTCTATGAAAAGACTAGATGAGCTTCTAAAAAGTTTGAAGTCTGGAAGCCTATTTTAGGAACATGACTTGTTAAGGTGTGCTGAATAAGAATAGCCAAGCTAAAGATGTACTTTTAGTATTTGTTTAGCGATATCCTTTACTGGAAATACTCCCAGTCTATTATGTTTATAATTTCCAAGTTGGCATATGATCTATATTACAATGATTACAATGATTATAACTGGTAATGACTCTGACACAAGATGTAATGACAACAATCTGTTCAGTCATCTTCAGCGGTGATTGTAAAGTATGTGTCGTATTTTTTACAGTTCTTCTTAGATAGGGAATTGCCGTTCATGTTGCTGTGCACCATAGACAATATTTACTCGCTCACTCGCAGTTTCCCAACTTGTGTATTTGAATTAGTATTATATATTCAAACGTGCTACACCCGACCACCCGATCGATGTTTTATCGCACATTTAGAAAATCGATTTTCTAATTTATCCTTCAGTCCTTAGTACCAATGCATAAAATGTCCGTTCATTTTTGATAACTAATTCTCACTCCTTAGTAACAATGCATAAAATGTCCGTTCATTTTTGATAACTAATTCTCAATATCCTTTGCAGTTTTCGAGAACAAGGTTCGAGGATGAAGCTCCTACATTTACTGACGGCTTCTTGTTTCTGCCTGCTCATCACATCTTCGGGTTAGTAGGTTATGTCTTCCCCTGGCAGTCAAAGTGTTGTATGTGCCACTCGGGTGAGTGGCACATACAACACTTTGACTGCCAGGGTCATCAGATCTAGTTCAGAGAATTAACCCTTTAAGTCCTCACGATGCATTAAAGAATCATTTTGTATCTCTAAGAATGACTTGATTTCCCAAAATCTAGGAAATGTTCATGGAACTGTTTTAATAATAGCATTTTGTTTTCATTTACCACCCACTTCAGGTCATCTTCATCCACTACAAGTCGAGAATTGCGACAGCACTTCGCGGCTTGTAGTGGATGAAGATGACAATGGTAAATTCAGGCTCAAAAAGGGTAATGGTTTTACTGAAACAATTCTTATTTATATTATAAAATATAGCAAAAATTATATATAGGCCTATATTAGGTGCTTAGCAATATTCACGTCAATTGAGAGAAATAGCGAGAAAGGTGTATCAAGACATGACAACGGTCACGTACACAGCTCCAAGTTCACATCAATTGAAGTGTAATTGATCATGTTAGTTAAATGTTTTTTCGCCAGCTATCTGCCAAAGTATATGTTATTATTACGCTTCCCAGTTTTTTTAACAAAGTATTCACCAACACAAGACGTTCTACAGTATTAAAATATGACAACTAAACACGTCCATTCAAAATGCATGTTATTTCAATCATTTACAACTATGATTTATTAGTGGGCACATGTTATACAAACATCGACTAATAATTATATTATATTATACAATCCATCAAGTTTTAATACAAAACATAAATTTCAGTTTAGAACATAAAAATGTTGTGGGCATTACTTCAAAATTATTATTTCCCATATTCAAATATTATAAATTATGTTTATTTATTTTGAGATTCAAATGCAAGCATTCTGTCGGCGTTAATTAAATTAAATAAAGCAATAGCCTTATAAGCACTTAAAAATGTATAGAGAGGCCCACGCCGTGTTATTATTGTCACGTGTTGGTCGCTGTTATACGCGATGAGAGGATGTACCCTGAGGCAAGCAAATACACATAATTATTCATCAAATTGAAAAATGTAGAAACAAAATGCTCAGGATAACATAATGATGCTCTCTTCAATATCAACCCTTAAACCGCTGATTTAAATAATTTAAATTTTAACCCATTTGAAGCTGTGTCTCGCTACCGCGACCCACAACTTCAAGTGGGTGAAAATTACTCATATTTGTTCAATTTGAGACCAAACATTTGCAAATCTGGATGTTAAATACACATTTGTTCACAATAACTGTGGTTTAAACGATTAATAACAAATTACCGCTGTTTATCCCTTGTCCTACTGTGACCGTATACGGGTTGAAGCTAGTTTAAAACCAAAACAAATGTCACTGAAATTGATAAACTAGTTTGTGGCACATGCTCGGTTAACCCTTAAAGCGCCAAGGTATTTTTTTTTAATTTTCACCCACTTGAAGTTGTGTCTCGCTACCGCGACCCACAACTTCACGTGGGCAAAAATTACGTACATTTGTATAATTTAAATCAAATCATGTGCTGATCTAGTCCGAGCTGACGTGAACAGCATGGTTCAGCGTCAGAGATTGACAGCATAGCAAAAGCTGTGGTTTTATATGCTGGTGGTCAGTGTACGCTGAGACCAAAAATTTCATGAAAAATGTGAGGGTAGCCCTATTTAGATGATCAATTCACCTATAAAGACAGGGGTTTAATTCCCCAAGTTAAGGCATTATTCTAATGAGATATAAATCTGTCAATACAGAATGATATAAAAATAATTGATCAAACAATGACGCAGTAATTCATTGCGCAATCGATCGTCTGCGCACCGTATTTTTGGGGCACAACTTTACGATTGGCAATGATTACAGGCTCTGTATCGTACACAGAGTCTGTTATTACGGACTAGTGCTGATCTAACAGATTTAATGCGCGATACTGCTTTGAATATTCCTGTTTAAAAGACAAATAAAAAAGGTAAGAACGGCTATTATATAGACGCGATTAGTATTTAAAGGGTGAATCAAATAATACAATTGGAGAGACATCTACTATTCAAAAATAGAAATAGTTTTCGTCATTTAAAGCTCAAAATTGCCCAAGCAATCCTATCCTCTCTCAAACGAAAAAAACGGGCTGTCAAATCGCAAAGAATTTAAGTGTCAAATGTTTTACAACGCTACATTTCTATAATGTAGCTTCAGTTCAATTTTATACACGAGGCATCGGTTGTCATTTCTCGCGCAGCCTGTATGTGCACATAGGTGTCCTAAAACCCCATTCATTTAATTTTTATTTGTCACTTCCAGGCGTCAACAGTCGGAGCACCAAGCTGGAGGTATTAGAGAAGGAACTGCTCAGGGAACTCCTGGTGGATGGTGAGTGGATGGGAGGCTCTTAACCTCTGCTAAAAGCGTTGAGATATTTTTGAAAAGGGTTTTTAAATATTCATCATGAATATCTCAGTTATTTCTTTATGCTTCATTTGGATACCTATGTTATGGGTCTACATGGTCTACGGCCATTATAGATAGTAAATTCTTTAGTGCGTAGACCGTCTTTATACGTCAGATTCTGACGTATAAAGACGAAAACGTACCCCAGTGGCTGAAACAGGTTGAGCCCATACAAAATCGTGGGACATTCTTTGGACGGCCATAATTATCTAAGACTTGAATAATCAGGTTGCCAATAGTTTTTTTCAAAATCAGTAACATATCAGCTACAAGGTCGCATGCTCAGCTTATTTTCCGCACAGTCATTCAAAACTTAGGGATATTTTTCGGACCTTGGGGTCGACATCGCTCTCACTCATCGCCATGTTGAAAAAAATTGATATTCCCGGTAAAACGAATATGGCCTCGGAAAGCACGTTACGGCTAATAAAAACGTTCCCCGCACTGAAAGGGTTATTTATCCCTTTAACCGCCAAATTATTCAATCTGAATTTTCACCCACACGAAGTTGTGTCTCGCTGACGCGATCCACAACTTCAAGTGAGTGAAAATTATTCATATTTGACAAAATGGAGGTCAACTGTTTTTAAATATTGCTGATTGATGTCACATTTTATATTCAACATGCTTAACAGGTGGTACTTAATGTGCTAATGAAAAATAAAAACCCCAATATATGCGGCACCGGCGGTTAAAGGGTTAATACGGAATGAAGCCAATGTATTTAATTTGTTATACGTTTGCTATAAAAGCTATATTATTTCACATATAAGCTGTTCCAGCAGTAGCACAAAGCTTACAGTGTAGGCCTATAGCTGAGAAGGCAGGCGTGACGCTTGTTTGAAATAATTAACATTTCTCAAGGTTGAATCACAGTTTCAATAATTATAGGGTCTTACTGGAAACCATAAGACTTTGAACAAATGGTGGGTCAATGTTGGACCAGCGTCTACGACGCTGCTCAACATTGAGCCAACATTTCCGCCGTTCAAGTCCAAGAGGCAGCATCTGATTACTTTGTATGTAAGTAGATACCGCCCTTTGACTTTGCACACAAATTTGGCTAATGGCGCTGCTGTGTTGGTTTCGAGGCTAATCGTCAAGGTTCACGCAGGCTGTATAGGCTACCCATGACACGTCGACCCAATGTTGATTGAATGTTGGGTCAGATTCGTAGACTGTGGATCAACATTAAACCGACAGTAGCCCAACATATCGAGTTTACTATATGGTAGGCTACACTCCGCGTAAACAATGTATTGATGTTTAAGCGGTTACCCTATGATTCATTGACCCTATTTGGGCAGACGCTGGTACCGACGAACATCAACCTACTCTGGTTCCCAGAGCCACACTACGCGGCGTGGCCGAGCTTCATGTAGCCTCTGGTATGCCACAGTGGCGAATGTTTGTGACTTGTTGCTATTTTTAGATGAAAATAGGGTAATCCCCGAATTCAGGCATTTTTGAAAGGTCACTTCCCCGGATGAAGAGTTGTTCACAGTATTGTATTTCCCCTCTGACGCATTTCCTATGACTTGACCCAGAAAATTATTCACCGGCCTCAATAGCACAGGCATGAAAGTCACGTGACTAAGAACATTGGCCTCGACCCGAACATAAATGAAATTGGCCGGGCTCGCCAAAAATGAAATGAATCGGGCTTTAGGCCACCTTTGTGCACATATAGGCTAAACTGGGCCAGGAGAACCTCCTGAGGATGGTGAGATGATTGAGATGACACTGTCCTCCAGACACAGGATTCGAAATTCGAGCCCTGGCGGTCTGAGGCCGAGCACGCTACCTCTCGGTCACGGAGGCTCCCCACAATACTAACTTTCACACGTGGATGGGGAAGAAACAATTTTGTTTCTTTCAAACCGCCGAGACCGGGAACCGAACCCCGGACTCTGGCGTGAAAGGCAGCGGTGCTAACCACTACCCTAGGGCCCCCGCCCCCGGGCTCGCCAGGCAAACATCAACCCAGCAATGGCTCATCGTCTGTTGTTAGCTGGGATGCATATTCTCAACACATGTTGCTCAGGTCAACTCTCTCTTATTTCTATGATCAGGAAACATCTGAATATCCCCTCCCCGCAAACTCAAAACATTTGTACAACATTTGTACAACGTCGGCCCAACGTCTTCGACGTTGGTCCAACATTGTACAAATGTTATACAAATGTTTTGCGTTAGCTGGGCTGGTAAAACAAAATATAATAACAGCCCCACCTGGTGAATAGTTCCTTGTGTTGCTGGCTAAAGGGACATGTCCAGGTGTAAAATCATTAAAAAATCGGTGATTTTATTTTGGCTTCTTAATATGACCATATGATGTAAACATGTCCATAGACTAGCACTGCAGAAGTTTTTTTAATTTTTGTGCTGCGCACTTACCAGTTAGGCTAGACATAGAGACGAATTCCCCGTATTTCTTATTTTTGACATGGTTGTCAATAATTAGAAATCAGGAATTTCGTCTCTATATCTAGCCTAACTGGTGAATGTGCAGCACAAAAATTAAAACACTTTAGCAGTTCTAGTCTATGGACATGTTTACATCATATGGTCATATTATTAAGCTGAAATAAAATCACCGATTTTTTAATGATTCTAGACCTGGACATGTCTCTTTAATCAAACTTCTATTACATGGGCCGCCTGGGGGACCGCCAGTGTAGTGGTTCACAGTGTGAACAATATATACCTTCGTGTGACGATCTATAACTAACATTACCCCGCACAGGTTTGATGACTTCTTTAATAGCATATTTGCTGTCTTGTTTGATCAATAGTAGTCCTACTATTGGCGATGCATTCACATACAAGCAGCAATATAATGGTTTATATATTCTCGATACAAGTCATATATAACAGTTATATGATAAATTTGGCATACAATTGGTCATCAATTGTCAAATCCCAAAAAAAAATCAATTTCCTTTTCCTGTACATAAATGGTATTAGGCTATATGCTGTTGTTTTGAAAGCCGAGCTGAAATCTATGTTGACCGGAAATCTTCAACTGCCGGTGAAGTTATGGGGTCATCACAACAGTTCGTTATCTAAAAGGGTTGTTTGGGTAACATCAATGGGAACCATGACGATTAGAGGCAGCTCATAAAAACTGGTAAAACCGGTTTTTTCCTTGTGGAAAAGAAACGAATGCCATGGATACCCAATTTTAATATGTTGTTGTGATGTTGATAATTAGGATCCATTTTTTACATTTTAATCGAAGGTTTTTATAAGTGGAGATATTACAATTGCACCATGGATGAATAATGAATACTTTTAAAGTCTAGTTTTGCTTATATTTACAGAAATTACAACCGAACTGCGTGCTAGAAAGGGAGAGAATGAAAATGTGGAAGAAAAAAGTGCAGAAAAAAAGGGTAAGTGGTGAAATGTAGCCATCGAACCCGGAATGGGAAATGTAAATATTTTTAACAATATGAGGGCTTTGTGACAGATTGTCATTTGGAACTGTTGGAAAGCCCTATGGTGCCTACCTATTATATCATGTATAGGTAGAGGGGAATTGTGACTTTTTCAGCAACAATAATGTTTGGACTAAGTTTTTGTGTCTTTTTTGGCGTCCATTTTGAATTCCGTCGGGTTTTTTTTATTATAACAGATTGATTGAAAGTTTGCTTATGTGCTTTTTGGCAGCACTTTTGAATTGGAATTTTTTGACATCTGAATTCTGACTTCAAATTTCCTACATCAAAAATCCCCACTAATATTTTGTACTTTTAAATTGATATATATTTGATTGTCAAATGGAAACACATTCTGAATGTGATTCCATTTGACAAACAAATATATATCTATATAAAAGTACATAGTCTTAGAGGGGGGGGGGGTGGAGACTTCTGATTTCTGAAATTTGAAGTCTGAAGTCCGAATTCTGAAGTCTGAAATCTAAAATTCCAATGCAAAATGGTTGCCAAAAAAACCATAAGCAAGATTTCAATCAATCTGTCATAATAAAATAACCCAACAAAATTTAAAATGGCTGCCAAAAAACTAAAACAAAGTCTAAACATTATTGTTACTTGAAAAGACACAATTACCATCCAGTTACATTTGTTGTTTTAGAAGAATCTTCGGTGGAAACTGAGATGAAATCAGCAGAAAAGAAGGGTAAGTTGGATTGAGAAATTAAATAATTTCTGTTTTCAACCATGTGGACGTTTTATGTACGTGTACATCAAATACTTTTAAAATTCCCCACATATCAGCTGGTCCGCCCCTCCTGATAATAATGCAAGTTCATCATTTCCTTTAAATACTATTACCATAAGAAAATGTATGTCAACTACATATTTTATATTTCTATTTTAGAAGAATCGTCAGTGGAAACCGAGATGAAATCAGCAGAAAAGAAGGGTAAGTTGTAAAAGTAGGGATTTGAACCTGGTGTAAAACACTAACACTTTAGCCACTTCAAGTTTTTCAATTTAAATACACATGCAAATAAACACAATAATGATAAATATATAATTAATAATAATAAAGCAGTCGGTGTACTTTCAGATATATACAAACGTATATGGTCAAATTATCATGATTATAATTATATTTATTGTTTTAGAACAATCATCTGTGGAAACCGAGATGAAATCAGCAGAAGAGGAGGGTAAGTTGTGAAATTCGGCTAAACCTTTGAACTTTAAATCATCATAAATAAATCAGTTAGCTCTTTTCGCCTTATTTGAATACCCATATCGTAGCCTCGGAGCTAAAGGATCCTATCTGCCACTCTAACGAGTGTCAGATAGGATCCTTTAGCTCCGAGGCGACGATATGTTATGGGTCTGAGGCCATTATAAATATTTAAATTATTTCAGTGCGGGACGGTCCCGCGCTGAAAGAATTGGGAATATACATCACACTAATTGCTGTGTATTGTCTGAGGCGACACACAGCAGATTACACGTTTTTTTATAAATTGGCGCCAAAACATGACCTACTTGTAGAAATCAAAATATTTTTTTTGTTTCACATTTTTTTTCGTTAATATTTTGTAAAGTAACAATTCTTCTGCTTCTTTGCTGTCTGTCTCTTCAGGACAATAAATGCTGATTATGTGGTCATATAATTATATACTTTTATGTACTTTTTTGTTTCAGAAGAAGAATCACTGGAGGAAGAGGCAAAAGCAGATTGCAACGGTATTGTTCAATATTTTTTTGGCTTAAGCCATATATAGCTGATCGTTTTCAATTACAAACCATTCTTAGCCTAGTCTTAAACAATTCTTCGTTTTTAGACTTTATTACATTTACATTTGAGATTTAATCTTTGCTTAACTGAAATTAAAAAATGAAATAACATATAATCAAAAGTAATACAGAATGTTGTGCAAAATGTCATGTAGCCTGCGAGTGCTACATAAAGCTCGGCTTGACAAACATAGTTTACTTCTAAGGCTGATTAACCCTTTAACCGCCAAATTATTCAATTTTCACCCACTTGAAGTTGTGTCTCGCTGACGCGATCCACAACACAAAGTGAGTGAGAATCATTCAGATTTGACAAAATGGAGGTCAACTGTTTTTAAATATTGCTGATTGATGTCACATTTTATCTTTAACATGTTTCAAAGGTTGTACCTAATGTGCTAATAAAAAATGAAAGCCCGAATTTATGCGGAACCGGCTGTTAAAGGGTTAAACTTTTTGCTGCTTAAATTGTTTGTTTCGCTTTTTCATTCATTTGTAGCTGGAATTGCTCACGCAATTTTCAATTTCAAATGAAAAATGGAAAGCGCCATCAATCTTAAATTATCTGATAAACGGAGCATCTTCCACAAACTATTTTTTTTATCACATTCAGCGTCATTTGACTTCACATGGAACTGGCTTGTAACTGTATGTATATATTCAACTCTAGCAGCACGATTTATAATTTTGATTACAGACTATACCGACCCCGTAGAGAGATTCGGATGTTTTATGAGAGCGGCAATGAACAGTGAGTTTGGTATAATGTCCAGCATGCAATTAATTAGTTAATGAATTGACTAGCAACAATAATACATTTTTTACATTTCACACTTATCAGCTGTGCGACTGGACAGAGACCGACTATAGACGTCAGAATCTGACGTCTTAAGTCGGTCCCTCTATAGTGACAGCAAATTGCATTGATTGCACAGTAAGCGTTTTATTTTTACAGGTATTCCAGAAAATCAGCAGCTTACAGAGGAACAGATCGCAAATCTGAATGCGCAGATGTACTTTGCCACCGGAGGGAATGGCAGAGGGACTTGGAGTAAGCAAATGAAACAGCGCAGACTCAGACTCGGTGTTCGATTTTGTTAATTTTATTGAGCTCGTTCTTTTAAGCGATTTTTGTATATATATACAGTCTTATATATAAGCAAGAAATAGTTTAATTATTACTTTGAAAGAATCTCAACGCTTATATACGACTGACATATATATATTATTCAACATGGTATAAAGCTGTCAGACGGATATATTTACTGTGTCTATTTTCAGAGAAATCTATGAGTGATTCAGACGCGACGCAATCGGATGCCAATACGGCGAATGAGGAAAAGGTAGTGGTGAACACCCGGCAATTTCTGAAAAACATAGCAGGTGATTACAAATCTTGTTTGAATGAGCACACCTAAAAAGTTTCGTTGTACAAGAAAACGCCTATGTAGAGCATATTCTCTATATTGCCATCAACACCATTAAAAACCTAAATTTAACTCCACGTGCTTCACTATTACTTGTCATTTTTCTTTCAGTGGAAGCTGGAAACTGCTTCAGCAATTTTCAGCTTCAAATGAAAGAAAAATAATATAATTCATGACAAACTTCACTCACTGTATCCCGAGTGGCCTGTATTGAAGCGGCTTTGGAAAAGCGACCTGCAGGTTTCTCTTCCATTATTTATAGGCCTAAGCCTGCAATTGATTTGATATGTGTACTTAAACATACTTAAACAAAAATAATAATATTCGAATTGAATTTAAAAAATATCCCATCTTCCAATTGTTACGGGGTGTTTATGATGGAATTACACTGGAGGGGGGGGGGGATTAATTACCGAATATATGTACATATCAAAATTTGAGGCGTGACAAAACATTTAACTAATTAACAAAGATATACCAACATTAATAAAATATATGAAACATTAATACCAATGTTAACAATATCACACACTTGTTAACAATAATATAACTTTATGTACACTATTCTCCGATCAAAACCTAAATGTAACCTTCGTAAAATGTGTATTAGTCATTTATTGTAAATACTAACTAAATATCAATATACACAAATACAAAACAGTGGCCCGACTATATCACATATTACATAACATAATTTTTTAGGCCATTGCAAAAAAAATCTTTCTGTTGTGTAATGTTATTATCAACATGTTGTGTAAGATTAATATTACATTCTCTTGTTAAAATTCTATAGCAAACAATTATGTAACATATTTACAATTTACCTTTAGTTACATAATATATTTTAATAATATTCATAATGATAATATTTATCTGTAATAAAAATGCATATTTTTCATTTAAATGTGGGGGTCTCAGTCCCTTTGTAACGGTGTATCACTGTGTTAAAACAGTTTAATTTCACGTGAAGAAACACGAAAAAACGTAAGACACAATAGCGTAATCATGCTAAAAATAATGAAATACCCATAAAATACAATATAGTGAGGAGTTGGGGAGGTGGAGGGAGACTTTTGTAAAATAACATGTGTTTCTCAAATGGCTGCTTCATCCAAGTGGGACACGCCGGGATCAGCGTGGCTCCTACAATACCTTGGTCCGCGTGACCCCTGACCTCTGATATATGCATAATTTAATATTTAGTTGACTTCCCTGGGCAGCTAATAATACTCACAAAGCATCCCCCTCGGATGAATTCCCCAACACACCCTATTATCGACTTCTACCCGCTGCTTGTATTTATGGCTATAATATGAAATGAAACACGACATCGTATACACAGTGACATAAAGTGGATTATCACCAATGCGAGAATCCTGTATTTATGTACACTTTTCTCCGATCAAAACCTAAATATAACCTTAGTAAAATGTGTATTAGTCAAGCAGCAAGCAGATAACAAATCAACCGTGTGTGGAGATATGAAAGTCTTTTTATTGTGAATACTAACTAAATATCAATATACACAAATACAAAACAGTGGCCCGATTATATCATATACTACATAACATTATTTTTTAGGACACTGCAAATAAAAAGACTTTCCGTTGTGTAATGTTATAATCAAAATATTGTGCAACATAAATATTACAAACTCAAATCAAATACAGTAAACTCATACCGTAGCTTAGCAAAAGTACAGTAAATACATTATATTAACCCTTTGGGTACAAAATCCCGCAACACAATTTACACCTATTGCTTTATGTGGCAGTATACGCACTGTACACGAGATAAATCGTAGTATTTATGTTGTAAGTTTGAAAGTTTAAAATGTTTAAGATGTACTTAAGTGAATAAAGTTGTATTAATTAGCACTATTGTAAATAATAATGTAGAAAAACAAAATCCAGATGCAACTGTATATACATATGTACAATTTTTCAGATGTGCTCACTCACAGCCACAAATCAGCTGAAGATACTGTGGATCGGGTGGAGAAACAGCTGCAGCAGGTGGCGACCGGTAGGTGTCAGCACAGGTGGTGTGATCAAAGAGCTTATATGATATATCCTCTTTGGTGTGATATCGCATTCATACCTTCATTGTATACTCAATTACAGTTGATGCGAAAGAGAACCACCTGGTGTCAGAGAGCAGACTATGCTGGCACTAGTGCTATCTAATACCAATGCTATCTGATACACTGATGCACTTGACGAACCCATTCTGCTTATGAATAATGCCCATATTACTGCTGGTTCGATTCCTGAATCCCCTACATGTAAGACTATAGATGTGTTTATTTTTTTCAAACGCCGAGGTCGCTATGTATAATTATATACCTCCTCAAGTGTTACATACGGTCCATACCTCAATAAAATGTCTTTGGAAATTTTCCAAATCGTCGCCTCGGAGCTAAAGGATCCTATCTGCCACTCTGACGAGTGTCAGATAGGATCCTTTAGCTCCGAGGCGACGAAATATAGTGTTCCAAACTGCTAAGAGGTCTGGAATGTGCAATGCTGACCCTTGTAGTCATTCAATAAGAGTAGAGCATAGTATCGACTTATTTCTGTTGCGATGTTGTCCCAAAGCATGTGCAAAAAGCGACGTAAAGTAATATTACTCGCTCACGCACCCTTGCCATTTTCCATATTAACTTCAGCTGCACGCAAAATATTCCCACGTTTAAAAAGTAGACCTGTTAACAGATTAAAACTACCCCAAAAGGGCCATCACTGCCACAGACCTATGTAAGATCTGCATTCGCTCAAAATTGTTGCGACAAAAACAGTTAGAATGGTCTTAAAAAAATAGGCCGACGTGATGTATTCGGGCAATTTTTCCAATAATTTACTTGTAAAATCAATATTTAGGTCTCTTTATTTACTATGATAAATATCTTATCCCTGAGGAAACGAGCGATATATCAGCTGGTCAGCGGTCATCCAGGTATTAATTAACCCCTTAGAGCACTGATGTCGACTGCAGTAGACATTCTGTTTTTTATTAGCACCTGTGTAAACACTGATAACGAGCTGTTCAAAATAAAATATGCCATCAAATCTTGAAACATTGATATATATTGGGAATTAAATTTCACAAATTTCATAAATTTTCGGCCACTTGAAGTTGTGTCTCGCGGTAGCTAGACACAACTTCAAGTGACTGAAAATTTAAATTGAATAGCTCAGTGTTCAAAGAGATAACACGCGTACGTTCAAATAAAGACACATCATATACAGGGCCTACATAACAAAATATTTGATGACATAGAAATCAGGGCACCCTTTTGTGTGACAAAAATAGCACTGCGTTATTTGTTATTTTAGAAAAAGAAGTACAGCTTGACACCGTAGCTGACGAAGCTCAGTCAAACGTTGAGAAGAAGGTTCTTGAAACAGTTGATGTTGAAGATACAAAAGTAGAAGAAAGTGTGGAAAAGAAAGAAAACAGTAGGTATCTTTATTGATGTGTGATTATGGTGATATGTCATGCAGGTAAACAGCGGTAACTGCTTACTGTTCACTTAATCTGTTACTGTTGTGTGCTTTTGCACAATATAGTGATATATAGTTTGATATATAGTCTCCCAGTCTTACCCTACCATTTTAATCTTGGAAACTATGCCAGCAAATGGTTATGTACAGGCCAATAATTTATCAGCCTGATTTTCAGAATCAAGTTTTCAAGCACTCTTGCCCAGAGCCTACCAGCTTTTAAAATTTATGTAGGTCTATAATAATCTAAAACATATTATAAGTTGTGAGCATCATATATGGCAAGCATTTTTAATAATCAATCTAAGTTGACAAAGGCAAACTATTTATTCTCAAGCAATTAAAAACGTGTTTTCAATTCTGATGTTATCATTGTACATGACTTTTCTTTCTATTATTCAGCATAACTGAAATATTATTAAACAAGATGCTGACAGTAATTATTGTCTTTTAATATGAGAATATCATGAATATCAATATCTTCTGTGAATTTATTAATTTTAGCCAGACAGGCAGTTCAGGCTATAATCTTAAATATGTATTTTTCTCCCTAACAATCGAGTCTCTGATAATACCTTAGTGGTTCTTATATAATGATTTCCAGAAAATTTAAATTCTGATTTTTATATATATGTAGTTTGCTATTAAATCATCTAATTCACGTCTAATATTAAGTTTAAAAAGTTTTTGTTCCTTTTCCAGATGATCACTTATCGGAGAAAAGACAGAAACTACTGGAGCTGCTTGAGTCATTAGGCTATTAAAAATAGAATCACATGTTCATAAACATATTTAATACCAAACTTCACATTAATTAGAACAGTTATGTATAGAATGATTTCTGTTTATTTTATAATTTATTATTTTAGAATCTACGTTATCATATTTTCCTGAGGTTGTGACAATTAATATTTAATGACAAAAGTTAATGTACAGGAATATTTGACAAGGTTCAGAGAGCAATGTGTTCATATTTTATAACCGCTATTGCATTTAGACACAGATGATTAATTTTATGTATATACTTTTCTTCTGTAAGATTTTAAAATGTAGCATATGATGGTAATAAATGAGTTGTCTATATTATGTATGTATGTATGATAACGTAAACGACTAATCGCAACCTGACATAAGCCGGTGCTAAAATATAATGTGTTTTGTAGCCATCACTATTGCAATGCATTTATTTGTATTTTGACTAAGAGTATATACGATATAACTAGTATCATAATCACATTATGTGTGTTAATAATATGTACATAGAATCGTTATTATTTTTTTCCTTTTTTCACTTTTTTATCGGCTGATTTTTTTAAATTGTGCTAAAAAGCTGAACTCATCTTTATATAAGGATAATGTATTTGTTGTCAATATTGTATAAATCGTCTCATTGCGATTGATAGTAGTTTTCACCCACTTGAAGTTGTTGATCGCGTTAGCGAGAAACAACTTCAAGTGGGTGAATATTTAACTATGTAACGCGGGCAACATACAGAATACAATTTACTAGAATAAGAAAGTAATAAATAACTTCAATTACTTAAGCAAATACATAAGTACATAAATAATGTAAATGACAATGGCTATTATAATAGCCTATGTGACATTGTTCCAATTTAATCACTCGTTTGAAGCAGAAAGTGGAACTTGAGTCTGTTTAGTGTTTTGAATAATTTATATCAATTATTATTTTAACTATCATTAAATGACTTTCTCAGCAAACAGAAAACATAATTACCAACCAGTGGTAAATAATTTAAACATCCAATACATTTTCATTCACTTTGTTTTATTTTATTTTATTTTCCATTTCTAAAGGAACACAATATGTTTTGTTATTCATAATCTGTGCTGTAACCTTGTAATGTATTCATGAGAATCATCAGGGAAAATAAAAGTTAAATCCAACTTTTTTTTAATTACAACACTTATTTACACCTGTCTTTGCAGCAAGCCCCGCTGCATCTCTTTAAGCAGATTCTTTAAGCAGAATATATTGCATATAATAGTAAGCCCACGCAAATTTTGTGTTTTAAGCAAAGAGTGACTTTTGATAGTCATGAAAATGTCATTTCAAATAAAAAGCACACCTAACTATACATATGAACGTAATGGGCAGTGTGTATATCTGGGATAAATTGCACATTATCAGTCAGTAATGCAATACTTGGTACTCCGTCTATACATATTAAAGAGAAGCAATTCAATATCTGAGCCAACACTTTTGAATACGGTCAATGTTATAAATGTTACTCTAAATATTTTTACTTTGATATTTGTATTTGTCAAATATTATATCTAGGCTTTTTAATTCTGATTTTCATAGCTCATAACCTGAATTAACATCAAGCAAAAATAGACGTTTAAACGAAACGTGTTGATTCAACGGTTAACACCATTACAACCAGATAAGCAGCCGGCCGTGGATCAATTAATTTCTTAATCACACTTACTAACGTAATCCTGTTAACCCGTTTACGTCCTACAACCATCTAAGTCACACTTTCTGTGTACTAGCAAACACCTACTAGTGACGGATACCTAGTCACAGATTACCTACGGAGTAAATCATTATAAGTACTTCAAGCACTAAAAATAACGGCGAAAAACGCGAAATAAAACTGAAACATACCTTGATATTTTATACATATATTTATTTATACATATATATATATATATGTACATTTATATATGGGCAAAACCATGGAATTGCGACATGAATGCTATTTTTTTAAAGCACCTAAACACATAATTAACCCCATTGCTGAACAAATAACAACTTTGCTCAAATTTTTTCGTCTGAATTTATTTATTCTGACTGATATTATTCAAAAATTTTCACAGCGCCACCTAGTGGTAATTTTTTATACTTGTACATATATTTACACCATTTTCTATTTTATAATATTATGCACATTATTAAGCTTTATAATAGTTTGTAGTTATCTTCATGCAGCTGAGCTCTACGTGTGTATGTGGGGGGGGGGGGGGGGGGGGGGTGCACAGAACATATTATGTGTTTCCAAAAACAATTGGCTAGATATAAGTGTGAAAGTGAGTATGTACTCCAGATTATAGATTTACAAATCACAGTGAAGGGTCTTTGATCTTCAAATAAAAACCCTTGGACATGTTGGACGAGGAGTTAACTTAGTCTTGAATGATTATCGTTACAAGAAAGATCGCAAGTGCGGATCTAAACACTGGCGCTGTGTGATGGTGCGCCAAGGATGCAAAGCCCGGATTCACACTGTGGGTGATGAGGAAAACATAGATGTCATACACCAGACATCACATGACCAATTGGCTGATGGAGACTCTACATGCTCGGTTGTCACAGCAGCCCGGCGCGGCTTAGTGAAAGAGCGGCCAACATCTTCACTTAAAGTAGTATTTCGTGATCCCATGACCCGTGAGGATATACCTGAAGATGTTATGCCACTATCATTTGAGTCCTGTCGTAACATGATGCATCGTAAATGACGAGAGGACCAGCCTCCTTAGCTACCTACTGAGAGACTGTGCATAGTTCTTGATGGCGCATGGGCAAGCACAATCTCAGGGCGGCCTTTCATACTTCACAAAGATGACGATGAGTGGCTTCCACGTCAGCGACAATTAAGTCTTAGTGGAAGTCTCCTCTTTTCTACTTTATTTAAAATGTTATGTTTTGTTTATAATTACACTGTATATACAAATAAATGAATCTGAGTCTGATGACATCCTCATCACCACTTATGCCAATCTACGCATCCTCGCACAATCAGATACCCTCTACATGGATGGCACATTCAAGTCTACACCGAAACTCTTCACTCAGATCTACTCGGCGCATGGAGAATACAGGGGCCACGTGGTGCCTCTCGTTATCGGACTGCTATCAAACAAGACCAGGCAGACCTACCACAACATAATGACCAATTAAGATCCGTGACAGGATGGCCGAGCTGGATTTTGTTCTGAATCCAGCTATGATCATCAGTGACTTCGAAAGTGGCCTCATTCCAGCCATTCGAAACCTCTTCCCTGGCACACAGCACAAAGGCTGCTACTTTCATTCCACACAAGCGATCTGGAGACAGGTACAAACAGCCGGGCTGCAGCAAGCCTATGATAGTCAGGAATCATATCCACCGAAATAAGGTCTCGTGCGAATTTTTGTATGATGCTAAGCCACTTATCCAAATATCTCAAGGACATCCCAAGCAACAACAAAAAACATGTTGGCAGTTTGAAAAATGGGGGGTGTGGTGTGGTGAGGTATATAAGAAAATTTTACATTTTACTTGGCTGACTTTGAGATATAGCGTTACAAAATATCCAGAGGATAACAGTAATGCCACATTTTGTCATTGAATATATTCAGGACCAGACATAGGTGAAGTTTTGATTTTTAAAAAGAAAACATGAACTCACCCTTAAAGCGCTAAAAGTTAATATTTCCAAAAAAATCACAAAAGTTTGTAGAATATAACATTCCCGTTTGCTCTACATGTGTATGATTATGATCATGCTAATGTCTGTTGACTTCATTTGGTATATCGGTCAGCTGGTTTCACCATATCAAGTTAGAAAAAACATACCTTGTTGCATGAAGGACTTATGAGGTTAAAAGAACGGTTGGGGTACTCTCGCAAGTAACATTTTCTCGATTCTATGTAGTAACATAAATCCTAATTTTTATAGTTATAAACAACTTTGATACCACTCTTCCCAAATTTTGTCATTCAAGACATTCAAGACGAAATATATGTGAGGTTTTAATTTTTTAAACATACCCTTAGAACGCTGAAATTCGATATTTAAAAAAAATTAACACAGGTTGAAAACTGGTCGAACGTGATTTTAAGACATTATTCACCACCAGGTGGCATAAAATTTTGTCTTTGTCAGTAACATCTTGTGGATTGTGTGGGACCACATGCTGATATACTTTGTACTCATTGTAAGTGTATACCTTGTTAGCATTCTTTCAGTTTTTTTAATTAGAAGGGTGTCAATTGTAACAGATACAGATCTGTCCCACGTATAGGTTTGAATAAGGAATCTAGATTCCTTGGTTTTAATGGGTATCATGAGGCTCGTTGAGGTCACTAAAATATGATTACTTGCAGGCAATGGACAAAATACACATAGTTGGGTAACAGGGTAATATGCCTGCAAAGGGAAGGCTGGATGTAATGTTATGACCTGTACATAACAAACACATCAAAAGGAGTTTACGTCGTCTTTGGCATTGTCATATTATTGCACTGTTATCTGTGTCTTGGAATACTAATGATAAATGAATAATTATAGATTATAGATAATTATCTACAACTCACAAGCCAAACAAATGATAATTTTAAGTGTTGTGTAATATTTCGGATAATGTTTTGTTACTTTAAAAAATGTACATACTAAAACAGTACATTATAACATTTGATCATACTAGCAAATTGTATTTTATGCGGTATTTATATTATTTGTATGTCTGTATGTATTTGTAAGTCTGTTAACTTTTAGAATTCCTTCCCCCACCAGCAGCAAATAAATAGGGACAACAATCACTGACTTTGCCTATGTTATGCAGCTGTAGTTATATCTGTTTTTACGCTGAAATATGCTTTTTATCAATTTACAACTTGTATTATATTGAAAGGGAATATATATAGATTCCATTGTGAGTATTTTTATCGCGGAAAAGTGATCGGCAAAGTGAAATTAGCATCATTTATTTTGTGGGGAAATAGCAGTGAAATCAGGTCAGGTCAGCGTGGGTCAGCGCACCTGTCATTTTCACCTGTATTGACATACCTGCCTTAACAGGAAACCACCTACACCTCGGAGAGGTGTGAAAACATATGTACTGTCAGTGTAGGTGTGCATTTAACAGTTTAAACTGCTGAACTTTTCAAAACACATACCGTCATGGCCGGGAGATTTTTGGTTGCTATCATTTTATAAGACAGTTATAAAGTCAAATATACACTGTCCAAGGCCGGGTATCAAGCTTCAAAATTCATATAACACTTACCGTCGTGGCCGGGTGATTTTTGGTTGCTATCATTTGTTAAGACAGCTATAAAGCCAAATATACACTGTCCAAGGCCGGGTATCAAGCTGCAAAATTCATATAACACTTACCGTCGTGGCCGGGTGATTTTTGGTTGCTATCATTTTATAGCAATAAAGCCAAATATACACTGTCCAAGGCCGGGTATAAGACAGCATCGTGACAATGCAAACCAGATCTAAAGAAGCAAAGACCCGGGATGTGGATTTTATGTACAGCCCAGATCCCACAACTACAACTAGAACTAAAACTAGGAAAAACCACCGCAAAAACACAGCAGAAATGAAGAAACAGCCAGAACATGTATATTTTGATTATAAATATGAGAATCTAGACGGCTCCGGCATTCTGGCTCTGGAAGGCGAACCCACCAACGCCAAGTTCTATACTGAAAGGCCAGTTTTGTGGAAGAATGCACTACTGAAACATCACATGAGTCTTTATCAACAGGGTAAACACAGCCGAATGCCTCGATTCAGACCATCTGAGAATGGAGATCAGCTGCTAGTGAAAGGGAATTATTCAGACAACACAGAAGAATTCCTGGTCACTGTCTTTGTTTACAAGACTGGAGTAGTTTTAGTTCAAGGTAGAGATTTTGTTCAGTGGATAGAGACAGACTTCAAAAATGTTCGTGCTCTAGTAGAAGAGGATCAACATGCAGTGGATCGTTCACTAAATGAGTCCAGACAAAGACAAAGAAAAACATCACCGAAAATGACACCTATGATGTCTGCAACTAAGACCAAAAACCCTGCGCCAGGACCTATGATCAGTACTCCAGCATACACTGACAAGAACGCCACACCACCGGATTTACTGTTCTCTGCTGATGACAGTGCCAGCTCAGTGGAAGCCCGTCAGGCTGAATTGAAAGACTTAGAGGTGTTTTGTGATATGGTGCAACAATTGAGCGACATAGAATATGACAAGGTTCAAGGCAGCCGAAATAATGACACAACGGGTGATGCAAGCACTGATTGTGCCGGATGCAACGCATCCAGTGTCATTATTCATGAACTTAACAAAGAAATTGCCAAGTTAGAGGAACAGCTACAGAAAACTGCGTCATCTGGCGTCCTCATCGCGAAACTGAAAGATGCTGAGGCTGCTGCAGACAGACTACTTGAACGAAATAGATTCCTAGAAGCACAGCTCACACTCCCCTCCTCGGAAGGCGAAATCAACACATCATCCACGCCACAGAAAGAGCCGCACTCTGCGACAAAACCTCATAGAGCAACTAATAAAGTGGCAGAATCTAAAACAGTGACTACAAAGAACGATGCGGCTGAGGAAAACAACGTGAAGAAAACGCATGGAAAGACTGACACTATTCCACAAAATAAATCAACTCGTGCTATGATCATCAGCAGTTCAATGGGACGAGGACTAGCACGCGAGATTCATACACATCACAGGAACAACATAGACTGCTTCGGACTAGTTCACCCATCGGCCAAAGCTGAAGACCTAGAAAAAAGTGCCAAGGACATGTTGACGACTTACAAACCTGATGTTGTTACGCTGATGGGTGGTACAAACAATCTAGCTTGTGGAGAACGACCACGATCAGTCATAAGCAAAATTGAGCACCTTGTGAGAGTGTGTCAGCAAGCAAGTCCGTCAACAAAAGTAGTAGTTTCCGGTCTTATTGTCAGGAGTGACAGACCTGAACTGAATGACCACATTAAAACGATAAACGCTGTTTTGAAGAGAAATTCTTACAACAAAGATTTTGCATTCTTAGACAATAGCAGCATTGATTTCCAACACTTGAAGGACGGACTCCATCTCAATTACAACGGCAAGATCAAATTGGCTAGAAGCATAGGCCAATTTATCTCTCATCATCCTTTTCACAACGGACACCAGAAAATCCATGTCTGAATATAGACCTGGATAGTGGAAACATATCCTACATAAATGATTCAAACAATCATGAACGGACTGATGCGGGTGTAATCAGTGATTTTACCGATTTTGAACATATACTATCCACCAACATTGAAAACATCAATGTCAAAAACGAACATATTGATGTATTAAGAACTAAAGATCTTAGTATTGTATGTCATAATATTAACAGACTATATTCTAAATTAGATGAAATACGATACCGTGTAAAGACTCATTTCCCAGTAGACATTTATGGTGTAGTAGAGACATTCTTGCATAAAAATGTGAATGATTCAGAAATTCTTATTGACAAGTATAACATAATTAGACGAGACCGCATCGGTAGTGGCGGTGGTGGCATTGTATTGTATTTAAAAGAACATTTAGTTTATAAACGAAGGATTGATTTGGAAATGCTGAATATTGAAACACTGTTTGTGGAACTTCAATTCAGTAATGGTAATTTTCTTGTTGGCTTTGTGTATAGACCACCCAATAATAACTTAGTTCATTACTCAGAATGGCTTCATTGTATGGATATATTACTTGAAAAATGTCACAATGAAAACAAGAAGTTTATTTTACTAGGAGATTTTAATATTGACCTGGCATCAACTGTTTGTCAGCGAAATTCATGGATTAATACATTTCAAAATTATAACTTGACTCAAATAATTAAAGAACCAACTAGAATTACTTCAGAGAGTAAAACATTAATAGACCATATATATGTATCTGACGATGTAAATGTTTCTAATTATGGTGTGTTGTCCTGGTCTGTTAGTGATCACAACCCTGTATATATCACTGTTAAAAAGTCAAATTGTATAAAGAATTGCAACGGCATTGGAAATGATCACAAAACGATAAGTTATCGTAAATATACTGACCTAGATATACACTCCATAGGGGTAGATATGTTGCATAGACTAAGCTGTATAACAACTAAAGACAACATGAATATCGACAAAACAACAAATTCCTGGACATTGGAAATAGGGTCAATCCTTGACCAGTACTGCCCAAAAGTCACAAAAAGAATTAAACGCGACTTTCAGCCAGCATGGTTGAACCCTGAAATTCGAAAGCTTATGAAACAGAGAGACTTGTGCAAATCAAACAAAAGTGATGATAATTATAAAACGCTCCGAAACAAATGTAAAAAGAAAATAAAAGAGGCTAAGTCAAATCATTATGTAAACCTAATAGAAACAAATAAAAATGACCCAAAGATATTGACAAGAATATTTCAAGAACTCGGATCAAAAAATAATACTCGTAAACATTTACATAAAATAAAAGTTGATGACAAATTAATAGAATGTAAGCAAAAAATAGGAAATGTTTTTAATCAGCATTTTGCCTCTTTGGTATATACTTTAAATAACAATAGCAGTGGTCTCCCAGAGTGCGAGAAATTATCAAACTTTGTAGATAAAAACAGTTCAGGCGTGACATTCAAAATTCCGCATGTTTCGCATGGGTTTGTTTTCAAATACCTCTGTAAAATAAAAATTTCTAAAGCCACAGGCTTTGATGAAATTAGTGCAAGATTTTTAAAGTTGTTTGCGCCATATCTTACAGATAGTATAACTAAAATTTGTAATTTGAGCATAACAGAAAATCGTTTTCCCAGTACTTGGAAAACAGCCCGAGTCATTCCCTTGCTTAAAAAAGGGTCTACTGACGATGTAAATAACTACAGACCAATATCGATCTTACCCGTTGTGTCCAAAATACTTGAGAAACACGTTTCGTCTACATTCTATGCATTTCTGAATGAACAAAATCTATTAAATCCAAAACAATCAGGTTTTCGCAGTCAACACTCATGTCAAACGGCACTGACTCTGATGACAGAAGAATGGCTCAAAGCTATGAATAAAGGTGAATTGACTGGTGTTTTAATGATAGATTTATGTAAAGCTTTTGATTTAGTTGACCACTCCCTTTTGTTACACAAACTCAAAATTTATGGATGTAGCGAAGAAGCTCTCGACTGGTTTACGTCTTATTTATCAAAACGTACCCAGAAAGTTGACATAAATGGCCAAATATCACATCCTTTACAAAATATATGTGGTGTTCCACAAGGTTCTGTTTTGGGGCCATTATTCTTTATAGTTTTCATAAATGACATGTTTTTGTACCCAGAATTAGACAATTTATCACTTTTTGCCGATGATGCTACAGCACATCACAGTAGTAAATGCAGTCAACTTATTACACACAAACTCCAAGCTATGGCAACATCTGCTGATAACTGGTGTGAAGAAAATAAAATGAAATTGAGTATAATTAAAACTAAAGTAGCCCTGGTTGGTTCAAGACAAAGATTAAATAAAATGACTGACACTGAAAAAGAAATCAATATTTTTATTAATGATATCCAACTTGAACAAATTACACATGGCAAACTTCTAGGTATTCATATAGACGAATCCTTGACATGGAATTTACAGGTGGCAAACATAAAAAAGATTGTGGTGTATAAATTTTTTCTGTTAAAACGTATACGAACCTTTCTTCCAACGCAAAGTCGAATCCAGTTTTATAACTATTATGTAAAACCTTATTTAGAATATTGTTGTAGTATATGGGGTAGCACATCTCAAGAAAACATTAATACAATTGTAAAGCTTCAAAAAAGAGCAGCTCGATTAATCTTAGATGCCGATTTTTCTACTCCTAGCGCAATATTATTTCAGGAATTGAAATGGATATCCTTTTCTGATATTGTTAAATTTCACCAGTTCAGTTTAGTTTTTAAGTGTATAAATAAAATTGCTCCCGTTTATTTACAAGATTTGTTTCACCAGAAATCCAATTCTCATTACTATGTGTTGAGATCTTCCAACACTGACCGATTAGATGTACCAAGACAACACACCAGAAGTTTGTCGTTCAAAGGTCCTCAACTGTGGAATAAATTAAACAACGAAATACGCAATTGTACAACCCTAACTAGCTTTCAATCCAAACTCACACAGCTTCTTTTTATGCAATCTCTTATATAACACTGAAGACGTTTTTTTTTAATAGCTATATTGAATTGTTACATGTTAATGTACTTTGTCATGATAATTCTTACTTGCACGTTTCTTTATATATGCTATGTTTATATCTATGTATAACAAATTGATTATTTTGCCATGTATATATGTATGTATGGATTTTTAAGAGGGCCCCATGGCAGATGAGCGAAAGCTCAATGGGTCACCCTCTGTAAATAAAGATTATTATTATTATTATTATTATTATTATTAATGTTAAACTGTCAAGACGATGCTCGCGATAAACTTTCTAAGACAGCATTTATTAGCATAGAGTGCTCTCAGACATCATATTCACAAGAGAATAAAGCCACATACTGATAAGTATAAGTAAAAAGAGATAAGGTCTGATGACATCATAATGGTTATAAGGCATACACCAGTAAAACATATTTATATCAAAGAGGTATAATACACCTATACATGGAGGAAACGGTACTAGATTAGCCCCCCCCCCCCCAATTTCCTGTTATGGTCACACCACTGATCTTTTGAAGGCTAACTCATATACTATACTGGTACATATTTAACGTAGTTAGGAGAGTACCCCATCCTGACTTTTGACTTCATACACCCTCAAGGCGACAGGTCATGGTTTCCTATAAGACGTATATATCAAACGTATGCTGCGGCAAATCCAACACAAGATACAATGCGTATATCCGTACAACAACAGGGTAATATGCCTGCATGGACAGCATGAGGAAATATTACGTCTTGGTGAGCAGTGAAAATAATGTAATAATGTAATAATGTAACAGCTGATGACACCTAGGTTTAGAATTATATTGTCAAAAATATCTTAACTTCAGATATGTTTCGTCCTGAATGTATTCAATGACAAAATGTGACAACATTGTTATTAAAGCTGTTTATAATTATAAAAATAAGATTTTGCTACTACAAGGAGCCAAAAACATGTAACTAGTGAGATTATCTCATGCGGATTTTTTGACCCCAAAAAAGTCCTTCATGCAACAAGGTAGCTTTTTATAATTTGATATAGTGGTACCAGATGACAGATGTATAAGCTGATGTTAGCAGACATTAGAATGCTCATAATCATACAAATGCACAGGAAACGCAAACGTTACATACTACTAACTGTGTTAAGTTCTTTTTTTAATATTGACCTTCACTGCTCTAAGAGTGGGTTTACGCTTAACGAAAAAATCTAAACTTCACAAATGTTTTATCCTGAATATATTTCAAGAACAAATGTGGCCAGAGTGGTATTGATATTGTTTATAACTATAACAATGAGGATTATGTTATGACAAGGGGTCGAACAAATGTAACATCCACTCTTTTGACCTCATAATTCATTCATACAACAATGTGGGATTATTTAAATTTGATATAGTGGTACCAGATGACCGATGTACAAAATGAAGTAAACATTAGCATTATCATAATCATACAAATGCACAGGAAACGGGAAAAATAGTTTCTACGAATTTTGTTTTCAACCGTTTTATAAATATTGACTTTCAGCGATCTAAGGGTCGACTTACTTTCTGTAGAAAAAAAAACTCTAATAATTTGTCATCCCTTTTTAAAAAATATTTAATATCAATAGGATCGACAGTGATTTAAAAATGGTAATTGTGGTTTGGTTTTTTTAATAACCTGGGGTTAAAAATATACAGTCTTTGGGGCTGAAGAGTACCCTTGAACATCCATCATTTTAAATACTTTGCTACCTCTGGAAACTTCTACCCACCCTAGCAATGTTTTGAAGATATTTCTCTAACCCATACATACCACTACCACTTTTTGTGTGTATGGATGGTATGTGTATGTAATCTAAAAACTAATATTTACTATAGAATAAAAAAGGATAAAAAATGTTCAAATGTTCAATATTTCAACAACTTTTCCCCGTCAATCACCACCAAATATGAAAAAAAAAGTTCAAATGTCTAATATTTCCAGAAAGTTTTCCCCGTCAATCACCACCTTGATGGGTACAGGTAGAGAAGATCTCAACTCTGCTGTCTCTTCATTTGGGAATGCTCTCTCTAGTACAACCATGGAGACTGGCAACTCTTCTATATTATCTTCCAACTCCAAAAGCATGATAACTTCATCTTTTTCCTCCTCTCCATCGATTCCGATAAGACTTCCGTCGAGTCTTCTTTGTTTCGGTTCCTTTTTTTCCTAGCACCCGAATAAAAAAATCAAGAAGACAATAAAATAAACCTATACAAAAGCCTAAATACATGAAAAAAATACACTAATTCTAGCGTAGCAGGAATTCTGCTTTTTTTTATACAGTAGCAGTGATTTTGCATTTTGGTAATTTTTTACAGACATGACCTATGTGTCTGGGCAATTTTTCCCACATTTTTATAAACTAAACCATAAGCGGCCCTTTTCTAAGATGGCCGCCCCAAAAACTTTGGGGCACAGTATCTTATTAACCGTTAGATGGATCACATTCTCTTTTCAGAATAATTCAGCAAAAACAAGATAACTCACTGAGGACCAACTTTTGGGCACTATATCTTATGAACCGTAGGTTGGATCACATTTAAATTTGATGTGGGTATTTCTGACAAAAATATTAGAAACATTATAACCGAAGCAGGAAATTTTGAAAAAATAGCCACCCTAAAAGCTTGTGGACGCGATATCGTTGATTGGATCACATTTAAATTTATGCAGTGTTTCTCTAGGCATTTCTAATGTTCTGATTAACTCTTGGGAATAATTCATAAACAAAAACAAGATAACTGACAGACATTTTGCAAAAAATAGCCACCCAAAAAGCTTGTGGGTGCGATATCTCATGAACCGCTGGTTGGATCACATTCAAATGATATGTGGTGGTTCTCTAGGCGTTTCTATTGATCTGATTAGCTTTTTAAAACATTCATGAGAAACGACTTGGCTGATGGAATACATAAACAAAAAAATACATGGTGAGGGTCATTATTTTACTTACATTTGTTTATTGTGACAATCTCTTCAAGTTTAAATCGGGGATGCTTTTTAATGCTTTCGTGCCGAAAACAGTCACATCTAGTTTTGAGTAGGCCTATATCAATACAAATCTATCCTTGTGCAGCACTTTATTTTATTATCGGGTTAGGTCAGCCAATACTTCCAGGATGATGAGTTTTAAATTGAGAAATTTGGGCTAATAAAAGAAAACAAGCTAAACCTAGGAACTTTAAATCTAATCTCAAACTTGACATGACACTGCAGCCTGCTTTCTGCTACATGTAATACATAGATGCTACTTGTTCTATATATTACAGAAGGGAAATTTTATGATGTGGCCTAAGCATGGTGTCTTCAAAGTTCCAAAAAGTGCCACGGATTGGAGCTACATGTATGGAATCTGGCTTGATCCGATATATCTTCTTTAACATATTTTTTGGACAATAACAGTATGGCAATATTGTGTATCTTGATCGCTTCCAAGTGGATAATGAGCAGGTTAAAATATTGTTTATCTAAATTCAATACGCAAGGTCACTATATCATTTTGTCATAAAGATTTCTCATTAATCCTAACTAAATAAATGTTGAACTGTTTTAAAATATTATGTTTATCAGGATTTTTTTCTGCCATAGGCTTAAAGATTAAACTAACGTCAAGGCACACACCAAGGAAAGAAATCACCTGAGATACAGTAAGTTATATCAGCTTAACATTAAATGTCATTAAGCACCGTTGAGTATATAAGGATGCTTATACTGTTTAGCTTTTTCTCTGCCACCACAGGCGTATCAGAAATTTAGCTGTCTCTAAAAAGTTAGCTGGTGAATTTAGTTTTGTTTAATTTTCACAGATATGACAGATTACACTGCCTACCCTAGACACTGCTATTTCGCATGTCAAAATGTGCAGATGGTTGACGTCATATGTCCCCCGCTCTCAATTTCAAGTATTGTAGTAAGCTTGTGATTGGCCGGCTGTCTTGCTAAAAGTACCCTGATCGGCTGGCGAGAATATTATGGCGGGGGAAGGGTGGGTGTAGACAGACACCTGTGCGGAGCCCAGTAAACGCGAGGATTTGACCCAATGCCGTTTCACTATTGGCCCACCGCCAACGGCGCTGGACCAACATTGAAACAACATTGGGTCAAGTCTTCGTGTTTGCTGGGAGAGCTGTCCGCATTTTGATACACGCGTACCGTCTGTGTCTGGTTGGAACAGGCTGCACAGTGCTCTGTGTAATGACAGATGTGCTTGGGCAATTCTTCTCGTATATTTTTGGGGGCTACCCAGCCATAAACAGCCATTTTCCAAGATGGCAACACAAACAACTTTTGAACTTAATATCCTATGAACTGTTGGTTCGATCACAGTCAAAATTGACGTTCTGATTCTCTGAACAATAGAATAAATTCTCTAATTTTATGATAGCAGACTAAGACTACACTAAGAAAGACAATACACTGTCAGAATCAAGTGGTTAAAATCAAGCTATATTCACCTCCACACAGTCAGTTGATATTTTAAACTGACAAGACATTACTTTTGTGAAACTCCGAGTAGTTAACAATGACATCTTTCAAGTTGACTTGATCGCCCACTTTTAGCTCTGCACTGGCTGAAGCAGCCCACAACTTTGCTCTTTTTCTGGCTTCTTTCTCATCCTCCAGCATTATTTCGCGGACATTTACAGTCTCGCCATTTCTTTTCTTCATTGTTTTGACTGCTTCATCCTAAAAAAATATTTAAAAAAATAGAATAACAGTAATGTGTAAAAATTATTAATATAGATTAGATATCAATTCATTAAAACTTTAAAAAATAACTAGGAATATCAGTAGCACTTTTAGCTCAAGTGGACAGTGTGTATGGTTTTGAAAGCCCTATAAGTAGGACTAGCTTTTCTGACATCCAGCTGACACCATCACTGAGCATGACACTCGTATAAGCTCGAAACAACCGGACGGCCACCATAATCCTCTGCCCCTCCCGCTTCGTGGAAATTTTACAGGGTGCATACTTCCCTTAAGTCACATATTCTGTTTCACAGTAATTGTCTATACCTATCAAGCTCACTTTACCATGTATATTACAGAAGTTGAAGTCAATGACGGTCGCAAGGCGGCCATATTTTTAATTTGGTCGAGTTGACATTTTCGAGGGTATATCCTTCACTAATACCACACATTTTGTTTTATGGTAAACATCTCTCCATATATCATCTTGACAAATATTCCTCCCCCCCCCCCCATAAAAATGACGTTCATAATACACGGGATTGTCGATTTCGCTCTATATATTTGTTTTTTGTCGAGAAAAATAATAAAAAGTTAGCTATTGCAATGAGAAAAAAATGGGAAAATCAATAAAATCTAAACTTTTCATTGGCATACGATTGTTACGGTAACTTGTAACTGCAATTTGTCCGCTTTATTTTAAATGACACTTAAGTGACATTTAGGAACCCTCTAACTACGAAAAAAATCCCTGTACGTTTTATTTGCGTTCATTAATTTGCGACATTTGTTTAAAAAAAGTATAAGTGCATATCGCACAGTGCTACATAGGTTAATTTTAACGGTAATTGATTAGAACCCTTAAAATTTGAATCGAGTAGCGTGTTTTGCACACAAGAAAATCTCAGCTATATTAAAACATTGAACACATGCATGTTAATTGATGTCATAACATATTATAGAAGCACTTTCAAAACTTGAACGTACGCATACAACATTTGCCAAAGTAGTGGTGGTAATTTTTTGTTGTTATTAAATGCACTAAGTTTATTTTTTCTTCCTGTTCAATAGTCTAATAATGCAAAACACGCTTTATCTGTACTTAATAGTAGTTTTAAATGTTAAACGAGTGAAGCTATAACAAACACGTTCTCCCTTCACTTAGGTGATCATGCTCAAAATACGCGAAATTGACAAATACAATAATTGAAAATACTACTTGAGATTTTCTAATATAGTTACAATGATTTAATCATCAATAATATGTTATGTTATGCATTTATATGTGATATGATAATAAAATCGTCGTTTACCCCTCGTTCTGCCCATTTACCCCTGGTCCCTAGTAGGGGTAAATTTAACCCTGCGATTGGCAAAATTCACCCCCGTGCGACATTTCCCCCGTCGTGGTGCATACGAGGTATTTCGTTTTTCAAATTTACCCCACGATACCTATGGGGGTTTGTCCAAACCTACGGTTGGTGCATACGGCCCCAGGTTATATCCTAATAAATAGGTTTTATAACTACATGTACAACATTGTTCCCATTTAGGGTATTTTTTTAAATTACACTTTTTCATTATGAGCTATTTAATAACATACTCTGATCATTTATGATCACTTGACTTTGTACAATGCTTAAAAATTAACAGTCACTGTCAAAGCCATATTTTAAATATTAAAAACAATCAACGTTTACGTAAACATAAATTGCTGTTACAAATTGTAATATTAAGTGATTTTATTGAAACAATCTCAATGGATGTTTAATACCTGGTAATTACTAATTCAAGTTTATCACTTTGCTAACCTGAACAATTTTTACTCTTTGTCTTTGTAGTGATGGCTGTAATTTCAAGTCCAGCTTCCTATCAAAGGCCACCACCAGCATTTTGTTTGGCTGTCTGCTACAACCGCCTTCAAAATGTGATCTTTAAATAAGTACAAAAGTTAAATAAGTTCAACTGCCTTCAAATTATTCAGTATCAGAGAGATAGTAAAAGTGTTGTCATTATATCATTTTAAATTCAGCAGTTATTATGCTGCAAACTTCTGCAGATTTTTTTTACCCCCCGCCTGTAGGGGAAGGGGGATTTTAGTCGCGCTAGGATTTTGTCCGGCGGTTGGCGTCCGGCGTCACGTTTTCTTGTGGGCGTAAAAACTCAAAAACTACTGGTAATTTTTTTTTAAATTTTGACATGACAGTCCTCGTAACAAGTGGTTTTTTAAAGATGCTACCAAAATTAAAAATGGGGGCGCCAGCCGTCAACCCTGAAAAAAATTAGTGGGCCCAAAAACTCTAAAACTTAAAAGTCAGAAAATATCACATTCCCCACGATATGGAGATGTGCATGTCATTTTTCAAGGTTTTACAGAGAATCAAAATGGCCGCCATGCATGAACTTTAAATTTTTTGTGTGGCGCAAAAACTCAAAAATTGATATCAGAAATAATGTGCATGTGATTTCACTGAAATTTAAAATGGCCACCACAAGTCGACTTTTTAAATATTTGAACGCAAAAACTCTAACCTGATTTATGCCGGTGGATGATATAGGACTAAGTCCTCTTGTTGCTGTTATTATTATTATTTTTCAACGATTTGACAACATAAACGCTCTCCAGTCGCCAATATTCATCCGATTTTTGCGATTTTTTTCTGAACATCCTCTGGTGGGCTAATTTGTATATACACGATCGACGTAAACTCTCTCCAGTCACCAATATTCAGCCGATTTTATTTTAATAGTTAATTCTGGTTGATTTTAAAAATCAGCTAATTTGCATATTCAACATGACCTCCAAGGGATAATTTGCATAGCCGAGATCGACGTAAACGCTCTGCAGTCGCCAGTATTCATCAGATCTTCGTGATTTTTTTCCTGAATACCCTCTGATGTATTATTCTGCTTGAGTTCAAAAATGAGGTAATTTGTATATTCAACAAGGCTGCCATGGGTTAATTTGCATATCCAAGATCGACATAAATGTTCTTCAGTCGCCAATATTCATATAATCTTCGTGAAATTTTCCATAGACAGGTTCTGACATGTATTTTCCTGGTTGAGTTTGAAAATCAGCCCATTTACATATTAAACATGGTGGCTGTGTGCTAATTTGCATATCCAAGATCGATGTAAATGCACTCCAGTCGCCAATGTTCATCAGATCTTAGCAATTTTTTTTCCGAACACCTTCTGAATGGATTTCCCTGGTTGAGTTTAAAATGAATTCAGCTAATTTACATAATTATCCGAGAGGGCCGCCATGCCCTCATGTTATATAGCCCCATCATTACTGCATTGACTATGAACTGTTAATTCCGGAAGGTGAAGACTTTCATATTTGTCATTCAAGTTTCATCTAGTTATTAATGAAACCTGTCGGTATGGATACCCTGTATGACTTGGTGATTTTTCCGGCTGCATCCTTTAGCAGTGTATAGGGGTTCAATAGGCTCATTGTATAGTTTTTTTTTATTATCGATACAGCCTAATGTAAAGTACTGGAGACTATTACTCATACAATTACTGAATTTTTCAATGTAATGAGTAACAGTACATGGTGCCATTTGATAGCACAGAGCTGAAGCTTTAATATGACGTCAAGAAAATGGAAGTATCTTGATTTGGAGCTGAGCTATGACCATTTTAGTGACATCAATTGGTCAATAGTTCAAAAATTTTCAATGGAGAAAGTGTCTTTAAATCTAGGAAAAATGTGGCTTGCAGTTTTTTATTAAAAAAATAGCTACTTATAGCCTAACGGTATTCGTCCAGGCCGGGAAAATTTGTACGAGTATGTAGTTTTTTCATGATTGAGTTTTACAACCAAGGATGTCTACTTTCTAAATTCAGAATCTGCGGGGTGGAGTTTGGACCCCCTTGAACATTTTTTTTCAATTAGTAAAATCCAAGATGGCCGAGGTAGGGGTATGCCCTGCACAATTTCACCTCGAATAAATGAAAAATGGCCAACTATGGCTATTATTGACTTCAATATGCCCAATATCTGGCAAGCGATGCGAAATAGGTAGATGATTACTATAAAACGACATATGTGATATACCTTCAAAAATGCCAACTTGATCAAATTAAAAACTCGCTGAACTGCAAGCAACATTGACTTCAATATCTGTAATATACATGGTGAACAGGATCTAAACCCATGCACTGTGAGGCTTCAAAGGGTTCAGCCATGCCACCACGACAAATTCATCTAATGCTGATACAATGCTGGTCCAGCGTCGAATGGAAGATTATGTGTTCGCATTTGAGAAAGTGGAGTGGTCTGCGTTTACCCATAAGGGGGCCACCATTAGATTCCCAGGGGAGGGGGGGGGGAGGGAGGAGTATTCTTGAAATAAATAATTTCGGGTGGACTCCGCGTGAAATGAATAATTTACTTCAAGAACAGTCCCATATAAACATGTAACAAAATGTGAAATTTTCAGCGCGCCGCCGAGCCCGGTTGAAATAAATAATTTGCCCGCGACAAATACTCCTGCCCCCCCCCCCCCTGTGAATCTAATGATGGTGGCCCCCTAAACTTCAAATTTCTGTCTGGGCCCGCGGACACAAGCTCTAGGGCTATCTGCGCCCCGCACCAAGGCCTGTATTCTCGTACAAGTTGCTATATATCGTAGGCTTCTGATTGGTCGAGATGGTTATCTCGACCAATCAGAAGCCTACGATATACATGATATATCGTAACTTGTACGAGAATGCGGGCCCTGGGCTTCCCGCGGCCCACACGAGCCTGCGATATGTCAACCCAGTCCCGCGAACCCTCGTGGTGCAGGTTGGTCACCCCTGGCACTCAGTATTGTTGCTTGGTACAATTCTCTGAATGCAGCTTCAATGTGAAACATTTAAAAACCAAAATTGAAAAAAAGTAACCTATAATTTTTTGAAAATAGTCTATGAAAAACTTTATTTTGCTTTTTCTTAAAATACTTTTCTGTTAGAAGCAAATTGTACATACAGGAATGCACAAATAATTTAAAATAAAAAATAAATAATAAAATAATAAAATAATATTAGTTTCAGAGTCTTCGGATCAGTATGAGCTAAAAATCATGAAGCCTACTTCCTATATGTTAATGGTAGGGACCATCTAAGCCTCTTGTTCAATGTTGCATATGCTAAACCTTGTAAATACCGTAGGAGAGCTATGAATAGTTAAGTCTTCATCCACTTTGTGGTGGTGGAGACTTATCGTTTAGGCTGATTCCGCCCGTCACCACCGTCGCAACTTGTTTCTGCTCTCAAACAAAAACCACTGTTCGAAATATTTCTAAATATTTGCAGCATGCATATTAGCCCTGCGGAATTTGCCTGGTATTTTTTTTATGCGTTTTTGAGTTTTTTAAACAAAATCCAAGATGGCCGCCACAAATCTTATTTTGGTAATATAGCTATATACCCCTGCTCGCATTATTTCTAAATATTTGCAGTATGCATATTCACTCTGGAAAATTTGCCTGATAATTTTTTTGGTGGTTTTTTGAGTTTCTTCAACAAAATCCAAGATGGCCGCCAAAATTCTGTCACCCTCTAGAGCTTAAACTGCTTCATGGATTTGTTTCATGTTTGGTTCAAAGGAAAGACCTTGTCCTGGACGTGTACAGATGAGTTTTTGATGTGATACTGACAATAAAAGCCTTGATTTTTTAACATTTAAGAATTTTAGCGCATATACCAATTTTAATAATTTCGGCTATTATTAAAATTTGATAATATAGCTATACAGCTCGAATCATTTTTCTCGAATTTTGGTATGCTCACTGGCCCTTAGCAATTTGTCTGGAAAATTGTTTTTCTTTTCTCATTTTCTTTAGCAAAACCCAAGGGGGCCGACAAATCACATGTTACTCTCAAGAGCTTGTACCTCTCCACCTATTTGTTCCAAGGAAGCACCTTACCTACCCCATTAGCTGAAACACGTACAAAATCGTGGGACATTTCTTTGGACTGTCATTATTATATCTGAATGTGACTCTGAATAATCAGGTCGAAAATATTTTTTTTTAGAATCAATAACATTTCAGTTCCATGCCCACATGCTCAGCTCAGATGTCGCACAGTCATTAAAAAGTTCTGGACATTCTTCAGTCATTAAAAAGTTATGGACATTCTTCGGCCCTTGGGGTCGAAATCGCTCTCAGTCACCGCCATGTTGATTTTTTCTGGTAAAGCAAATACATCAATCCACGGCCTCGGAGAGCTACACCTTACCCTATCAATATGTTCATTAGATTTAGGTGTGATTCCGGTGTGATCACAGGAGAGTATGGGAATGTACAAAAAATAATTTTAGCAGGGTAGGCCACTATGTTTTCTCTCTCTGTTTTAGATGAGCGCGCGCATTAGGTTTAGGCCGCGCATTACCCAAAGAAACATATGGTTTTTTCTGCACAGCGCGATAAAAAAACATTTTGAAAAAAAAAGTTTATGTCAAAAGATAAAAAAAACATTTTCCCAGCTGTTTTTATTTTGCTTGTTATTTTCGTCGCCCCCATTAACTCTTTTTTTAAATAGGTCAAAAGTTTTTTTTATTCCGTCGCCCTCATTAACTTTTATAGACATTTGTCAAATGTTTTTTTTATTTGGGCGCCCTCATTAACTTTTCCAAACATAGGTTCAATGTTTTTTTTTCTTAAATGTTTTTTTACCGCCCTCACTCATTAGATTTTTTTATTTTTCTTATATAAAACAGATAAATAAAAAACAGTGGCCGTATCTGTTTTCCTGGACTTCTCTGGCAATATTAATTTTGTTCATGTGTATCAATAAGTGACCTATAAACCAACCCCTTCATTCCGTTAACGCTACCTAATGTTGAGGTATTTATACATGTACAAGAATTCAGCGGGTAAGAATAATTAAAAATATCAAATTTTGCATAGTTATTGTTAACAACTCGTTACCTTGTTGTTTTGGAATAGTATTCTTTATCCCAATATTTTCTGCAACGACAAAATTACTCCCACCGGGTAAAATTATCAGTCTTTTCCCTTGTATTTCACAATAGTATTGTATTCCATGGGTTTTACTTGCAGGGATACATTTTAAACTATCCTCCTTGTTTTTTCCTGGGACAGTTGGTACCCTGTTTGAAGGATTTTCTTTCCATTTTATCAGGATCTTCTAATAATATATGATTTTCCATAGAAATACATATATGTTCCTTGCGACATTTAAGCCATTAACAAACAGAAGAGCTGACAATCACTCTCCCAGAACATGTTTTATGTGAGTGGAGGCGAGCAAGACTAGAGTGATTGCTCTCCTTAAACGGGAAATTCTGATATGTGAGACTGAAATACCATAACCATGCAGCAGCTGATCACATGACCCTGGATAGGCATAAAAAGTAATAATTCCCATACGGCAGGTACATGTATATATGATTTTTATCTGGAAAACTTTTAAAAACATAGTATTTTGTGTCAAATTAAATTAAATACCTATATTTTTAGGGAAAAACGTATATTGTGGCCTAGATAGACTTCGAAACCTGCTAAATGCTATTATTTATGGTTAATTCAATAAATGCTGATGTCAAGTCAGTGGGTATATTATTATTAAATATATTAGAATATTCTACAGTCTTTTCGACGCTCATATTTCATCTCATGATTTGATTAAACAAGTGTAGGCTAATTATGTGCAAATAATGTTGGAATATTAATGTCAATATATTTATTAGACCCGTCACAGTTTATTGTTGTAGTGTTTAATATCATCCAAATTCATTTTATTCACCAGGTTGCACTGAAGGCTGTTTTGAATAGATTCATGATTATTATAAAAGCAAATAAATTTAAGGTAATCACTACGTGGCTCTTGAGATTTTTGAATTATCTAAAGTGTGCATTCAGGTTAAAAATTAGCTGAAGTGTACCTTTATTTGGACCGACCGGAGGCCGATACTATTAAGTTTGTTTTGCCTGAGGTTGTGTCCTATTTAGGGGAAAGACGGGTACTGTGTGTGGGAAACGGTTGACATTTCTGTACACCGATCCTTATGAACATGTGCAATATAACGTTTCAGGTCCTAAGGTTAAGTACTTTTGTCTTTAACAAGTGCTCAGAAATAATAATATTCACGATTATATTTGTCGCAGACGGTGGCCCAACATTATTACACAATTGGGCCATGTATCTGGGTAGTGGCCTTTCTGACTGTTGGGAATGAAATTGTCACCCCTATAGCAATTGCCGCAAACTAGCCTATGTATACAGAATGCTGGGTTGTTGTTGTGCCATCAGACACGTTGATCAACATTGAAGCAACATTGGTTAGCCGTCCAGTGATTGCTGTAGATGCTGGTGTGGAAGAACCATGCATTCGGTCAGTGTTGGAGTGGTGTTGAGCCAGCGTCGTACACAATTGACCGGCATTGAACCAGCAATGGGCTGCGACTCTGGCCCACAATTGAACGGAAATTGGGTGGGTAGGCCTACATATTATTATTATGTGTATCGTAGAGACACGCTAAGCACGATTCACTGGCAAGTATCGAATGGATGTTCGCCAGAACCGGCGATGGTGGTGGAATGAATAAACGTTGAAGATTTATATTTTAACTTCTCTCCTTGGTCCTGTATATAATTATATCCTGGACATTTAGGATTCTTTACAAAATATATAAGCCGAATTTTTGTCTATAACACTCATACAGCCTAAAGCCGGGCCTCGGAGTTCGGGAATTCCTTTCCTAGTTTATATATGAATTCATTAAGTCTAATTTCAAGCTATTTCTTCATATAGATAATATCTAAGTAATTCAATTAGAATTAATCACTTTAATCATTGTTATAAATCTGTACTAATCTTTCAAAATCCATTATTTTTTACGTAATCGATCTGGGTTCATATGGCAGGTTTAACGACAACAACAGTGATGGTTCATCTATACTTTATTAAAGTTCCGCATATTACTTGTTGAAGAACAGTCTTAAGTCCACAAACAACACCTGTCAGTAAAAATACAATATTAGTTATATTAAATACCATTGACTAATTTCTATCGCAATTACAGCAAATAGAAAATCTATATGATTTAATAAAATTCACACATTGTATCTGTACATTTATCGTGACCACAAGGATGAAAACTAACTCACCCCTGTCATAAACGACTAGGGCCAGCGCCGCTGCATTACACATAATGAGCGCTACCCATGCATGGCAGGTCAACAGCATATTTTCTTGTACAAAATCAATTACTTACGCCATTATCAATGCCCATTTCGTGTAAACCTTGTTTTTTATTTATTATTAAAAAAATCAACTTCACGTTTTATAATGTAAATTCCTTAAAATTCAGTTTAATTTTAATAAGCTTTTAATAACCATAACAAGCTTTTAATAACTATCATAAGCAAGTAGTTTTAACTAATTTTTAATTATTGACCACTCACCTAATGTGAAGAGTAACAAAAACTTGACTGCCGTCATGAAATAAAATATGAGAAAATCAATATGTCTGCCGTTGGCAAAGACGAGATGACAAATGATTTCAATGATCTCCACTGACCAATTTCCACGTATAATATTTACAATAAACAATATTAAAATAATTTTACAAGTGCTATCTTTTTATTTTATTAGCCGTGAGCCAACTATCTTGCAAAACATTGCCAGGATTTGAACCAAGGTAAGTTATTGCTTTACCCAACTCTTGAAATGTAATTATTTCAGGAGCTGTCTCTGTAGTTAATTTGTTCTGATTTACTGAACGAGGTAATCTATGCGGGTTTGAGTGTTCATCTGCATTTTTACGTGTAGTTCTATGTGGAATGGCTTGATTTTGTGTCCGTTTCAAAACTTACATCAGGCTGAGTATGATATTTACTGTCAATACCCTTCCCAGGCGCATCCCCCCTAGCTTCGTCTGAAGCCACCGCTGAACTTACCTCAATTTCAGCCGCCGGTGTGCTGGCTCTGCCTACCACTTCTCTGCTTACCTCTATTGGTCGATGCCTCTGTCTCCGCTCGCATGTATGTTCTAGTTGGAACTTTAAATATTAACTCAGAATCACTCTCTAACGAGCTATCACTGTTTATAACTGGGCTCGTCCCTCTTAGAGTCCCTTGAATTATCATCAATAAAACCATTTTTACTCCCTTCTCAGCACTTTCAACTGCCAAATCTAAAGCCTGTCCCATGTCTAAGATTTGACGTCTATGTACATTTTTCACAGGACCCGACCCATCTACTAATTGTATCGAATAAACGTTACCTTCAGGGTCAATTCTATCAATTATTCTGTACGGAACAACTTTCCATACATCCTCAATTTTATTACGTCCTCTGGGTTCCCTGTTACGGATAAGAACTTTACCTCTAATATATAATGGCATCTCTTTGGTATTTTTGTTCACCTGCCGCTTTTTCGAAATTGATCTTTGCATTTTTCATAGCATTTTCTAACCTGAAATAATGCTTTGTCACCCAATCGTCCACACTACCGCCCTGAGAGATGTTCTCTAGACCCAGAATGTTATCTACTGGTAAACGAGGATCTCTTACAAATAATGAAAAATATGGCGAGTACCCAGTGGAAGTATGTTGAGTACATTTATGAGAAAAGACTAACTCACTCAAATGCTTAGGCAATTTCTTTTTCTTTTCGGGTGACAGCCTGCGTAGATGATCATGCATCGTTCTATTAAATCGCTCACAGCAGGAGTTACCTTCTGATTGCCACGGCGTCGTACGGATTGTTTTATGCCGTAGATGTCGCAAAGGTGTGCTATCACTTGATTCTGGAAGCTACGACCTTAATCCGAGTGGACACGACCAGGTACCCCGAACCTTATGAACCACTCCTTGACCAATACTTTGGCTACCGTGAGAGCTTTCTGTTCATGAGTTGCCACTGCCTCAGTAAACTTCGTGAATACATCTGTCATAACCAAGACATTTTCACGACCGTCACTGGACTTCTCCAGTATATATGGTCGATATATATTGTATTAAAATCGATTGCTAGGACATCCAGAGGCTTACTAGCATATAACTTACCAAACTTCGGTTTCACTGCAGGATTCTGAGATTTCGCAATCAAACATCTTTCACATGTCTTGCACCACGTAGAAACGTCTTTAAATTGATCTACCCAATAACACCTTCTACGAACCAACGCTAGTGTTCGCTCAATACCTTGATGTCCTGCTAGATCGTATAAATGACGAAGTACCTCAGGAATCAGTTTATCAGGTAGAACTAATTGCAACACATTTTCACCATCCTCATAAACACTGTGATATAATACATCGTCTTTAAGTTGGAATCGATCCCATGAACGTAATAGTTTTCGCACAGAGGATTTTTCTTTACCTAACTGCCTCTTGGTTTGCTTAAATCCCGACTTCCACCATTGTAGAACTCTGTTGATAATCGGATCTTCGTTCTGTAGCTTAAGACATATCAAGCGATGGATACCTGATCAGCCTGCAAATTCTGTATTTGACGAACATGAACATCACGCTACATATCTGCTACTGCAGCATGTAACCCTTGTGGTAAATTGGATGTACTAGAAAGTTCCTGTAACAGAACAGTGGAATGTTCCGTTTTACGACTTAAAGAGTCAACGTTTCTAGTTGAACACCTGGCTTGTATTTAATGTCAAAATGAAATTATGCCAGTTGTGATACCCATCTCCTCTCAGCCGCTGTAAGTTTAGATCTCTGTAGATAGCTTAGCCGATTGGTAACCATAAAGATCAGAAACTTGGAACCTAGCAAATAATCACGAAACTGTGCTAAAGTTTTCTTGGACTTCCTGGATTTTGTTGTCTAACTTACCAAGTTTCACGTTTAGCGGAGACGCTATAGAAGAAAATCCCACCACAAATTTGCGATAATAGCTGGCAAGCCCTAAAACTTCGTAAGTCACGTTTACATGTAGGAATAGGCCGTCTTTTACTGCACTAATTTTATCAGGATCAGTGGCAATGCCTTCGGCTGAAACAACAAGCCCTAGATAGCGAATAAGTCGCTTGAACAAGAAACATTTTTGTGGTTTTAATTTTAATCCGTAATTCTCTAGTCTAGTAAGTAATAAATCAAGTCGCTCAATCATTTCTTCTACCGTTGAAGCATATACCAGAATATCATCAAGAAACAACAGTAAAATATCAAATGCCTGGTCTCCAAAACATGTATTCATCAGTCTTTGGAATGTAATCGTGAATTACATAAACCAAAGGGCATACGATTAAACTGATATAATCCACATGTCCCGGCTCTAAATGCAGTCTTATGTGCATCCGATTCATCCATAGCACATTGGAGATCACGGGAAATTGGGATGCGTCTATGCGGTGATAATCACTGCCATGTCTATACTTCTAGTGAAGGAAGGAATCTTTCCAAGTCCTCGTCATTTTAAAATCAGAAATGGACTATCTAGATTTGCTACCATGTCATACCTAGATCTTGTAGCAAATTATTGATGAATTTTAAAACGGAAATCTCATAATTTACGTGCATTAATACACATTATAAGAGCTCGATTCTGACAGAAGCACTATTTGCAACAAAATGAGACATGCACTGAATAATACACTGCAGTATTCTTCAGCTTACTATTATATCGAGAAGTTACTGCCTTTTGGGTTTACACGATCGAATAGTGGAGCTGAACAGCCACTATTCTGTTTGTGCGTGCGGGCGTGAACAAATAGACCTAGTATGTTGCGATCGCTGCTTCCAAGATTTCCGTGAGTTACCGAGTTACCGACCATAGAAAACCAATGAGCATGCTGACTCTATCCCATTCAGCTGTGTTGGAGATAACCTTGAATTAAATCTAAGCCACTAAAAAACGGGCGCCCTTTAACGCCTCTAAGCTTTCATCAATCCGAGGTAATGGATAAGCGTCTTTACGTGTCCTGGAATTTAACAATCTATAATCCACGCATATCCTCAAACCACCACACTTTTTCCAGACTAAAACTGCTTGAGACGCACAAGAACTTTTACTAGGCTCTAAAACTTATGAGGCAACCTCACTGGTCTATCGTCAGTTGTGGGAATGGTAGGTATGTTTAATCAGATTAGTATATCCTAATTCATCACCACAAGCAAATACCTTACGATGTTGAGATACCAGTTTCTTGACAGCATTCTGTTGAGTGCTATCAAGAGCTGATAAATCAGCTTATAACCCTTCCGGCCAAAAATCAACATGGTCATTTTCGACATGTGAGATACTAGAATTGACCTGTTCCCCACCCATAGAATGTCGCACTGGACAATCGTTTCTAAGTCAAGGTGATCTGTTTCGCAGCCTGTAATTTCCCTAAACGGGCCTTTTCGAGTCTTTTCACTGAATTGGCTGGAATTCTTACCATCTGATTCTTAGCAGATTTAAAAAATCCTATATGACCATCTGTATCAGTATTGTTCATAGCAGCATCATCAAACATTGATAAAACACTTAACCACCTAGTTTCACTAGAGTCTGTGTCTAACTTTGATTAAATAAAATAGAAAAATATTTATCAAACAATACATCATGCATTCTATGTAAGATATTACAGCCTATAGGGACTGGAGTGAAATCAGCGTTCTCACCATCAATGGCACCTGACTGTAAATCTTTCACGAAGTGCCATGTTTTGAAAAGAGATACCGGCAACACTAATATCTAATTCAGTGTAACCCACATACGGCATATCCTACCTACTAGCAGTTTTAAGTCGCAATCACCCTTGCGTGTCAACAATATCTTTATTCAAATATTTAACGAAATAATTCTCTGTTATAACAGATACTTCAGCACATGTATCAATCAAGCATCTTGTACTTAAATCGCCAAAAGTAACAATAGCATGTGGACATTGTGTAATCGCTCTATCTGTTAATTGTTTGGGATTTAAACTCGGGAATGAACCACTGTTTTGACTTACCACAGATCGGTTCGTATCTGCGGTGACTACCCTTTTAAATCACCTTCGTTCGAGTGCATGTTCTCCTTCTTACCACTCCGACGAAGTTTGGGACAGACTTTCTTAAAATGAGAAGTCTGTTTACAATAGAAGCACACTTTCTCACCTTTATTGTTTATTCCCCTTTTATACTGTGACTTATGAGCCATTTGAGAAAACACTGATGTTAATTTTGTAATCTGCTTCTGCTGATCACTAATCATTTTCGTCAGCGATGTATACTAACCTTCAGTCTCATCTGTTTGAGCCTTATAGTTTCGCGAACTACTGTCGCTTTATGCTTTAAATCATCACCTACCCGTTTTATAACCTTATCTCTAAAATCACAGAAAGTTAATTCTTTATCATCCATGTCGATTTTCCGTAATTCTCGACATTTTGAATCTTCTCGTACCCCTTCTACAGTGTTCTATGAACTTACCTTTCAACAGCGTTTGTCGAGACGCTTCTAGTGTTGTGTCCTTCTTAATCATCTACTCTGCTAGATAAAGTAATACCTGCGAATAAATAAGGAGCGTTTCTCTTTCCCTCTGATTTCGTGCAAAAAAATCTTCCTTAAGCTAAAGTAGCAGTGTTAGAATCCCCGAACACTTTAAGAGAATGTCTAAAATTTTGTCTGAGGCAGTTTTCTCACTCTCGGAACGGAACCTAATTTCCCTCTTTGCTTGTCCCTCTAAATGATCAATTATAAATACAGCTAGTTCTTTTTTACTCATGTCACGTGTAGACAAATGATTAAGTATAGCATCTACCCATTCCTCTACTTCAGGATCACCAGTAGCTTCTGGTTTACCCTTCAATTTAGAAACTTTTTTACTGTCACGCGACACAAAAATATCATCTGTATTATCTTTTTTTCCCGAGACACGTTTTATTTCTTTCTTTGGTCTATCTACTTCCAGTTGGAAGTTTCCTCTTTAGTGGCCATTGTATGTATAAATCAATTAAGTCTATGCCACACAAAGAATGATCAACAAGAATTTTACACACAAAAAACAATGTATGAAATAATTGTAGCTGAAAAATTACAAATTTCTAGTAAGTGTATTTGATGTTCCGGTAAATAATCAATATATATCAATCTAAAAGACTTTCTGATTTGCCATACAGAGATCCATTCAATTTAACTCAATCAAAATTGAATCAGTTCACCAATATATCAAACTTTATTTTCATCAAAATAATCATGAATAATATCTACCAACTTACTTCAATTTGCGACATTCGCAACTCTGTAGATCATAATTTGATTTCCGTAAAAAATTAAATCATTGTTCACATTATGTTCATATAAAAAAATATTCACATCAAAATTGCCTTGACAATTTAAATATTGACAATTTAAATATTCTCAAAACTTAATTAATATACAAATTCAATTGAATTATTTAGAATTCACGAATTGAAATATATCACCAAAATAAATTCGACATATTTTCAAGTTCGATTAGATATCATCAATACACCTTTCCCAGTAGCATCACGCCACACACTACAGTGACTAAAAGCTGAACTTTTTAGTTGGGAGTCCTGTCACACTTCTATTACAACACGCCACACAGTGATTAAAACTAAACTATTTAGTTGGGAGTCCTGTTTATGCGCAAAATCGTGCAAACAGTGTATACCTGTATGATTTTACTTAATGATATCACTCAGCTGTCAAAACGCACAATGTTTAGATAAACACTTGTAAATGTTCAAGTGTACTGAAACCGGGTTGTACTTTACAGACTATCGTCAAATGTTCATTCACGTTTCGAAATACAATCACAATAATTGTGTCATGCAGGATAAAATTATTCGCGATATGTAGACTACAGTTCAGTTTGCCGACAAGCGTACACGTGACTTAATTGCCCCAACGTTGGGCCAACGTATGCAGAGTAACGCTGTATCACTGTCTATAATGGTGGGCCACTTTCTATAAAATAAATAAAAGTCTGAATCTCACACTCACAATCTGTAGTGACGGTACAAAATAACTGTCTTTAATTTTTATGTACAATGTACTCACTTTGTTATACACAAGTCATAGTTCATAGTAGTTTTCGCTCTGCGTATTGCAGTCTGTCAGAGAGGAATAGTGTTCACTTGGCGTTCACGGGAATTACATATGAGGGTGAAACGTCAGATCACAAATTGTCCTGGTTAACGGCCACACTCAATTCTGGGATGAGCTTGTCCTGCAGATGTCCTCATTAAACACCCAAGGTATGACCAGAGGTGTTGCTGTGTTGTTGTGTGCTGCCGCGAACCTGCATCGCTACCACCATGAAAAGTTCTCGGCCCTTTAATATAAAGATCTCGGCCCTTTTTACAAATCCGTTCTGGGCTTGTCCAGGTCCCCCAAACTCGTGGGTAGGCTGCGTTGGGTGAGAGAATAAAACAACACTCTTTTCTGGATCAAAAATGAAAAACTGAAATTTTATTGTGGTTTCGTACATTATATAGTATCGGTATATCCGGCCTACTATCGGGCCAGCTGCGCGTAACATAATTCGCCATAATTTACGGCTGGTAAAACATAATGTCATTTAGTGTAATGTCGTAGGGTCGGTAAACATACTCATATATTTCCTTGATTATGCTGTGGATTTATTACACCTGCCACTCAGGCCGGGCTTTGTTACAACGACTCAATAATCTCCATTTTCCTTTTTATAAGTTTGGCATTTCTTTAGATCCACTATGTCGTTCACAGTAAATATACAGTCTGATATAACATCGTATATATATTATATATATTTATACCTTTCTATATAATAGTTACTACTTCCCGTAGGCTAGGTGTTCTTATTAATATGGACACCTAGAAAGGTATATATTTATACCTTTCTATATAATAGTTACTACTTCCCGTAGGCTAGGTGTTCTTATTAATATGGTTACCAAATATCATATTGTTCTCTCTACTTAACCAGTCCGGAGAGGGTTTGTTTTTGACCCTCGTATAATTCAGATAAATTTTGTTATGTAAGCTTCTTAACAGTCATTGCGTACCCGTGATATACTTTAACACCTAGAGTTAACACCTAGCGTACGGAAGTGTGGCAAACCGATTACTCAGTCCATTATTAATATAAGCTGCGGCTAATAGTTGTCTGCCTGGGGAGTAATAACACTCACGGCCTGTGCCCAGCTTATCCGCGGTCTGGCCTGTCTTTAAACCAATTAGTCCTTTATATAGATATTTATTAAAACCGTTACAACCAGACTAAACCTATTTGGAGGACGAATATATTTTTCACGCCTGGCACTTATGCCGTCAGTACGGGATACCCCACTAGAAACGGGACATCCAGATATCCCGACACGCAGTATCAGTGCACGGTGCGCGTGTCGCAGAAACCAGCCGAGACAATCAACCCTTCTTTCCCAGGGCTTACCATGCTGTAATTTTCATTTATATTAGATCGGAATATTTTACATTCGGCCCCCTCTAACGTGAAAAGGTGCATGTAAGTGTATACCCTTAGATACACCTTTTTACCATAAATTCATCTCTATGACTAAAATATTTATGTTATCAAGCTTAACCACAAAAGTCACTTTACATTTCAACAACTTATTCAAATTGCATAATTATGCTTGCATCGTATCGATACCTGTGCAGGTTAACATTGCATTGTCCCATGTATGTAAACTTTAAACAACGTGTACAATAATCTTTTAAGCACTCTCAGTTAGAGGACTCAGCAGTTCCCCCTGGAGATGGAGAGGCAGGCTGAGTGAGGGCCACCCATGTGGGCCCTAATGATTGCAGCTCAGACGCTGTCTCCGCATCTCGCGACTTTGGGATTGTGTCAGTTTTCTTGCACCATCGAGTATTCCCCCATTTTCTCAATATGAATATTGTCACCCCCACTGAAAATGTAATGCTGACCCCGGCCGTAATCCACCCAGAATGGTAGGGATGATCAGGCCCTGTATTCCATCCTGGATGACTTACTTTTGGGGGTAGCTTCAGTTTTTGGATAGTTAGGTCCGTTATTGCAGGTAGGTGTTTCCATTCTGGGCGTTCCAGTTGCTGTCTCACCAACTCGTCCGGAAGAAGCTGAGGTAAATTTAGTGTATCTACAGAAAGAAAGGGATTTACATATTTTAATGTTGAATTATAACGGACTGTACCTGAGAGAAGCCATTCTTTGCCCCGTACCTGACAAGTAGCAGCTACGCGCAAAGTGTATATTCCCAGCGGGAGATAATTGGCTCTCTCTGGTTTCTTTGGACAGTGAACACTGTACGTCTCCCCAAAACTGAGGAGCACGAAGATAGTGGGTGTAACTTCTTTTACTGTCCCAATTGGGGCATCCACTTTGCTAATGATTCGAGTCACCGTTCAGAATACTGCGTGCACACAGTAATCGTCCTGCTCCATAGATTGGCCCAGTTCTGCATATACCTGGCTGATTTCCGATGCAGGTGTGAGGTTCGAAAATACCTCCGTGACGTGTGTCTATCGCCACTGCTGATGGTACCTGTATCTGAAGTGTGTAGTCAGAAGTATTGCGGGGGACTGGCCAACTAGAGATCCGGTACCTCAGGTATTCTGTTTCATCCACTAAAGGTAATTCTGCCTTGAAAACTAATTTGTTCTGATCCTCCCACATAGGGTGGATTTGGATATGTTCATAGTACCACTCACTACGTGGTCCAAAATGTCCCAATTCACGGCTGCTTTCCAGGATCTGTACCAGATCCTGTAGTGGGAGAATTTCCTCTGTGAGCCAGCCAAGTTCAAGGGATGCTCGTTGCCGCTGATATCGATCGCATTGGCGCTGCCAAAGGTACTGTACACTCCCTAAGGCGGCCAATATGCGATCGACTCGCGCATCATCCTGCAATTCTGTGATTCTTCCATTGTTTCCACTGGCTATTTTCCCCAGTCTCGTGGTTTCTGTGTACAGCTTACCCATATAATGTTCCATGTCACGAATGTGCTGCATGTTTCGCCTCACTTCACTATGTGTTTGATTTACAACCGTTATCAAATCATTCATGGTGTGCACAATTTGAGATTCCAATTTCATGGCTGAATTTATGTGTCGCTCGCATTCTTCAACTTCACTTTGTGTAGCTGTACCAAAAAGCTTAGAACTTATCTCACATACAATGTTCAATAACCCTCTCCTTCTCCGGACTCTGGGTGCTGAATGTGAAGAGGTCAGAGCATCTTCCATATCTGTTATATGTTGATCCCCAAATCATGCGTGTTGTGTTTGACGGTGGACGATGGTGATATAAAAGTTCCAATACATGTCTAAAATTTGTCAATTTTTCAGAAATACCTTGCGGTGGAGTGGGTGATTCAATTATCACTAGTACGGTCCAAGTGGCCACCTGGGCCCGTATGTCTTCCGGTGTAGAAATCAATAATCCATCTTGGAGTGGGTGCGGTTCATTTTCATGCAGATGCGCGAGCGTAGGAGACATTATTAGGCTCCAGCCATAGTAAAGTAGGATACCAGTGCAATAGCCTCGCATTTTCCTTTCTTAATAATCTGTGGGCTGGGAGGAGAAAAAGCTTGGCGTTTCACTGGCCCAGCTGTGTCTGCAATAGTTTCAGCTGGCTGACGTCGTACGACCCAGCGGTTCCTTCGGCGGCTTAATCGGACTGGGGATACTGCAGGCTCAGCAATCAGAGAAGGTTGGTTGTCGTCCTGCGACTTCAGTGCCCAGTGCGGTGCTTGCTTTATAAATCTGGTTCTGAGTCCCTGCGGCGAAGTAAAATGGGGGGTTGAAAGTGATTGGTTCACGCCCTTCTGACTTGTTTGTGCAACCGGTTCCTGGGTCTCCATGGGCTCGAGGGAGGGGCTCCGTTCACTTCGAAGGCCCTCCTCTGGAACCATTGGCTCAGGTTCATCTGACTGTGCAGCTTCTGGGCGTGTCGGTGGTGGAGTAGGAGGGGGTGTCCTGCTGATTGGCGGTTGAATGTTGGTCTGAAGGGGAGGTGCCACAGCCGGTTGGTCGGCCAGGGGATCATGCGTGGTGACTGACCTGTCTATTGGTGCCGGAATAGCTGCGCGACGGCGCTGATCTCGTACTGGGCGTGGATTGATATCCTCCCATGCCATGTCAGGGTCGACTATTCGCACCTTCTCCCTATTTAGCACTTTTGTTTTACTTGTCTGTTGTTGGCGGATCCACACTACGGGTCCCCGCACTCTAGTGACCTCCCACATAGGGTCCCAACGACTTGTAAGAGTTACTCTTTCTTCTGCTTTCACTACCACTGTGTCACCTACTTTTACATCATCACAATTAGCCCGCCGTGCCAGTCTCTCCCTATTGTACCTCCGACTGTCTGTCGTAGCTTACCTGGCCACTTTTAGTGCTATAGCCAGATCATCTAGTCTATTTCCAAAATAATTGTCTCTTTTTACAGTTAGCAATCTGGTCAGGGGCAGCCGACCACGACGTCCATAGAGTAGAAAGAAGGGGGTGTAGCCAGTTACCGAACTCACACTGTTACGGTAGGCGGCCAGACAGTCACCGAGTTTATTTTCCCAATTTGGGGTATAATTATTGACAGTTTTTGCTAACATTTCTTTCAAAGTACGATTAAATCGTTCTACTCGCCCATTGGACTGTGGATGTACAGGGGATGTGTGGTGGTGAATAACTCCTAATTTCTTCAGATAATCCACCCAAGCTTTGGCGCAAAATTCTTGGCCATTGTCAGTGATTAGGAGCTCTGGAACTCCGTGTCGTGGTACAAACTGAGTGGCCCATGCATTCCAGACACTTTCATTTGATTTATTTGGAAGGGGAAATGCTTCAACCCAACCAGTGCAGTGGTCGATAATTGTTAGAACGTATTTATTGCCAGAGAGGGAGGGGACGAATGGTCCAATTAAATCGGCCCCTACTATTTGCATAGGGTATTGTGCGAGAGGCATTTCCCCCATAGGTACATGGTCTGATCGACGTTGGTGCACCTGGCATACAGGGCACAATCTCAATCGCTCCCGGATTGTCTTTCTCATGCTAGGCCACACATATGCTTCTCGCAGACGATCTAGAGTTTTTTCAGTAGCCATATGTCCAACTTCTTTGTGAGCGCGATCAATGACAGTATTCTGATGGGCTGAGGGAAGGACTAATCGGGGGTAGTCAGCTGAGTAGGGGGTAGGTTTTCTCACACTATATAAGGCATTGTTTATCAAGATATAACTGTTTTCCTCATCATCATTATCGGCCCGTTTACGTAATTCAGCAAACTCCTGTTCTTGATCTCTAACTATGATAGTCATATCGAATCCATCCTGAAGGAGGGGCAGTTGCTCCTCAATTCTCTGATCTGGTATGGCTGCAGGGTCCACCCATTGGTCACAATCAAAAGTTGCTATTTCCCTTTGTGGTGGTATCCGAGATAACATATCTGCACGAATATTGTTTTTGCCAGCCCGATATTTAATTTGAGCTCCATATTCAGCTAATAGCACACCCCATCGCTGTATTTTTGTATTTTGCATGTCCTTTGTGAAGAGGGAGGTGAGGGGTTTGTGGTCTGTGAATACAGTGAATTTTGCCCCATATAGGTAGGGTCGTAACTTGTTAATGGCATAGACTACAGCGAAGGCTTCTTTTTCAATAGTGGCCCATTTTCGTTGGGTCGTGGATAGAGAATGAGAAATGTATTGTATCACCCTCTCAACTCCTTTTTCATCTTCTTGGACCAAGATTGCCCCAACAGCATATTCACAAGCATCAGTGTAAAGTTTATAGGGGTGGTTAATTTTGGGTGCAGCCATCACACTAGAAGAGGTTAAGAGTCCTTTTAATTGTTCAAAAGCATTTTGTTGTGGTGTGCCCCATTGGAAGTGGGCATGTTTGCGTTTAAGTGTTTCTAGGGGTTCAGCCACTGCGGCATAATTAGACATACACTGCCGATAGAAACCTGTCATACCTAAAAATGATCTTACCCCTTTGATGTCAGTGGGTGGCGCCAAATTTTGTATGGCTTGTATTTTTTTCGGGTCTGCTGCAATTCCATCCTTATTCACAATATATCCTAATAGCTTCACACTGGGTAGTCCGAAAGAACACTTTGTTGGTTTTAACCGTAGACCGGCTTTTCGTAAACAGTCAAAAACCAGTTGAATATGGGCTAGATGATCATCCATATTTTCACTGTAGATAACAATATCGTCAATGTAGACCATCACACACTTTCCAATCAAGCTAGCCAGTACTTTATCCATTGTACGCTGAAACACACTAGGCGCATTGGTAAGGCCAAATGGCATCCTCAGAAACTCATAGTGGCCCATATGACATCGAAAAGCGGTTTTTGCTATTGACTCTTCCTCCATTGGCAGCTGCCAGTACCCGGCCTTTAAATCCAAAGTGCTGAAGATGGTGCTGCCCCCTATCTGGTCGAAAATGTCTTGAATCTGTGGGAGTGGATATTGGTCTCGCACTGTTACACTATTAAGTTTTCTATAGTCCACACAAAATCTCGTTGTCCCATCCTTCTTTGGAACTAGAGTGACAGGGCTAGCGTAGGGAGATGAGCTTGGCCGAATCACCCCCTCAGCCAACATGTCGGCCACTGCTTCTTCCACGAGCTTCCTCTTCACCAGTGGAGTACGGTATGCAGGCAAACTGATGGGTGGCCCAGTGGTTTTAATTGTCATGGGGACTATGGAACAGCATCCATTATGCTCACCTTTAGCTGAGAAAATGTCAGAATTTCTTTGTACTATTTTATTCACTGCTTGGCTTCCTGTTTCTGGCAAAAGTGGCCCGATACTGTCCACATAGAGCCCTCCTATGCGATGAAGAGGCCACACTTTGTTATGCCAGAAAAGTTCATCATCTCGAAAGTTTATAATTCCTTGTCCTTTCCGCAGGTTATCTGCACCTAGGATCATTTCGTGGTCCATTTTTTCCAACCACAGCAACTTTTACCACTGTTCTGGTATTGTCAATTTTAATCTGAGTGACTCCTTTCACGTCAATGGACTGGCCAGATATGCCACACAATGGCGGTCCTGGCTTCAGGTAAAGGCTGCGGTGGCGTTTATTTGCTAATTCTTGAAATATGTCCAGTCGTAGGAGAGAGCATGTCGCCCCTGTGTCAACCAGCGCAGTCACTTTTACTCCTTGGATCGAAAATGTGACTGCGGGGCGATAAATCAGCTCTCCTACGACCTCCACCCGTTTCCCTGGTTCGTAGGCCTGCGCTGAGGGCACTCACGGCGCATATGGCCAGGAGCAAGGCAATGGAGACAAATAGGTCGTCCATCTGGGGTCCATCTTGGCTCAGTTGTAGCAACGTTCCGAGGACGGCGGTTGGCGAACTGTGGAGCTGCGGCCACTGGTTTAGTCTTAGGATGGGCCATGGGCCGGCTCTGGAGTGCTATTTTCTCAAGTTTTGTTACAATTTGCTCTTGGCTTTTCAGTAATTTCTGGAATATATCAGGATTTACAGCACTTTGGCGAATGGGGAGTGGTGTCTTGGGTGTAATAGTACCAACCTCCATTGGTTCCTCTGTGCGGCTGAGTCGAGCATAAGCATCTTTTCTGGCACTGTAGCCAGAAATCAGCTTTATAGCTTCCTCCAGCGTAGAAGGCGCCCCTTCTTCTACCAATTTTCTGGCCAATTCAGAACTGCGTAATCCTCGGGCATAGGCACGAATCAAGATCCTGTTCTGATCGTCATTCCTGTCTGCTGTGGGATATGCTGCATCAGCCACTTCCCGGAATCGTCGGTTATATCCAGCTTCCGGTTCATATGCGCTTTGGTTGGTTTTTTCCAACTCATCACGCAATGCACTTGCCTCATCAATATGCAGGAACGATGCAGATATATGTTCCTTTACAGCCTCCCATGGAACGTCGTCTCTGGCGGAGGAATGAGTGGTCATATACTCCGAGATGAACCTCTCTAGTTCATGCCTTAAAGGACCAGCAACTGTCCTTGAAGCCAAGCTGATGGTTTGCTTGGACGCCAGCAGTTTCCGTGCTAGTTCAATCTCTTTAATCCAGATTCGAACCGCCGACGGGTTACTGCCGTCACAGACGGTTGTCTGCTTTATCTGACCCTTTAGTCTTTCCGAGTTTGCAGCTTGTATTCTCACTTGTTTCTTCTCAACAATCCTTTGTGCTTCCATTTGGGCCAGGCCATCAGTGTATTTGTTAAATTGTGAGGCATCCATGATAAATGAATCTATGAAGTTGTTTTCTAAGTTTAGTAGCCAAAAAATGTATAACACTTATTTAAATTAATTTATAAAGTAGTTATTATCCTCTCACCCACGCTAAAGCCTTAATCCGCCAGCTAGCTCGCCACTGAAAAGTTCTCGGCCCTTTAATATAAAGATCTCGGCCCTTTTTACAAATCCGTTCTGGGCTTGTCCAGGTCCCCCAAACTCGTGGGTAGGCTGCGTTGGGTGAGAGAATAAAACAACACTCTTTTCTGGATCAAAAATGAAAAACTGAAATTTTATTGTGGTTTCGTACATTATATAGTATCGGTATATCCGGCCTACTATCGGGCCAGCTGCGCGTAACATAATTCGCCATAATTTACGGCTGGTAAAACATAATGTCATTTAGTGTAATGTCGTAGGGTCGGTAAACATACTCATATATTTCCTTGATTATGCTGTGGATTTATTACACCTGCCACTCAGGCCGGGCTTTGTTACAACGACTCAATAATCTCCATTTTCCTTTTTATAAGTTTGGCATTTCTTTAGATCCACTATGTCGTTCACAGTAAATATACAGTCTGATATAACATCGTATATATATTATATATATTTATACCTTTCTATATAATAGTTACTACTTCCCGTAGGCTAGGTGTTCTTATTAATATGGTTACCAAATATCATATTGTTCTCTCTACTTAACCAGTCCGGAGAGGGTTTGTTTTTGACCCTCGTATAATTCAGATAAATTTTGTTATGTAAGCTTCTTAACAGTCATTGCGTACCCGTGATATACTTTAACACCTAGAGTTAACACCTAGCGTACGGAAGTGTGGCAAACCGATTACTCAGTCCATTATTAATATAAGCTGCGGCTAATAGTTGTCTGCCTGGGGAGTAATAACACTCACGGCCTGTGCCCAGCTTATCCGCGGTCTGGCCTGTCTTTAAACCAATTAGTCCTTTATATAGATATTTATTAAAACCGTTACAACCAGACTAAACCTATTTGGAGGACGAATATATTTTTCACGCCTGGCATTTATGCCGTCAGTACGGGATACCCCACTAGAAACGGGACATCCAGATATCCTGACACGCAGTATCAGTGCACGGTGCGCGTGTCGCAGAAACCAGCCGAAACAATCAACCCTTCTTTCCCAGGGCTTACCATGCTGTAATTTTCATTTATATTAGATCGGAATATTTTACAACCAGTTGTAGCCGAGCTGGGTTCATATGGCAGGTTCAACGACAACAACAGTGATGGTGCATCTATACCTTAATGATGTTCAGCATATTACATGGTGAAGAACATTCAAAGTCCACAAACAACACCTGTTAGAAAAATACAATATTTAGTAATATTAAATATCAGTGACTAATTTCTATCGCAATTACCAGATTACAGCAAATAGAAAGTATACATGATTTAATAAAATTCACACGTTTTATCTGTACATTTATATCGTGACCACAAGAATGAACTCTCAAAATATATATTTATAAACCAAGTGATCAAATCACTCGGTCACACTTAGGTTATTTATCTGCTGCAACAGATGTGATTTCATCACTGAAAAGCAGAATAAATACGGCGGTGAGATCTATTTCTTTTAGCTGAGGTTTATATAATAAACAACAAAATGGCTGATTCTCTAAAGAAGGCCAGATCATAGGCCAAATTCAAAGCTGACCAGAGAGCGTCGCAAACTACGGAAACCCATGAAGATGGCTATGAGCATAGACGAATAAGGGCCACTCTGACTGCGATGAAAATAACCGCTGAAGAGGTCAAGAAATGTAACGATTTCTACCTTGCACCACTGGATGACCAGTAAGATGCAGGTGCACCCGTCTGGTTGACGGATGAAGTCGCTGAAACCCGAAGAACACGTAAAATGTCATGGAGATGATCAAATGACAAAAAAAAAGTATTTTACTAAAAAAATAACTCAGAACCGCAGGTTTCTTGTTTAATTTATATATTAAAAACATTCCTCTGAACTGCCCTATGTTCAGAAGGTTCTATGTTCAGAAGGTTCTTTGTTCAAAAAATATTTGTTTGAAAGGTTCTATGTTCAGAAGGTTCTATATTCAGAAGGGTTTATGTTCAGAAGGTTCTATGTTCAGAAGGTCCTATATTCACAAGGTCCTATGTTCAGAAGGTCCTATGTTCAGAAAAAAATGTTCAAAAGGTCCTATATTCAAAAAGTTTTATGTTTAGAAGGTCCTATATTCAGATATATTGAGAAGGTCCTATGTTCAGAATTTTTTTTGTCTTATGTTGGAAAAAACTTACATCTTTCAGTTTCAGGTAAATTACAATGCAGGATAACAAATCCCAGGCTCTCATTATAGCTCATTCGGTCAAAGGTCAGATGAGATGTCCGTCGTCTGTCCGTCCACACTTTGCCAAAATCGCTATCGTGACTTCAATCAACATATACCCGAAACCAGGAGTGATCACAGAAGGATAGTCCCCGCAATTCAGGAATATGACACTACGTGTAGATGTGGTCATTTTCGCGTGTTCAAATTTTCGCGAATTTCTGATTTTGGAACTTTTTACGAAGTTTAGAATTCGCGAATTTTCATTTTTCTCAGTAGTAGTGCTATTATAATAATAATTTTCGCGAGATTCTGGAATTTACGAATTACTTCTCCTTGCGAAAATAATAAAACCTCGCAAATATTACCAGATCTACATTAGATCTGAAATCAAATCCACCTAAGCCGGTGCTAGTGTGAACTTGTCCTATAGCCTAAACATGTAGAAAGTTCAAACCATATAAACACATGCAATTACAAAGATGAGCTATATACGGTGCGATTGACACTTTTCTTTTTCTCCATTTTAGTCTATTAATCCAGGGGGAGGGAGGGGGGGGGGGGGTGGGGTGGTGTGTCTGTAACCCCCTGCATACCCCCAAAATAAATCTGTAGCGCATGTCTTACGTCGATTTCTCAACGATTCTGAACCGATTGCTTTGAAATTTTGCACAGGCCAGTTTCTAGTCAAATCCTAACACCGGTAAAAATTTAGTTAGACCATTCGACATGTAATACAATTCAGAATTAGCGTAATGGGTTGATAGAGGGACGTCATAATTTCAAATAATTTCGAAATAATGCATATTATATAAATTTACGTTTACAAAATTTAATTAACGAAAAACATGCGCTACTGGTTAGTTCTGTCCTAATGTATATAGCTTAGCCCTGAATTGATCGTTTCACCCGAGAAAAATCAACGTTTTTCAACATGGCGGCGACTGAGAGTGATTTCGACCCCCCAAGGTCTGAACAATGTTCATAACTTTTTAATGACTGTGATGAAAATGATCTGAGCCTGCGACATCGTAGCTAAAATGTTACTGATTAAAAACGATTTTGTATGGGGTCAGTCTGTGGCTAAAACCTATTTCAACCCCTGCGGCTAGAATGGACTTACCCTCTGTAAGACTCATATTGTTACTCTGGGACTATCCGACCCGAGGATATTGGAGCTATGTGAAAGGCCAAGGTGTTTCAGCATTACATTGCATAGCAAAAGCAAAGTGTACGACCGTCTGGGGGCAATTTCTCTATAGTCAGATTCACATTAAATTCATGAACTAGGGTGAATGAATTTCGCGGATTCCTCAGTCAATTTTGAACCAATTTTCACGACATTTTGCACAGACAATTATCTAGGCCAGGGGCGAGTACTCTGAACATTCACAAGAAGTTTTACAAGGTAGTTAGAAGAAGTTAGACCCTTTGACATGTAATGAAATTATGAGACGAAGCTAATGGGTTTATAGAGGGCGATATATAGCCTACACTATTTTTCGATGAAAATACTCTCCATAACCCACCATGCCCTATCACCCCACGCTCACATCATCATCTGTATATCATTCATCTCATCAATTAACTGCACTGTTTTTATCGTATTTAAATGTCACTTAATTGACTGTTAGTCTACTGCCGAAAAGGCACGTAAAGCAACAATTTACAATTACATGAATTACACATCTATATGACCTTGATTTTTACCTACAATTATTTTTCTCCTTTGCACAATACACTCAACATATTTCTGAAATGTATACCATATGAGTATTTTACTGGTCACGATGACCATAAATTTATTCTATTTAAAAGACGTATTTCTTATTGTAGATATAGACGGGTTCCGATAAATTGATTAAATAATATTTTTCTCATTGCCAGCGTGCATCATTACCACCGGTATATATTGATTAAATAATATTTTTCTCATTGCCAGCGTGCATCATTACCACCGGTATATTTACTTGTAAAGGTTGTGATATAATGCATATTTACCTACCACCACATAATACTTAGACGTTACATTCAACGGAGAATAATCCCATAGATCACATAAGATAAGATAATTTATATTTCTACGTTTATATCTGTATCTGTATATCTGTATATTACGTGGCAGTACGCACTATTGTGCTATCGCGCCACGGGAGTAGCTTAGAAAGGCCTGTTATCATTCATGATATAATTCATAGCCTTTTGTGCATGCCAAGTACTCCACATTGTGGATTTTCTGGGGTCTCGCCGGATGGAAACTGCGCCTATATACGTCCATTGAGGTTCTTTTACGTCCAACTCAAAGTCAGTCAGACGAGCCATCTGATTTACGTGGTTCTCTGAGCCCAACGACACGACATCGCTGCACGATGTCCTAGTGTATACGGCATCTGGCAGTCCCAGGCGGTCACCCATCCAGTGAATAACCGGGCGCGACGTTGCGTAACTTCAGTGATCGAGCCGACACCGATGAGACAACGCCGTATTCCGTATATAACTTGTTTTTATATGGTATTTCGAACAACGTACCTACTATGGAATATAATTGAAACTGTGATATGTACAATTTAATGAGTCCATCAAATTTGATCAAACCTCATTAATTTTAAGCTCGGAAACCCACTGGGTAGGCTTACACAACGTTTTTTAATTGAATCAACGTCATTGACGTTAATTCAACGTCGTGTGCCCAATTGGAACGGACAAATAGTCACCCGTACTTTCTAAACATAGGACCTTCTGAACAAATATTTATGAACATAGGACCTTCGCAACATAGAACCTTCTGAATATAGAACCTTCTGAACATAGAACCTTCCGAACATAGAACCTTCTGAACAAAGGACCTTCTGAGCATAGAACCTTCTGAACATAGGACCTTTTGAACATAGGAACTTCTGAACATAGAGCTGTAACCATTTAAATGTGGTAACTTTTCCATTATATATGCTGGTTATGTAAAGATATATATATAAGCATAAGCAATACATGTATATGCAATCGTCTTATCTGGCACAGTCACCACATCACCACATTCAACAAGATACATTCAGCCAATGGTTGTGCGACACTGTACTTATTTTACTGATGTTATGGCAACATCTGAAGACTTGCTTCATACCAGAAATACATAATACTGTATTATGTATTTCTGTTCATACCCATAACAAAGTAGATCTGGTTTTTATGTATTTTGTCGACATTATGTTGTTATACTCAGACATTATTCCACCATATATCATATCGTCGCCTCGGAGCTAAAGGATCCTATCTGCTACTCTAACGAGTGTCAGATAGGATCCTTTAGCTCCGAGGCGACGATATATACCTTGACATTGAATAGGTCTACCATAATTTCGACACTAGCATATGTAAATATTATAGTATCTGGTTAATCAAGGCATCTAGCCATATGTGTAAGATCTTACTCTTATATCAACAAACCCAGCTAACAAATGTTTGAATATATTTATATATATATATATGTTGTGAGATGTCCGGTTCAATTTGATAATCATACAATATCAAAATACCATGATATTATGCTCTAATTCTACGATATGACATGTAGGACCATGTAGATATATAGTATTACAATGTCACCATATATAATTATATAGTATCAGGACTAACCTTATGTTTTCAACTTTATAATATTGTTGAGCAAAATGGGGACCAGCAGAATAAATGGCATGACACACACCGATTTATGTGCACATGGTTTGAGTAATGATCGTTCATGTAGTCATTACAATAGGCTATAGCTAGACATTAATGTGGTGTGTTAGAACATATCAAATCCCTAGATTTTAAGGAGTCTGGGAAATAAAAAATAAAATCTTATCTTTTGATTCAGATACTCGAGAGTCGACGGTATATATTTGGCTCCTAATTACTTAATTTAGACACATTTTTCACAATATTTTAACCTTTTGGTCGACAATCTATAATTTTTTTTAAGTTTGATCAGCACACATCACTGTAAAAAATAAACAACACACTTAATGTTGTGCATTGAGGTACGGCACATAACTTAAAGTGGGTACAAATTTAAATTAGACTTGTTGCTTAAAGGGTTAATTTGAATTTAAATATACTAAATGTACTTTTATCAGCACTCATATGTGGAGAAAATACAGTGCATTTGCCGTTTTTGAAATATACAGTAGAAGTTAGGCTATTTTACCCCAAATCTATTTTTTACGTGATGGGATGTTTTTTTGCATTTTAACCTTTTCGAGCGTTTTTTGTCAATGTTACCTACCGGGTAGTCTAGCTATGTAGCATATTTGACAAGGTATATACAGATATATGAGAAGGTATGACATTTCATGGATGTGGTATACTAATGCGGGATACCCTTAAACAAGTTCTGAAGTTCCGAAGATCCCAAGTTTCGAACTTGAAGTTCCGGAACTTGAAAATTGGGAGCTTGAAGTTCCCGGAACTTGGGAACTTCGGAGCTTGGGAGCTTTGGATCTTGACACCTCGCAGATGACAATTCCCAGCAAACACCACGCCTTGACCCAATGCTACGGAACTTGGGAACTTGTTTAAGGGTATCCCAATGACAAAGCCACCATCTGCGAGGTGTGATTTGTAGGCCTAGGCCCTATATCATTATATATTTTATATGCATATATAGCGGCATGTTATAATAGTCTTTGAACTTGAAAAACAACTGGGCCTACTCAGATCAACTCTTTTGTGGATTGCTGCCTAATACCAGCTGTAAATCTCCTATCAAACAAACATTGACCCGATCTTGGATTAATGCTGCTGTAAGGTCACAGATGTTGGGCAAACCTTACCTCTTTAGGTCAACGTCGGACCTACACATAGAGGCCTAATTCGTCATTTGAACATAACAATGCGTGTACGCGGTCTAGAAAACCACATTTAATTCCATTCATGCGCGCAGCTTGGCAATCTATAATGCGTGGAAAGGCAAAAGTCAGCATCTAAAATGTTTTTCGTTGAAATAGGAAAAAACATTTTTTGTTAACTTCTGAATTTCGGAACTTGAAGTTCCCGGAACTCGAAAATTGGGAACTTGAAGTTCCCGGAGCTTGGGAACTTGGGAACTTGTTTGAGGGTAGCCCTACTAATACGGCTATTTTAAAGGTATCTATATAATAGGTCTAAAAAAAATCAACCTTATTTTATACATCACACCCTATTGTTTTAGATTTCAATGTAATTATGTAATTGAGGAATTATTATTGAAGTAAACTCGAATTTCATATTGTGAAAAATTCTTAAAACATTTTTCTCTTAGGTTCAGGTAGAGGGTAGGTACAATTCCACTTCAAATGACTTCTTTCACATATTTTACCCATGTTGCACAAAGTAATGACTCCTAGATATACCTAAATGACATGACAAAGTAAACTGTAAGCTGTAAAATATATCTATCATCACTTAAAAAAATAAGAAGAATTTTGAAAGTGTTCCATTCTTTTTTAACGATGCTCGTTATCTGCCACTTAGGACTTTTAATGTCTTACGCCGCTGTGATCAGGTTTGTTTTGGTGGGGTAGTATTGTTTACAAAATGTCAAACTTAAATTCTTAATAACTCAGCAGCGGGAAAAGTAAAATAATAATAAATTATAACCTAATCTCTTGAATAAAATAAGCAAAACAGTTATGCAGCTTCAAGTCTAGCCCCCACACGATTAATAGACGAGATATGTGATACTCTAGACATAGGATGGTCTAGTCCCCAAAGAGTTAATACCTTAAACATGTAATACTCTAACCACCAGAAGGTTAATATAATGATAGTTAATACGCGAGACATTTGATCCGCTAGCCCCTGGAGAGTTAATGCCAGGGACATAATTATAATACTCAGATAGACATATAATATTATCAGAAGGTAACGTTATAAAAGACATGATAATTAAGCCAGCAGAAGAGGCCTGTGCTACTCTAGCCATCAGTAGGTTAACATAAAAAACATGTGATAATCTAGCCTCTAAAGGGTTAAACATGGGGCATGTGGTGCTCTAGCTATCTGAAGGTTAATAATTATATGAAACATTTATCTGAGACTCTTCGAAGTTGAGTCTGGAGGTGCACTGAGGAGAAGCAGAGGATGAGTGGGGTGGCTGGTCGGCAGATTCGTCAAGTGAGGAAGTCGGCTCGGCACTCACGGGTTCTAAAAGATACATTGATCCTTGCCGGGAGATAGTGAGCGATCGACAAAGTTGAAAGGCTCGGGCAGCCCCACTTGAGGGCTAGCTATCCCAAACAAACAAACAAACATATGATAGTCTAGCCACCAGAAGGGTAGGACGTGGATGTAAAACACCACAGCAAATGATTTTGCTCCCACTAAATAATTAAAGGGACCCCGTGGGATGAGACTTTATATGAAGCTATATAGCCTACTGATCTTAAAGGGACATGCTAAAGTCTAAAATCACCAAAAAAATCGGTGATTTTATTTTAGCTTATTAATATGACCATATGATGTAAACATGTCCATAGACTAGAACTGCAAAAGTTTTTTTAATTTTTGTGCTGCGCACTTACCAGTTAGGCTAGATATAAAGACGAAATTCTCGTATTTCTTATTTTTAACATAGTTGTCAATAATTAGAAATCAGGAATTTCGTCTCTATATCTAGCCTAACTGGTGAATTATTGAGATTCCTTGCTTCTAGATAACAGGACGGATATACTGTGCCACAGGCAATTTGCCAGGGGTATATTAATATAATAGTTTCAAAATATGTAAATATTAATCAATGTTTTACTCCTTACAGCTCCCGAGTTTGTCATATGTTTATGCGTTTAGCTTTTGACTGATTATTGTAGATAAAGTATTATATAGCTTACTTAAATTTTTATTTTCGAAGAGTTTTACTACCCACATGATTACATACATGTACGTTTTTAAATTACAGTGCTGAAAATGACACAATTTGATGCCAGTTAAAAATTATCTGTATCCCAACCGCTATCATCACGATATTTCACTTTGGAACCCTCCCCCTAATCCCAATCCTGGGCACGCCCCTGCGATTAATGACGATAATGATCATTATTATAATTTTATTTAGTAGCTGATTGTGATTCGATTTTCTAAAATAGTTGCAAGAAGAACGGTAGGCCCTATACAATAAATAACTTTACAAAGATAGAGAATACAAAAATATCATCAAAATGCTTAAATTATCCTGAAATAAGCCCAATTCTGAGCAGTAAGATGGCTGTGGCTTGTGTGCAAGCGAACGTAAAAACGCGAAGTCCACCATGTAGGGCCCATGGCAATTTTAATGCCTCCCCAAGACTGCCAGAGCGCTCACAAGCACCATAGAAGTTATAGGGTCTTATCCAGATGCGTTTGTGGGCATCCAAGGTGTGAGTGCTCTGTCAGTGATCCAAGGGGCTCAAGAAATTGACCTTTGATGTCCCAAGCGAGGAGGTTGAGACTGGTTTGGTGCAAAAAAGTGGTCCGAATCCCGAATAGCGGGGGTGGTCCGTCAAGGGTTAATCTTTAGGCATCACGTCAATGGGAACAACTTTGGGACTGGACAGAAGTCGTCCGAGACCCAATCTATCTTGCACAGTTTGTCATGTAGGCTATATTACAGATATTAAAGTCAATGATGGTCGCATTAGTCGGCCATTTTTGAATTTTATCAAGTTTACATTTTTGAGAGCATATCCCTCCCTGAAACCACACATTTTGTTTTATAGTAGGCCTAATGATCTGGCCATATGGCACGTTTGTCAGATATTAGGCATATTAAAGTTAATTATAGCCGAAAGTCATCCATTTAACCCTTTCAAGCCTGGGTTTACATTGTCATTTTCATCCACTACAAGCCGCGAATTACTGTTGCAATTCCCGACTTGTAGTGGATGAAGATGACTTGCAGTGGGAGAAAAATTAAAGAAAATTGCCATGTATTGGTAAGCCAGTTTCGTGGAAATTGTCATTCTAAAACCCTTAGTTGTAGGTAAATTAAGGCTGTTTTCAGGGATGTAAAATGATGCTTTAATGCATCGTAAGGGCTTAAAGACTCATATAAAACCACAACCACATCTACACCCCTATGTGGGAGTGCAATATGAAAGAAATCCCCGCCTCAAATTCGTCGGGAGGCGGATAAAAACACTTTGTTCTCTATAGTTTATATTAACATATTATATTAACATATTATATTGATATACGCAATCCCAGCAAACACGTTCGACGTTGAACCAACATTGTACAAATGTTAAACAAATGTTTTGTGTTCACTGGGACCAGACAATATGGAGCACACAGATTTATTTGAGCATTTCTCTTGCTCAGCTTCAATAGAGCCCATTCTGATGTGCAAAGCCAAAAGGAAGTAGGCCTATCTGCTCACTTCCATTTGGCTAAGATACTGCCTTCTGTCTTTGCAGCGCAGCATTCTGACCACAGAGATGATGAGAGGCGAAAGGGACCCTTTAGCTTCAAGGAGTCAATAATTTTTATTTACGAATGAAGAACAATGACGAGGGTTATCTATCAAATAAATTTTAGCCACTCTATTTTTATTTATTTAATTTTTTTCAAATACATTTTGGCCACTCATCTGTATTTGTAATTATTTCAATTGAACTCGCATCATCATAATATTGACGCTATGTATGTTGGCTAGAACGTGAGGTATTTTCACTCAGTGGTGAGCGAATCATAGGTGAAATATAAACATAGCCACGTGTCGACTGGATCTCAGCACGAACAAAAGGGACCATTTTATTTACTGCTCACGGTCCTACTAAGCACAGAACATTTGCATAACATTTGTACAACGTCGGCCCAACGTCTTCGACGTTGGGCCGGCGTTGTACAAATGTTATGCAAATGTTTTGTGTTTGCTAGGGAAGTGGCCCACACGTCGTTTAAGAGTAATTTTCAATTGCCGATTGCATCATTCCACATCCGTTCTCCGACGCGCAGAGTTTGTGTGTAAAATAACATCACATGCGTCGGTGAGTGATTGCATGTGATTGCATATGTGGTTTCACGTCGCTTTCTACACTTTATGGCGATAGCGCGACAGCAGGAAGCCCTACACTCTCTTCGAACTACACTCTCTTCGAAATATTGTAAGGTAGGCCCAATTGAGTTTATTTAATTACAATATAATGAATATAGTCGTAGTTGATTTTGTTTTATAATCACGTAAGCCCCTACATTACCCAGCCAGGGATCACATTCACCGAATTAAGGTCCCGTGAGAATTTTTGTATGATAGCAAGCCACCCATCCAAATGTGTCAAGGACATCCTAAATGACATTAAACATTAAATGTTGGCAGTCTGAATTATGTGGGGGGATGGGGGGTAGCGGTATATAAGAAAATTATTACATTTTACTTGGCTGACTTTAGGATTGAACATTAAAAAATATCCAGCGGATATTTTTTCACATTTTTGCACGAGTAATGCCTCATTTTGAATCCATCCTTAGAGCGCCGACAGTCAATATTTCCAAAAAAAATCACAAATCTCGCAGAATATAACTTTTTTGTTTGCTCTACATGTGCATGATTATGAGCATGCTGATGTCTGTTGACTTTAAATGGTATATCGGTCATCTCGTTCCAACATATCAAGTTAGAAAAACCATACCTTGTTGCATGAGGTCAAAAGAACGGATGGGGTACTCTCACAAGTGACATTTTTTCAACCCTATGTAATAACAGAATCCTCATTTTACTAGTTATAAACAGCTTTAATACCACTCTTCCAACATTTTGTAATTGAAGACATTCAGGACGAAACATAATTATGTGAAGTTTTGGTTTTTCAAACACACCCTTAGAGCACTGAAATTTAATATTTAAAAAAATAGCACTGCTCGAGCACTGGTCGAACGTGTTAAAAGACATTATTCACCACAAAAAAAAATATTAGTATTAGTCAGTAATGTGTTGTGGCTTGTGTGGGACCACAGGCTGATATACTTAGATTGTTAACAATATTTTAGTTATGTCATTTGTCAACGGTAGCAGATGATCTGTCCCACTGATAGGTTTGAACAAGGAATCTATATTCCTTGTTGTGAATGGGCATTATGAGGCTCGTCGAGGTCAATAAAATATGATTACTTGCTGGCAATAGATAAAAGATACATAGTTGGGTAATGGCTGCAAAGGGAAAGCTGTATATAAAGTTATTTTATGGTCGATTCATAGCAAACATCTCGAAATGTGTTTATCTGGTCTTTGTGATATCATTTCATTGTTATCTGTGTCTTGGAATACTAAAATAATTATCAATAAATAATTATACATTATAAATAATTATCTACAACTCGAAGACCAAACAATTGATATTTTGAAGTGTTGTGTAAAATTTCAGATAATTGTTTGTTACATTAAAAATATATATTCATGCTAAAATAGTACATGATAGAATTTGATCATTCTAGCCAAGTAGAATTTTTGGGGGATTTATATTGTTTTTGTAGTTATACATGTTATAAGTATACGTACTTGCTAGCATATACAAAATCTATGATACTGTGAACATATAATGGAGATTTCCAGTGAGCTGTCAGCTTAGAAAATCTGGTACATTTCAGAAGTCCTTCCCCACCAACAGCAAACAACTAGGGACAACAATCACCGACTTTTCATGATGTTTAAAGTGTAAAGAAGTTGCTTTTGATAAACGTTCTTATGCAGCATTTATCGGCATATAGTGGTGCCGTGAAGTAACTATTGCTCTCATACATCATATTATTTGCAAGAGATTAAAGTCACATATTGAGAAAGTCTGAAAAAGTCTGAAAAATATAAGGTCTGATGACATCATAATGGTTATAAGGCATATCCAGTAAAACATATTTTCATCAGAAGAGGTATAATGCACTTATACACCAAGGAAAACGGTACTAGATTAGCCTACAACCCACCCCCCTTCCATTTCTTTTTCTGGTTACACCACTGATCTCTTGAAGGCTAAATCATATACTCATGATACTATACTGATACATATTTAACGTAGTTAGAAGAGTACCCTATCCTGACTTTTGACTACATACACCCTCAAGGTGAAGGTCATGGTTTTCCATGAGACACATAGGTATATCAACTGATCAAATTTATGCTGCGGCGAATCCAACAAACACAAGATACAATGCGCATATCCGTACAAATACACATGACACGGAAATGTTTAGTCTTGGTAAACAGTGAAAATATTGTAAAACCCCTGCTGCTGATGACCTCTATGGTTATATTTATATCGTCAAAAAAATCTAATCTTCAGATAATTATGTTTCGTCCCAAATGTATTTATTGGTATTAAAGCTGTTTATAACTATAACATTAGGTTATGTTACTACAAGGGGTCGAAAAAATCTATCTAGTGAGAGTACCCCATCCGCTCTTTCGACTTCATAATTCATTCATAAAACCAGAACGGATTATTCTAATTTGATATAGGCCTAGTTGTACCAGATGACAGATGTACCAAATGAATCAACAGACAATAACATTATCGTATCATAATCATACAAATGTACAGGAAACGGCAAAATTACATTCTGCGAACTGTCTTACTTTTTTTAAATATTAACTTCATGCGCTCTAAGGGTTGACCTACGTTTTGTGAAAAAATCGTTTATAACAATTGTGTTTTGTATTTTTTAATAACCTAGGGTTAAAGGGTCTTTGGGGCTCGAGGGTAGGCCTACCCTCGAACATCCGAGGGAAACTTCTACACCTATCCTAATATTGTTCTGGGGAATTCTTTAGCACATACATTTTTCATACATTTGCCACTTTTTAATAAGCCCTTTAACTATCATGTATTGTTGCAGCTGTGAATTGAATGAGTAACCAGCCAGGACGGTGAGAACATGGGTCATACAGGCGTGATTGTCGACGTGGTATTATGTCTAGTAGTTATACTTCTAATAATATCATGCTCCGTGGAAGGAACGGATGTAGATTCTGGAAATGGTAACAATTTATATTCAATCTATTACATTACATTGCATTCCATTACATTGCATTTTATGTACATTATATTGCATTGCATTGCATTGCATTGCATTGCATTGCATTGCATTGCATTGAATTGCATTGCATTGCATTGCATTGCATTGCATTGCATTGCATTGCATTGCATTGCATTTCATGATAATTGCTCATAATAGTGGAAAACAACATTTGTTTTGTCCTTGCTTGTGTATTTATGAAAGATAACTAAATATCGGGTAATGAAAATCAAAACAGTTCACACAAGTTGAAAAATAGTACATCTGCATTGTAGAAACTTGTTTTTTCATCTTTTGTTTTTAAAAAACAAGACATTCCAACCACGACAGATTACGACTGATTACGACTCAAGATGTGTACATAAAATTCTGCAGTTTATTCCAAATTAACATGGTGCGGTGTTGGCGCTAGTTCATGCGTCTGAATCTGGTAGGTCATCAAACGTATGAGCACACTGATGAGAGGCCTCATAGTAACAGTCGACATAAAACCACTGAAATATTCTTCGTTATTTGAAGCTGAAAACTCCAGATTAACATGAATGATAAATACTAACAACAAGAGTTAAAGATACAAAACAAACATTAGAAAAGTGAGCATTTATCTTTACTTTTCTAATTAAATTAAAGAAAGTTATTACGTTCGCGACACAAATTAAAAATGCATCAATATGTTGTATTTTATCAAAAGCCCCATTTTGCCTACAGTATTCCTTGCTGCTTCCAAATTTCTCGTTAGCTAACTAATTCCGTTTACGAAATTTATTTACTCGTTTGCCCCTCTTTAACATGTATAGGGAGGAAACGAACAATCCGACTCACTTGTTCAATCGTCGGCAATTCCCTCAAATCTAAAGAGCTCGATGCAGATATACCATCACCCGCATCACCAACGCAAAAATGAAAAAAATACATATTTGCATATAATAATCACAACATACAAAACAAATGAAAACGATGATACATCTAGATATGTTGCGTCAAGACTACATATTTCGAATTAAAAAAAAATGTATCTTATTCATTCTTTGTCCTTTCTCCTCAGACACGGGCGGGGGCCCTAGGGTAGTCGTTAGCACCGCTGCCTTTCACGCCAGAGTCCGGGGTTCGGTTCCCGGTCTCGGCGGTTTGAAAGAAACAAAATTGTTTCTTCCCCATCCACGTGTGAAAGTTAGTATTGTGGGGAGCCTCCGTGACCGAGAGGTAGCGTGCTCGGCCTCAGACCGCCAGGGCTCGAATTTCGAATCCTGTGTCTGGAGGACAGTGTCATCTCAATCATCTCACCATCCTCAGGAGGTTCTCCTGGCCCAGTTTAGCCTATATGTGCACAAAAGTGGCCTAAAGCCCGATTCATTTCATTTCATTTCCTCAGACACACTTTGTCCAGTGTTATAACTGAGAAATATAACCAAGTCCTCACACTTTTACAACAATGATTCTTTACTAAAAAAAAAGAAGTAGGCCATATGAGTAAATATGACATGTAGTTTACCTACTTTGCTGCAAACAATATGTATTCAGGATTGGAGATCTTAAATATGTGTAAAACTAATCCGAATGTCTCATAATTATTCTCAAAAGTAGATTTAGCCCATAACGTGTAGTTAAACTATCAATGTTGTTTTTTTGTTATTGGTATCCAGAAAACCATTTATTGTTTTATAATATTGCACAGGGATTCCTGCAACAGAAAAGTTTCAAGGGATGTTCGACGATGTAAAGTGAGTGGATGTCTACTAATGTTTACATAGCTAAGAATGTACAAAAATTATTATCATGATTTTAAAGGGAAGTTTATTTCTAAGACAACAAAATAACTATTTGATATCTTTCTTTTGTCAAATAATTCCGACAAGCAACACTTACATGTGGAAATAATATTTGCTACGTCATTATGTATTTTAACCCTAGTTTCACTATGCTATGAGTATCAGCACAGCGCCGGTATAAAGATAGTATATAAATTATACTGGAATAATGGGTGGGATCCGGGTCGTCCCCACCCCTGAATTTGCCACAACAAAAACTGACAATTTTTAGCTGATTTGACCTGAAATGACCTTGAAATGACGACCTGGAAGTAACCTTAGTCTTCGACGTCGACCCAACATTAACCCAACATTAGGTAGATGTCTCGTGTTTGCTGGAATTGTACCCCAAGAAAGGGCTGATTTAATCTATCTACAACGCTGGTCCTACATTAACTCGACGACGACGCAGAAAGCATCAAAAATGCATTTTGTTTAAATTTAATATATACATTATCAGATCTTCCTCTCTAGCACAATAGTTGATTTATATGTCTGGGTGGGAGGTTGGGTCAATAAAGCTCTAGCTCTAATCAAAGAGAAGTACGCATATCCAAAAGTTATTTTAAAGTTGGTACATCGTCTGCAGTACAAGGTACAGCCATTTTAAATAGCATCCGCATCTTCATGTGTGAACGAACATCGTTCTGGCACCCCCCTTTAGTGAAAGGAGACATCAAAACAACATATATTTTTGCGAGTCAAAGTATCAACTGTGGGATCCGGCAATCTGACCAGCTACATATGCATGCCAGGCATTTGCGCATGTTATCACTTATTTAGGCTGGCATAAGAATTGTCATTCAGTCTTTCGTGCCCAATTTTTATATCTGTGAAATACTTTTTCATTGCAATGATCCACCCATAACATTTTTGTGCAGTATTCCTCAGAAAAGTAACGACACAATGCTGTCTCTAGAAGAGAAAAATAACAAAAAAAGCCAAGTAAAAAAACGGAAAAGGTGGGTAGGCATTGGAGGAACTCAACACACGCATCGGGAAATAAAAAACAAAAACGAAGACAAATACGTGGAAGTGGCCTCTTCCAAACTCCTCCCAAGGCGTCATGAAGATGTGGTATGTACACGCTTTATGTTGATTCAAGACAATAACAAAGGTCATTTTTAACTCATAGTCCGTCCATATTCACTTGAGCGATATCTATCTCAGCAAACAGGAAACATTTTGTACAATGTTGGTTCAACGTCAATGACGTTGGCCGATATTGTACAAATGTTATGCAAATGGTTTGTGTTTGCTGGGTATGAGTGAAGAATTCCATCGATCAGTGCGTTGAGCGTCTTTATCGTCAGGGCTAGCTCGGAAATATTTAGAAAATAAAAATATAAAAACAAAAAAGATAAAAAATTTTGACCATGTAAACTTAAAGCCCTATACCACTCTATGCCTGTTTCTGGTCATATTTATTCCTTAGCTAACCCCATCTCTGCAATCCACGCTTTCTGTTATCCGCGCTCTCCGGGGTACGATTCTGGGCCGTTGTTGGTACACAGTTGAGTACTCCTTCAAACTGGCGGAATTTTAAAATTGGCCATTTGACACTACACAATTCAAACCTAAAACGTCTGAGATAATGGGGGTGGAATTCGTCTATAATAAAATCTGAATGATGAAGTTTAACGTGTTGAGATCTGTAGCATGAAAGCCAAATTTATTTGTACAGAAAAAACAGATCTCGGTCTACGTTTGGAGTGCTATACCCAGCTAACACACACACAAATTGCATAGCTTTTGTACAACGTCGGCCCAAAGTCTTCGACGTTGGTCCAACATTGTACGAATGTTATACAAATGTTTTGTGTTTGCTGTGTATGGATTTGGTGTGCGTTCTGTGATCTCCATTAATAGTTGTGATATGCCAACAGTTACTAACTACATTCTAGTATGTGAGTAAAATGATCAGCCCAGCTGGACACTCTGAGAGCGCATTTAATAATTTTGTGTTTGTTTAATCACAAGACTACATGTAGATAGATTGTTTATCCCCACATTTAAAGTGTGTTTTTGCCGATACCGTGGTGTTTTCCGCTATGTTGCTTCTTCAGGGCTGAATGGTTGCTAGCCTGTGGCCTTATGGGTAGGTCACGCGATTTGATTGTTAAAAATAGGTGGAGTAGTAAAGCGGAGTAGTTCATATGAGGCGGAGTAGTAAAGGGGAGTAGTTAGGACAGAGTGTTACATGTTATACTAATGTGGCTTTGGTATGTTGCGATATAGAGAAGCACCTAGAAAGGCCGATATGTGTGTACATACAACAATTTGATTTATGCGTATATATTTGACCATGCAATCCAAGGAGAGCGGGTGCATAGTTTATCCTTGGTTGCATAGTAAAGTACCGGCGGTTCTTTGCAAATATGCACTTCCAACGTTATAACTGTTTCAGTCATGATAATTAATTGCGGCACCCATTTAAAATGACTACAGAGCCAATTTTAAATAACCACAGAGCTATGACATAAATGGTGAAGTTTCAAAGCACTCCTGAGGCTTATTCATCATATGAATTACGTAATGCAAGAGTTTTTTATCTGGATTTGAAAAAAATCTTACTGTATTCATACAAACCTGTAAGAATAAGCGTGTGCCTCCTTAATTTACAAATTATTCAATCATAAGACTTCAGCTGATATGTGCTCAGGAGTGTTTCAATTCTTTCAAAGCAGTGGGGATATCGTGGTGCAACTTCCCACGGTATCCTTTTAGCAAAGATATTGTATTCAAAAGTTTACAGACGTAATATTGTATGTGCTGTTTATTCTACAGGGTATAGATATAGTTAGTCTGATGGTGCGAAACATGCCAGATGAGGTGTTTATTAGTCTAGCATACAGTAGCGGAAGTGTGGGATTGTTCACGGCAAGAGAAAGTACTACTATATTTCCAGAGTATGCTCACTTGGCTGACACACCCAGATGTAAAGGTGAGTGTGACCTGATTTATTATTTCACAAAAAAATAGGCAGTTGCAATTAAAAAAAGAATAAGCGGCTGCAATATTAATATGCTTAAGAATAAATTTTGTTTTTAAAAAATAGAAGCTATCACAGTAGGCCTACAATGTTATTTTCATAACATATCGTCCCCTTGGAGATAGAAGGTGCTAAACTGCCACTTTAAAAAGTGGCAGTTTAGCACCTTCTAACTCCAAGGGGATGATATATCTCATACAGGTTTCTGGTTTATTTGCCGACATTTTGTATTCTTTCTCGGAGTTTACAGGTAGCTGTGCGGGTAATTGTTCTTATACGTGTAGCGGTGATGGACGTAAGTATGACAGCGTGGCTGGACTTGGAGGGAGGAGAGCCACGTGTTTGGATGACAATTACATGTGTACGGACAGCGATCCCTACCTTCACAGAGACAATATCCTGGTACACGAGCTAGCCCACACCATACATCAGTACGGTCTGTCATATGACAATAATAACAAGGTATGTCAAACCTGCGTAGGCTACTCAACCAGTAACATGTTCAGGGGACACGCACCCTCTGCTTTTATTGATATTGTCATCTATTGCTACCCATCAAACAAGAGGCATTGGTCCAATGTTGGACTGATTTTGGCCCAGAGTCCTAGACGATAGTTGTGACCTCAATGTTGTAAATTGCCTCAGGGATACAGAAGCCCAAAAATCACCCACACACCATCTTCCTCTGCAAGGCTGGCTATTCCTGAGGTCGTAGACCGACCTTGCTGAAACAGGGTTGAATCCGCCTATTTGAAGTGGGGACTTTCTAAAAAATATTTTTTCTGTTTGACCCAAGTTTGACCTCTGGCATGAGTGTTGTTTTAATGTGGGGCCACTGTCTACGACACCGGCCCTACATTAAACAGCACATGTCTGCTGGTCGAGTAGCTCACCGGAAACGTCTCAGACATAGACCACCACATCTCACCGTAACGTGCGTGAGGGTTAAATTAATGGTGAGCCAACGTCGCAGACAGCTGGCCAACATTAAAAAGACATTTTTTGAAAACTTAATGAATATTCAATATCCTAATCTTCCTCCCTACCCCAATAGGTGGATGGTATGGCTAATTCAACAAGGCTTGGCCTGACGGCCTCGCTGTGTCAATCAAGACTTGCTGCCAGGAAAATGCCACACACTTGAACTTTTTGAAGCAGCTGCTGAAAACTACGGAGATGGGTGATTTTGAGATTTTTAGTCCACGAGGGGGTCATGGAAGAAGAACAATTTTTATGGATTTTCTTCCTTATGCCTAAGAAACTTCAATTTTTACTCTCGGTGCGCCACATGAGGAAGCGTAGGGCCGGCAAACAAAACTTTAAGTATTTCCCTGGGTATCTCAATTCTTAGAGATTCCAACATTGTTCTGTCCAAACGGCCTTAATGATGGCCTCCAGGACTTCCTCATAGGGCGGTGGACATTGTCTATTTTCATCTTTTGCATTTTTTTACAAGAATTAAAAAAATGGCACTTGTGTAAAAAAAATACCAAAGGGGGCCACATAATGCCTGTTCCACTTACGTCTTCAAGCATTTGTTTAAACTATTTTGAAATTAAAGGCAACAGCTTGCATCACTTTTCGTAATTACGAGAAATCTAGAGAGAACCCCCAGAAAAAGTGATAAATGTGCCATTCAAAACAAATAGCGCTCTTAATTCTACAATGATGGCTTCATTTCTAGCAGTAATATGGAGCAAAGGAACAAACAAACAGAGGAAAATATGTGTTTTATTGCAGTTTCTCACAAACCCACATAAATCTTGAAAAATAACGAAAAAAACATCATGGCATGATGGCAGACATCATCCCTCGGAGGCGGGGAGGGGCAATGCCTAGTTATCAAGATTAGAAAAGAGCTTTAGCATTGTGACGTGTTACCATGGAAATACGTTGGGAGTTACAGAGACTACATTTTGATGCTTTACCACAGGTTACAACTTGCCTTTCTAACATTTGCACAGCATTAATATGGGGTTACTATGAGCCAATATGGTGTGTGCAATAATTTGAAGGTAGCATGTAGTCTGTTATTTCTGGTGGTCTTGCAATAACACATTGGTATATTACAAAAGCAGTATTGATCAAGCTGTAGCAAATTCTTGTACAATATTTAAATGTCGGCCTAATAGTAGGGTTTTTTATTGTAGATGAAAAGCGAAGGATCATTTTTTTAGATTATCTTTCTGAACATTTCATTGTGTTCAGGTACGGTAGGCCTACATTCAAATATCGATAGACAGCTCTATTATAGGCATGCATTCATGCATTTGTTTAGGTTTGGGATGCTTATTTGAACGCTCGAGATAATATTAATACCTGGACACCCGGTTGTTACGCTATGTCAAACTGGTATGAGTACTTTGCTGAAGCAGCAGGTATTTTCTTCAATGTGAATCATCATTCGAACAGCTCAGGCAAAATGAACAGGTTAGTGGTTATTTGGGATGGACTATTCTCATTGTCGAATGTACGGTATTTTGCACAGAGTTAAATACAATGTTTATCGTGTTTCTTCAAAGCACGTTTATGTAAAGTATGTGCGGTCTCAGCATGGTCATGGTACTATTGTTTTCCCCTCAATATCGTCGCGACGTCGAAGTGGGATTTGTTTTATATATTATATAATAGTATCAGAAGATTGTTAAGTATACATATATATATAAAAAACAAATCATTTGAATCTAAATAAATAAGTTGTAACTTATTTTTTTTTATTTCAAATGATTTGTTAAAATGTATATAGGCGATGAGTATTTCTGATATTGGAAAACAATATTTTTTATTATAAGAGCATAACTATTTTATACTTCCTGAAAAATCAATTGCATTATGACGATTATGCATTTCTGATAACATTGATGACATGTTGCGATTGAATGCAAAAGGTGGAAGGGCCCTTTCTATGGACTTGTTTTTTTATTACTTGGGATAAAGATAACATTAAAGGCCGCGCGTCATTGCCTGTCAGTGACGTAATGTGTGTTCTCCACACATTGAGTTGTATAAACAATAATAATATTCAAGCAGCATGATGACTCGCATTCCAGGACACAAAATATGCTGAACCATTGTGAACCGCCAAATTATTTAATTGAACAATAAATTATTCACTCGCTTGAATACACACTTCAGGTGAGAGAAAACTATTCAGGTTTGACAACATGGAGGATAACGATTTTGAAATATTGTCGATTGATGTCACGTTTTGTCTTTAGCATGTTCAAAAGCTGGTATTTAATGTGCTAATAAAGAACACGAATATAATCGGGAACGGCGGTTTAAATAACGTATATGCTTATGAGATTAGTGACATAGGCTGAATGTGATTATTTTCGTGAATACATGTTTATAGGGGTTGGGTGATATCTTTTTGCCTTATAAGAATAAAAGTGTCATTTTCAAGTCTACATCCATGTTTTTTGTCACATGGAATCAGTCTGAATTTTTCAATCAACCCATCTCGCCGTACCCAACGATGCTGTATGTATTTTCTCCTAAAACCTTTCTTCACAATAGTCACAGTAATCCCTCTAACCCCCAACAATATCCTGCTATAGCCTACCTTGGCAGCGTGTGTCGCTGGCTCTCGATCTCGATCCCGAAAATTGAGCAGTGTCTCCAGCCTTGATCAATGAGCACCAGCTATGCAATTTTTTGCTTGGCGAGAAAGGATAGTGATCTAAAACAATATAAAAATGGCCCCAAAATGTGATGCTTTTATCTTTATAAAATTTTGACAGAAAAGTGTAATCTTGGTTGTGTAACATGTTAATTGTTTGTGTTAGGAGTATGACAAAGTAAGTAAAAATAACTAATAGTAATGCAAAAATCTATATTTTCTTGTGTTTGCAGGTGTGGTAAAGGGAGCGGATTTTGTAGGACGGAAAAGCAGGCGAGAAAATTCTTGAAGAAGAAGGATCCGATGATTTACGAAATTCTGCTGCACACGTTTACCAATAACAGAGAAAATCTGAAAAGTGGTCTGAAGATATGCCAGTCTAAATAGACTAAAACATAATTGCACAATTTATCATTAAATAAGTTGTACATATATAATAATGACCATCAACATGTAATAATTTGTTTCGCTGATAGAGCATGTACACATCGTGAACGAATAGTACATTCATTGATCTCATATGATCGATACAAATAAAATGGTAAACTTGGGTTATCATACATTTTGTTTCTTGTTGTTATCTGCACGGAAAGAAATCATTGGTATCAAAACGTCGAATGTTGAAAACGAGGATTAAATATTAATGTTGTTAATTGATCAGTTAACCTCGGACCCAGACTTGTTGATTCGACATTATAACAAAACAGAGACTACAATTTAACATGTAGGATGATTTGTCGGGAGACCCCTATTAAGATACTATGTAACCTACTGCGCTTAACATTTCAGCGCGGGGACTGTCTTTATACGTCAGAATCTGACGTCAGTAGACGTCAGATTCTGACGTATAAAGACGATCCCCGCATTAAAATAGTTAAAATATGTCAAATGGCCGTAGACCCATAACATAGGTATTCACATGAACCGGAAATAGCTGACTAAGACTTTGATTAAATTGAAAAAAAACCTTTGGTCTCTACAACAATTTTGAAATCATTGTGCACTTGGTACAACATAGTCCTACAGATTCATGTAAGTGTCAAGGCAGGGAGAGACAACTAATGTTCCCCAAACACTTTATTAGTTGACAATGATTTACTAACTAAGCCTGATATGAGTGGCTTATGTGAGTAATAATTATGTTCCCCGGGGTCGTTTGAAAAAAAAAGTAAAAAATAACTAATAGCAAAGCACAGATCTATGCTCCCGTTGACTGGAAATGCCGATAAGAATGGGAAATGTTTGACAAACAAAAACACCCAGATCATCAGAAAATGTTTCATGCTATATGCCACACCATCATCAATAATTCAGAAACACTCATTGATGGACCACCAACCAACTGTTCGTCGATCACGCCCAGGTAGATTAATTTTGGACGACACCCGGTTGATATTGTTGTCCAGTTCATGTCTTCATATTATCTATCAGAATACTGGAAGTGGTGATTGCTGCCTGAAATGCGGGCTCGCACAATCAATTGATTCAAAATGTTACGGACCAAGAACAAAATTAACTGTGTGGCTTTTGTAACTAGCCTACAGATATATGTTTGCCCTTTCCAAAAATGATGATGTTTTATCACCGTCCTAAGATAAACAAAAAGTGGATAGCCATGTCCCCAGTCGTTGCAAATGTGGTTGATGTTAGCTTGCCCACTCCATTTTTAATCCAACGTTTGCATCTTTTTGTGAGAATTTCTCAAGCAAGTAAATTAAATTAAATTAAATTAATGGGGTTTTAGGCTCCCTTTGTATTTAGCAAGTATCTTTTGATATAAACATATAACTAAATCATGTAGATTCACCTTCGGTAATGACTGTTTTTGGCGAAAAGTATTATTTTGCCATCCACTCTGTCAACTTTCTGCTTGCACAATCTTCCAGGATCGATATACATGAGAAAATAATACTGGTCCAGAAAATTGTATCATTCAGTCAAACTAACATTTAGGGGAATGAGAGTGCAATTTGAGACATGCCAGTAGGTTAGATATTGTTCCCTGGCGGAATGTTGCCATGTCAAATTGAAAATGTTCAGATAAAATATTCCACTCTTCTCATGTCGAGTAGATTACCTCCTTGCAAAATCACTTTATCAGGAATCCTGATGGATGAATTGTATTAGCACCTCTGTCGATCGGATGTTCTATTCAGGGATTCACGCTGACTGACAGTCATTGCCAGACGCGAGGTGCAACAGTTTTGATTAAATAAATATTGTAGATTGATTGACTTCGTAGCATATATGTAAAACTGCAGGAAACGTACCAAACACCTATCTACTTAAGTGCCCTGAATGATCAAAATGTGCGACAAGTACCGCAATTAATCACCCCTATTGCCCGAATATTAGGTTTTCAAAGAAGAAGAAAAAATTATAAATAATATATCACACAATATAACGATACATGAAGTATTTTCATTATGTCGCGAAGTTAAACAGCCATATCTAGATATTACCACACACCCTGCCTTGATATCATGATTCGGCATGGTATCATGAATCTATTATATTACAAACTAATAACATCATACCGATATATTGAAATTACGATTGCATACAACAAGCATACAATATATTCACATTGCAGTTCATATATCCCCTTCTTATTATAATATGTTATATTCTGACATTGTAATAATGTAACCTGCCATTATAGTGTCATAATATTTATGATTTAATAATATCATATTTTTAATATCCTACATTTCTATATCCGGAAATTAAAATACCACACCCTGATATTATAATGTAAACCATGACAATATAAAGCCATAGTATCTCTCTAAAGTGTACAATCGTGACATCGCAAGCCCTATATTGACATTAACTGTAACATCTTCACTTTATAATGTGAATGAATGAATGAATGAATGAATGAATGAATGAATGAATGAATGAATGAATGAATGAAATCTTATATAGCGCAGGATGCTGTTCAGAGCGCTGAACATCGAGAGTAACTTAGCAAGGCCTGTTATCATTCAAATTCCAACTCAGTCTCCTGGGAGATATACAGTTGAGCTGCCATTGAGGCGCATCAAGCTATTTTCATTCCAAGCAAATTCGCCTTATGCGCCAAGTACTCACACATTGTGGATTTTCTGGGGTCTCGCCGGATGGAAACTGCGCCTACGTCCATTGAGGTTCTTTTACGTCCAACTCTAGGTCAGTCAGACGAGCCATCTGATTTACGTGAGCCCTACGGTGTATACAGCACCTGGCAGTCCCAGGCGGTCACCCATCCAATTATGAACCGGGCGCGACGTTGCTTAACTTCAGTGATAGAGCCAATCACGATGAGCGAACGCCGTATTCCGTATAATGTAACTGAAAATGAGCTACATACATTTTAATATTGTAATAGCATCGGCCTATATCTTTTCATTAAATATAATACACTAACATTATAATAATATAACCAGACACTAGAATATTATGATATTAAAATAAACATATTCTCACATGATGAGGCAATATCGTAACACTGTAGTGTCATATACTGCAATTAAAATATTTTATTCTCCCATTATAATGTCACATTATTAAAATGTAATTCCATATCATTTCATTATTCTATTTGAAGAGAATACATCGATAAGCGGAAATACACTCAACAACAATACAAATCGGGTGTCGTCCAAATAATATTATTAGCATACATAAAACTCTGTATAAGAAGATCTGCTACCTATCAACGACATGTTATAATATGATCAGGTCAATTAAACGGCGACTGCGACTGATGATGGGGAATGTTTGACAATAAAAAACCCCAGAGCATCGGATAATGACTGCAAATAGTCAACTGATCTATCTACAGCTGGCTTTAAAATGATATTCGATCATTCAAAACCTTGGTATAGACATCTCGTATGTGCACACATATGTAATATTGGCCAAGATAAGATACAGAATAAAACTTCCGGTAATGACAGAACATTTGACCCCTATCGGATAATTTTGACAGAGATATCCCTCCCCAACGTTAAACCAACATGAAAGCAACATCGATTCAACGTCTTGTGTCTGTTGGGCCCTCCAGATTTTTGATTACATGATATCTTTGTTTTGTTACGAGGAAACCTAATTGTGGGTAAAGTTAAACGTAACATTATTTTAGACCATTCATCCTATAGACTAATATTTCAAATTAGGCCAGTAAGAATTGACAGTAAATTTGGCCAACCCGGACATTTTCAATAAAAAGCAAGTTTTGTGTTTTTTTGGTTTATAAAGGTCCCAGGGTGCTGCAAAAAAAATTCAACCAAATTCAACCTTGGGGAAACCTGATTTTGGGCCCTTTTAGGCGGCCATTACCGAAAAATGTAGATTCAGTCATAATTTTTTAATGGCATCAAATATCACGAAAAAAATGGTGTCTAGACCCTTGTTTATTGGGTCAAAGAATACAACTATATGCCACAATCTAGCTAATTAATGTGCCAACATACATTTAAACCGTTTTTAACGTTTTTATAGTCTGCCGTTGGGCCCGAAGGAGTATTGTCCCCTTTGTGCGCCGCTGCCGCCGTCTCCGCTGCAGCCTTTTGGCTACTACACCAACATGGTGCAACAGATTAATTTCATAATTCATACAAACATTCAACCCCCCCCCCCCCCCGGCAATTTTTTCTTAGCCAAGGTCATAGGTCAAGGTCAAAGATTTAAAAAAAAATCTTGTTTACGCGATAACTTGAATAATAATAATTGCATCTCTCCATTTTTCACGTTACCCATGAGTATGGAGATTGGCATTGTCCGTTTTAGTGTTCGATCGAACACGAGGCTATGACAGCCATTTCGATTTTTTAATTTAAAAATTCCTTGTTAACGCGATAATTGAAAAATAATTATTGGATCTCTCCAATTTTCTATGTGAAGCTACCCATGAGTATGGAGATGATCTGATTAGATTTTCAGCATTCTACCGATAATCAAAATGGCCGCCAAAGGGCGACTAATTTGTTTTCGAATTATTTTTTTCAGGGGTCTGCTAGTCTATTGGCATTGTCTGTTTTCATGTGCGATCCAAAGCGAGGCTATAGCGGCCATCTTGATTTATCATTCATCGTAGATTATTAGCATAAGGTATTGGAAGCAGTTGTGTCAGATTTGTTGATATTTTGAGTCACTGTATCAGCCGAGGGGTATTCAAGTGCTTGCACGGTATTTTTAATTGATACTTCTGTCAATTCTCAACCGATTTTCATTGAAATTCTTACGGCGCCATATGAGTGTGTTGACACTTTGTGGTTGTGTTCTAGCCTGATATTCTCAAAACCGCCTAACTGGCAAGTGTTTATGTCCACAATTGTTGAGAGTATATGAATGCACTGAAGCTGTTTACAATGATCCCCTTGAACCCTCAAAGCAACGAAGCCGTATTTATTGCAATTTTTTTGTCCTTTCACAAGCAAGAATATGTGGCATGTGCTGTAGAAATCTTACATTTGATCAGCCACTGTATTTGAAAAGTTTCAAAAGCAAGCAGGGCAATCATCCACAGTTCCAACATCTATTTTTTCGTGTTGGTGGTTTTCACCAGCTGATGTCCTTTGTGGGTGTTCGATGCAAATAGATGGGAGATTCTGGTATTGACGGACTGTGGCCTACTGTCTATGCCAATAACTCCTTGCCAAAGATCATGATGGAAGGCAAAACTTATACAAAAAACATTGAGGTCATGTTTATTGACCGATGCTGCACTGCATATATCTATTCTACAAGCAACTAAGTATCCCATAAGTTCTGATTTACCATCTCATTCACCATAAGCTCCCCAAGAAGCTGAACAAATGGATGTGGAGGAAGAAGAACTGGCTAGCAGTAATGATGATCACGATTGAACAGACGAATTAAGTATTGATAGAGCTGGAATGTTAGTCTTTCGGAGTCTTTCGGACATGATTGACGACAGTATAAGATCACAGTTGCAGGAGCTCTACACATCACTGTATGTGTCTAGTGACTTGGATCCATATGATTTTTCTGATGATACTCTGCAAACCTTTCATGCTGAAATATGCGCTCGTAAAGACAAATACAATGAGTCACGAACTTTGTGTGCAGGTGAAATATGTCCAGGTCGATTCTGTTTCATTCAAGCAAGAACGAAGCGCCAAGAATCTCTTTGCCGAAACATTATGATTTCCATTATTATGCACTAGAGAAAGATCGCTCGCCCTACAGGCTGAAGCTAAAGCTAGTGACGTAGCCCTCCAAGATAACATGGGTCTGCCTAAATCTTGAGCGGGACCCCATTCTCTGAGCATAAGCATATCTAAAACTGCTGCAACACTCCAAATATGTTTCACAATCCTACCAGGTGGCCTTGATAATAAAACTGCCGCCAAAAATCTTCTGACCATAGGATGTTGGCTCAACGGAGTCCGCCTCAAAGGGTCCACAATCGTAGCAATGACAGATCGAGGAACCTTCAAGGCTGCCAGAGACAAGTTCCTTCCCCTAAACAAGAATCACAGGTATTTAGTAAAACCCCCTAAAGAGGGTCTAGTTTTAGATACATCATATCTGTCACACCACTCAGACAATGATCGCCATGCATAGTTGTACTGGTCTTCGTGGATTTCCTCCATCAGTGACAGAAAAACTCCGCCATAGGTTGATCGGCTCCCTCTTACCGTAATATTCGCTGCATAACAACCATGGTGTCAACCTGAGCTTGCTGAGCGACGGTGGGGGCGTTCCCTCTATTAATATCCATTACCGTGTCTGGACGATCTGGAAACAGTAGAGGTGGCTGTATGGACAACTGGAGGACAACTGGCAGCCAAGCCGACCTTGTCCAGAAAGGAGTTATCAGAATGAGAAGTTGAGAACCCCCGAAGTCTCTCACCTTGGCTAAAATCAGTGGAATCAGTTGAGGAGGTGGAAACGCATACTTCTTCTTGAACTTCCACCTCTGAACCAGAGCATTGATCCCCGCTGCTCTCCTGTCCTTCCTGTCTATGGAGAAATATACTGGAAGGTGAGCGGACTCACGTGATGCGAAGAGATTCACCTGGGCTCTGCCCATCTTCCTGAATATCCTGTTGACCACCTGAGTATTTAAGCACCACTCCTTTGACTCCTGACAACTGGAAAGAGCATCCGCACTCAGATTGGCCACTCCCGGGAGAGAAGATAGTATTAGAAAAATCCCATGATCTTGACAAAATTTCAGAATGTCCAACGTCAGCCTCTTCAGAGGAGCTGATCGAGTCCCCCCTCCCCTCCTTGTTGAGGTAAGACGTGGCTGTCACGTTGTCCAAATATCTGGCTGTTGTCCTGTTCCTCAGAAGCCTCGTGAACCACTTTCTGAACTGCTAATAGCTCGAGGTTGTTGATGTACAGCTACGATTCTACCTGCGACCACCTGGCAAATCTGTCTCCCAATTTAAACCGTCTGTCGTAAGAGCTAAATACAGATTCTGTTTATCTAGTCCCACTCTCTATCGGAGGGTCCGTCCACCACTTCACCGAATCTCTGGTTTCTCTGTTCAGTACAAAAGCATAGGATCAGCAGGGGATGTATTCGACCCAAGTTCACAGCTGCCTAGAAATGTTTGAGCCGTCCTCAGAGAGGGATTCGATAGAGATCCTAGTCGACGAAAATCTTGTGAAGTTGTCCACCGGAAGCATCACTCGCAATTCCTTGAAGTCCCACAGCAGACACAAGTATTCAAACTTCTGTTTGGGTTGCAGATGGCACATAAAAAGTTCCGCTGGAATCAAGTCTGGTCTAAAATGTCTAAGACTATACTGGTGTGAGAAATCAACTGTCTCCTGTTCCGAGCCAACCCCAAGAAAGCGTCCAAATAGGCTATCAATCGAATCCCCTTCGCCCTGCACATAGCCAAAATTGGCAGGGTGATCGCCGTGAAGGGTCCGAGGAGCAGAAATGAGGCCGAATGGGAGCCGACGGAACTGAAAATTTCTACCTTACCAGCAGAACCTGACGAGCCTTTCCTGATGCTCTGAGAAACGTCTTTCAACGTTGCCTACTTGAAAGCTTGTTTCTTTATATACGAGTTCAGGCCCTTTAAATTGATGACACCCGTCCGAACACCCATCCTGTTTCTTGACCAGGAACAGATCAGAGTAGAAGACTCTGTGCTCATCCCTCACTGGTTCTATCGCCCCTTTTATGAGTAAACCGTCTGTCTCTTCTCAGTCTCTGAGGAAGTGGCCGTACTGGAAGGGATACTGTTGGTCAATCCGAGAACCCAACTTGTGCCCTCTCACTGCCGCGCTGACAAAGGCGTCTATCACGACGGCATCCTACTAACTTTCCCCCCCCTCCAGCCGGCCCAGAAAGTCGAGGTCTCCTTGAGATATGAACGGGCACCTCTGAAATGGCCTCCGCCTCTTGAACTTTTAAAGATTCAATGGACGAATTCAACATTGAGTCAAAGCCAATAGCAGTCTGCCGAATGTAGTGTGGCAGCGTGCTATCAGCCGTGCTGGATGGCAGGTGGTTCCTCCTCTATGTCCCAGGTCATTGAACCTGACTCCTAACAAGCGGAGAGCATGTCCAAACGGGTGTGTGGCTACTTGAGACATCTCCTTGTGGGCATCCAGCACCTATCCTTAATCGGGCCTTCTTCCAGATTTTCAGAGTCTCGATGCAAGTGGCCGAAGCTCTCTCTAAGTCTTCATGTCCTGTCGACAGAGAATGGGCCACTAGGTCCATATCTCTCTGCTGTTGCCGAAATACACCACCTGCTCTGCGTTAGCGACATCTGGACCTCCACATCAGGAGGCCCTGGGTCTAGAAAAGTCTTGGAATCCGGGTGGCCTGAGTACAACCGCTCCACAATGTCAGTGCGATTATAGTCTCCATCTGTCATAGCCTCGATTCTCCAAACGCACTGCCCATCCCTCTCAATACCCATTCGAGTGCTCGTGATGGATACTCATCTGGCATCAGTAGACGGAGCTTGAGCTGGTGTTTGTGCCACCGACCGACGCAGTCTCATATAGAGATTTCCCTTAATTTCATCATAAATTTACCTCATGTGGTTTCAGAAATGGTTTTATTGTATTCTTTGACCATGACAACCCTGGTATAGAACTAATCTATAATGTTATATTATTTATATTTTAGGAGTTATGTCACTTTCTTTAAATTTTGGAAATGGCGGTCATTTTAGGCTCAGAAATGGTTTTATTGTATTCTTTGACAATGGAAACCCTTATATAGAGCTCATCTATATGATTGTATCATAATTATTTTACGTGTTATGGCACAATTTATAATTATTGGTAATGGCGACGATTTTAGGGTGAAGAAGGGGTTTCCCCAGGGTTGATTTTGGTTGATTTTTTTTTTGACGTGGCTTGGCATGTCAGAGAAGTCACTGAACCCCAAACTTGCTTTTTATCGAAAATGTCCGGGTCCATGTCAATTCTTACTCGACTAAATGTATTTGGTAACCTTATCCACACTTAATAATCCTATGTACGTTCACAATCATGTACATGTAGGACCGTAAATGTCCACGTACTTATTTATCTGAGTTAACTGTTTGAAAGATTAGACAATAATAACATTTATTACTATTATGTTTTTTGCTGGTCATTTTTCCAATGCATCCTTTATTATATTGTCAATCAGTATAATTCACTGTAAAAATAATATTCTAGGTCACTTCAAACCTCAAACCCTTTATAGGAAATACAATTGTGATGTCTGAAATCGAAATCCTTTGCAACAGTACAAGCTGTTATTGTGTCGTCACTTTTGTCAAAATGATAAAATTACATAAATATATGTTTTTCGTTACATAAAGATTAGTACAATTCTGACTTTTAAAAAATGTTATTGCTGTCACGTCTAACATCATAGTTTTTATCTATATTTCTGGTTTTAGAAAAGCGTGTTTAGTTGCAATCCATATACTTTTTATTACCTATGCTTGAGACCAAATTGCCAAAGTATGTTTGTCATTAAGTAGAATGCTCACCCGAAAAATTGCATAAATTATGTTATGTATTGCCCAAGTTGCAGAGTGAAGTAATATTTTGGGCAATGGGTTATAGTATAAAATGATATTTTGGTTATGGGCGGATCGAATTTGTGTAATACATTAAGATAAAAAAATCCTACTTTTTTATCAGGATCATTGACCATGAAAATAAATATTTATATCCCAACATTTTGTTGCTGTCATGTTTCCTGTCCGAGTTCTAGTAGGCCCAAAAATGATTATAAATAAGACGTGCTAAACACTAAATGTGCATAAAAATGAAGCTATTATCGTTCTCTGCACACTTGGAATTTATTATGGTCAAATTTAGAGGTATTGGCCGTATAATGTTTATGTTTAAATACATCATTAAACATGGACCTAACATTGACCCAGCATACACGTGACTGCGATGGTTTTGTCCCCTCTCTCTGTTTGATTTAAAGGCGTTATACATGTTATAATAAGGGATGTGTAAGATGTCTAGACTTCTCGGGTCAGCAGAGCAACATCAAGAGCCACTTACCCAGTAGACATAAAACATTTGCATAACATTTGTACAATGTTGAACCAACGTCTTTGTCGTTGGGCCAACGTTGTACAAATGTTATTCAAATGTTTTGTGTTTGCCACTTATTGCCTGACAACTGTGCATTATCACCAATCGTTAAATGTTTTTATAGTATAGCAGGAAACCGTGTTACACGCTCTAAATAATCTAGGGGCCTACCACGTTCTGTTTTGGATTATTTAAATAAGAGAAAACTTCGATTGCTATAACCATGATGATGTGGACATGTAAATAACGCTGATCCACGAACACTTTGGAAAACTGTAAACAATATTATTCACAGAATACAGTCTCCATCTATCCCAGCTTTTTCTGATATAAATTTTTCATGGACAAACTCGGAAAAATACGTATGCATTTTACCAACGACGTTAATGATAATATAATTTATGCCGGTCATTCAATCTCCGACAGTAAAACCACTTATGACTTGTTGTGAACCGGCTATACTGCTGATGAAGTGAGGTAAATAATTATAAATCCACCCAGCAAAACGTGCGATCTTCATCCGATCCCTACTGAGTTGCTAAAATCCTGCTTAGATGTTTTGTTGGTTCCAATCACACACAAATGGCTAATCTATCTTTGATTTCAGGGGTTTTTCTAGACATTTTTAAAATATCACATGTCATGCCTCTACTCAAAAAGCCATCTTTACCAAAAGACGACATGAAAAATTACAGACCCGTGTCAAACCTAAACTGTGTATCGAAAATCATAGAAAAAATTATGGCAAATCGAATTCGTTCACATCTTGAAAAAACGATCTATCAAATCAGCATCAGTCAGCATACAAGAAATGTTATTATACTGAAACTGCCTTACTGAAAGTAAGGCGTGGTCTTTGACAGTGTTTTAAGTTTAAAGAGTCATATATCTGGTATATCTCGCGCTTGCTACTATCATATACGTGACATGCGTATAATAAGGCGATTTATAACACCATCTGTTGCTAAAACAATTGAAACTGCGTTGATCGGTAGCAAGCTGGACTATTGTAACTCCGTCCTGTTCAAAATCACCAAAAAGGAGATATCAAAGCTGCAGGGTGTACAGAACTGTTTGGCGCTGGTTGTAACAAAGTCTTCTCGTTTTTTGTCACATAACTCCTCTTCTAAAATATTTGCACTGTTTGTTACAGGATCAAATTTAAAATGTGTTCCCTGACCTACCAGGCTCTGACCAGTGGACAACCAGTATATATATTTCAGTATATGTTGAAATATGTTTCAGCCATTGCGATAGGTACGGACACTTCGTTCCAGTGATATATATCAGCTTAATGTATCACGGGTCAGAACCGCGGTAGGCAGCATGCAGGGCCTTTTATGTTGCTGCACCTAGACTTTGGAATGAACTTTCTTTAGAAATTCGCTCTAAGAAAACACAAATTAGTTTTTGGGGGAAATTGAAAATGTATTTTTTGTCAGGCTTTTTCCGACTTGAATCCTCGGTGGCCCGGCTGGCCCAGACGACAAACGCAAACGGTTTTAGAACTATGAGTCGGATTACGATTATACTTGTCACGCCTCTGAGCTCGGGTCACCGAGAATTTAGGCGCTATAAAAGTTTATTACTATTATTATTATTTGCAAAATGCAGAATGTCGCCAGTTTTTAACAGTGGAGATCTATAAGCTATTCTGTGAAACGCAGTGGCGTCACCAGAAACCCTTTTGAATGGCTACTCGGCGAGACAATATCATATAAGTCCCCCTCCCACATACTTCATTATATAAGATTGCTAGGTGAAAATATTACAGGTCAAGACTATTAAGTTTCACGGAATTAAATGGTAATTTTCTGTCATTTGAATCTGTGTCTCGCTAAAGGGATTCGAAGATTCAAATGGCTGAAAATTACCTGAATTTCTGAAATTTACTAATGATTTTGGACATATTTCGTTTTTTTAACATTTCTAAACAGGCGCGATATGGACTGTTGGAATTACCAAGAAACAAATGAGTGGAAAACTAAATAGATTTGTCATGATGGAAGCCGATTCTCTGTATACCTTGATAGATCACACTCGAGAGTTATTTATTAAAGTGCTAAGACATGTCAAAAATTATTAATATTGTGGCTGCGAGGCTGACCCAACACTAAGCCAACATTGTTCCAAGGTGTTGTGTTTCCTGGTTATGCACTAAACTGGGACATGTGAGCGTCCCCAGGAGAAAAATAAGACACTTCCCTCCAGACGCAGTGTTCGAGCTTCAAGCGCTCTCCGGTTGCGCGCATGATACCCCTCGGTCACCGAACCTGCCATAGTACTTGATTATGACAACTTGACTGATAATAAACTTTTCAAAACCTGGATACCGAAGTAGTCGATCTTTGCGATAAAACGTAAGAGAGCAATTTTTCGCAAGCAACTGATCTCCAGTCGTGGACAAACAGTAAACCAGCGTTGGGCCAACGTCTCATGTTTGCCAGGCTACTTGGCCTAGGACAAGTGTCTGATAGACAACCTTACAGCTCTCAAATAAATTGTGAACTTCGTGAAGTAAATTCACTGGCCGTTTTAGGCGTAATGTTCATTTTATGACTTAGTGTAACGACCGTGTTCAGACAAGCCGGCGATTGGTTACGTTGGGATTTCTTCACAAACAAAACTATTAAACTAAATTACCGTGAGAAACAAATCCTACATCATTCTGGAGGTAATAATAGACATTGGCCCAAATGCAGATTCAATGCTGGCCCACAGTCTGCGACGCTGGCCCAACATTAAATTAGCATTGGTTCAACATATCGTGTTAGGTGAGCTGAATGTAGTGCTCCTGGAACTGCGTTATCATACAATCTAAAAGCTGTAGACCACTCTGTGTCTGTTCCTGGTTATGGTTATATGCAAGTTGGTTCTGTCTGCGTAATCCGCGCGGTGCTTTGTGGGTGGAGATTTCTCCCGCTGTTGGTACACAGTGGACTACTTCTTTATTAACCGTTTAGATTTAAAATGTTCACTCACTTGAAGCTGTTTGTGGGCGTGATCCACAACATAAACCCTTGCGCTGCTGAGTTGTTCGTTTATCTTTTTCATTCATTCGAAGCTGAAATTGCTAACGCAATTTTCAGCTTCAAATGACGAAAAATCTTTATATTTTTGCAATCTGCCATAAAGAATCATTGGATTAACTGAGCATTTACAAAAAACTATTTTATAAAAAAAAATTCTATTAATATAAAATATGCTTGAAACCGAACATATATGAACCGAGTAGGACAAAGGTTAATGTTTTGATTAATGCAATTCCACTTTATTTGTCATTGTATTAAATTAACTCTCTTAAACCAGTTTTTTTTGTACTCCACATTTACAAAGATATGTGAATTATTGTTGCCACAATTCCCACGTCAAATTCTGTAATTTGGTGCATAAATACATTTGGTGCCCGAAAAAAACTTTAGACGTCAGAATCTGACGTCCACAGACGTCTGATTCTGACGTCTTAAGTTGATCCCCGCGCTTTAAGGGTTATTCTGCTCAAACAAGGCGTTTGGTGGCATGAGTGGATAACGAGGTTGGCCTATGTCAACTGTCTGATGTTTTTCAGCCTAGTTTCCCTACACTTGATTGCTGCTTGTTCAGATAATTGCCAAACATCCTAGTTATTTTAATTGGGTGGATTACAAGTTTCCTAAATGTAGTATTTGGCGAGCACCCACAGAAACAATTTCCTAGCGCTCAACGCGTTACATTATGATTTTTTTTACCCACTTGAAGTTGTGTTCCGCCACCGCGACCCACAACTTGGGTAAAAATGTCTTATATCTCCACAGTGTGAATCACACTTATTATGCAGAACTCGCAAATGTAATGCTTCAAATTTTCTTGTTTCATGGACAAATAAAAAAAGCCATAGCACTTCAAGGGTTAACCCCCGAAGCGCTAACTGTTAGAGCTCTGTGAAGCTCAATAGCCTTGACTTGCAATACTTTCACCTAGCAATCTAATACAATGAAGTATGGGGAGGAGGACTTATATAACATTGTTTTCATCGAGTAGCCATTCAAAAGGTTTTCCGGTGACGCCATACCGGGTGACAATAAGGTCAAGATGGGGTGGAGGCCATGTGTCGTGGTTAAACGCTGCTGCCTGTCACGACGAAGCTCAATGGTATATATTAGCCTACAGATGGGAAAAGATGGACATGCACACAGTTTTCACCAACCCTATTCAATTCACTTTGTGTCACCCTTCGCGAACATTTGATAAATTAATACACTCTGTCTGTAGATAGAGCCTACATACACTCTGCTGGTATTATAATCGCACTATATTTTCAAATGAAACCGTAGATTTTGACTTTACCGCAATATATACAGCGCGGTACCGTCTACAGACGTCAGAATCTGACATCTGTGGACGTCAGATTCTGATGTATAAAGACGGTCCCCGCACTGAACAGATTAAAGTACTATAATGGCAGTAGACCCATAACATCGGTATTCAAATGGAGCGGAAAGATCTAACTAAGACATTCATAAGGATCTCAAATAATAAAACTTTGGTCTCCATGGTTTATTCAAAACTAATTCAGCGTTGTAAGTCTTAAATCCATGGCTACCGTTGAGATCTTCCTGGTGACAATTGAGTACACCCATTCAGCAGTGCCGCCTGTTCGCATTGTGTTTGAGCTGACCCAGCAAACACGAGACGTTGAACCAATGTTGGTTGAATGTTGGGCCAGCGTCGAAGACGATGGGCCATGATCAAATTAGGTATACGTCCGAAACCATAATAGCAGAGCTTTCCAAAAAGGTTTAGGAATTTCATACCAATCTATAAATTACTACTTTTTTACTGCTGTAGCATGCATGTGGTGGGCAATTAATTAAATCTAGATTCAAAGTGATACCATATAGTTGTTACATATGAGTTCAGACGCGTACGTTGGAAACCCAAAACTGCAGGTCCGAAACCAAAATTTAGATCATTTTAGCATGGTAAAATCCGTAAAAAATTAAAACATGTAAAGGGCTCCGTCACATGATTCTTTCCTACACATATATGCAAAATATTCTTGTATACTCCACCCCATATCACAAAGGAATTTTATGAAAAATTATGCATGCCTGCAAGGTGACTATTCTCTGCATACGTCCGAAACTGATCTATCTTGCTCATTTTTCTTCCCAACTATGGAAGACAACCATTTTTATTTGTCTCAAAACATCAATTTGATTATTTGATATATTGATAAATTTATGGCTAGATATATCACATACGCTGATAAGTGTCTGAAGTCTACGTCTGAAACCCATCATTTACACTTTTGAAATAACCCGAGCTGCACAGCTAAATGTGCGACTCTATAAAACATACGACTTATGTCTGTCTGGAGGACAAAATTATCAAGGCACGCCACCAAATTATAAACCAATTTTAGAATGTCATTCGTGCGAGAATATTCATGCTGCATCGCTGGGTGTACTGAGATCAGCCGATATTCAGCCAAGTCATCAAATCGTGAAGTGATTAAATATACCACATAAAGTACATCAAGACAAAGTTTACTCGAACGTTTTTCTAATGTTGGGCCGGCGTCTTCGACGTCAACCCAATATTGGTAAAACGTTTGTTTAATTCCCTGTGATTTCATAGTTGATCTATATATCCCAGCAAACACAAAACATTTGTATGACACTTGCACAACGACGGCCCAACGTCTTCGACGTTGGTCCAACATTGTACAAATGTCACACAAATGTTTTGTATTTGCTGGGATTGTTTTCAAACTAGCCCTCCCAGCCCCTCGAGTTCGGTTGATTTACATGAGACTGGGAGGAGTTTATCACCTTACGTGTGGTATAAATGTCCTCGTTTGTCACCAACCCGCACAGCCAGCCAGCCAGCCAGCCAGCCAGCCAGCCAGCCAGCCAGCCAGCCAGCCAGCCAGCCAGCCAGCCAGCCAATCAGTCGACAAACAATCAGCCAGTCACTCATACACGAGGAAGATGGCACACTGTTGTGGAATCGGTAGAACCTTCCCGGTGAAGCCTGAAGATAAAGTCGCAGACGTTGTTTTCTACGGCGACATTGTCACGGTGGCCGGAGAAGATTCGTCGTTATGGTCGCAAGAAGCTGTGGCTGTCAGGAATGGCAAAATTCTGGCTGTGGGTTCGAGAAATGAAATCGCCAAATATGTCAATAGCTGCATAACGGTGGTCAAGCAGCTGACAGGCACCCAGACTCTCATGCCAGGACTGGTGGACCCCCACGTCCACTGGGCCATGGGAGCTCTCAGCTACCATGGATCCATCAACATGTTCGGGTGAGTATAGGCCGATTTCCTTACATTATTACCATTTTGCTAACCCATAGCCCTTACAACGCTAAATTAATTTTGTATAAATCATGAGGACCAAAGGGTTTATTTCAATTTGAAATCACCATAAATGTCTTAGTTAGCTCTTTCCGCTTCATTTGAATATCTATGTTATTCAAACTTAATTCTTTCGGACTTCAGATTCCGACGTATGAAGACGGAAAAGTTAAGGCGCTGAAATATATCCCGAATGTGTATTGTCGTCCCCCTCGTGCGCCGCCCCCACCGTCTCCTCCACGGCAGCCGCCGCCGCCGCCGCTCGCCACCAGCTTTGGCTACTGCACCAACATGGTGCAACAGATTAAATTCATAATTCTTACAAGCATTCAACCCCCGAAAAATTATTTTTACTCCATATCAAGGTCATAGATCGTGATAACTTGAAAAATAATCTAGTCAATTTGTTATGTGAAGTCACCCATGAGTATGGAGATGACCTGATTAGTTTTTCAATTATCTTTTTTTAATTATCTAGAAACATGATATATATAGGTTTTCAGGGTCTTCGAGTCCATTGGCATTGTCCGTTTTCATGTGCGATCCACACCGAGGCTATAGGCCTAGTGGCCATCTTGATTTTATCATTGATCTTCGATTATTGGCATACGTATTATAAGCAGTTGGGTGGGGGCCCTAGGGTAGGTGTTAGCACCGCTGCTTTTCACGCCAGAGTCCGGGGTTCGGTTCCCGGTCTCGGCGGTTTGAAAGAAACAAAATTGTTTCTTCCCCATCCACGTGGGAAAGTTAGTATTGTGGGGAGCCTCCGTGACCGAGAGGTAGCGTGCTCGGCCTCAGACCGCCGGGGCTCGAATTTCGAATCCTGTGTCTGGAGGACAGTGTCATCTCAATCATCTCACCATCCTCAGGAGGTTCTCGTGGCCCAGTTTAGCCTATATGTGCACAAAGGTGGCCTAAAGCCCGATTCATTTCATTATAAGCAGTTGTGTCAGATTTGTGGCAATTTTGAGTCACAGCATTAGCCGAGGGGTGTTTGAGTGCTTGCACAGTAATTGTTCAATTTGAAATCATCATAAATGTCTTAATTATCATACAATGGTCGTAGACCCATAACATAGGTGTTCAAATGAAGCAAAAAGAGCTAATTAAGACATTTATGATGATGTCAAATTTGAAAAAACCTGGCTATATTAAGACCAATAAAACATAATATTAAAGTCGACTATAATCGACGTCAGTTCTCCTAGGGCTAACATTTTTACTTATCTTGGGGCAGTAATTCACACTTCAAAGTGAATACAAATTAGAAATACTTGTGTCTTATATTAGCTAAACTGAGGAAAAGAACACTGCTCCGTAAATTCAACCTGAGGGCTGTATCTGCTTACTTTCAAAGTGAGCAGCTGCTGCCTTTTGGCTTTACACGGCATAATACATAAGTGTGTGGTTAAACCAACCATGGTCAAACAGATGAAAACATACACCTGGTTTACGTTACCAATGTTGTTAAAACATTTGCTCTATTTGATTGCCGCAACTTTTTCAAATCATTAGTATGCCTTATGTTCGCAGGTTCGAGCCCACCACCAAGGAGGAGGTGATGGAGTCCCTTTCTGCCGCTGCTGCTTCTAGGCCAGAGGGAGAGTGGATCGTGGGATCAGGTCTTAATCCCATGTTGGTTCCAGGCATGAGCACTCCAACCAGGTCAGTTATGCTATAAAAATGTAGCCAATTAACCCTTT
>OZ024915.1:38723288-38803288 GCA_964017125.1 Flabesymbios commensalis
GGTCGCGGTAGCGAGACACAATTTTAAGTGGGTTAAAATTGAAATTGCATAACTCAGCGCTTTAAATTATCATTGGATGTAAATAATAGATTTATAGTCACATAAAGTGTATAGGACTATCATTTGGGAAAAGTGGTGAAAACATAAAGTAACACAAATGCGAACATTAAAACAGTAGCCTATAGAGCCATGGCTCAAGTCGTCCTTGCTCGCACAACATAAAACATAAAGCATGGATTACAAAATCTCATCATTCCTCTGGAGGTATCTAACGAGGAATAGTTTTGTAGTAAAATACCAGATAAATCAACCCTTTATTATAAAGAGCTAAAACAATTTATTCGTCTTAAACATGTAACATTGCAAAAATAATTTGTTTTTCAGATTTATTTTTTCGGCTACTACTACAAGACGTATATATTTGGGGAGGAGCGGGCCAAGAGGTACCACCCCATAGCGTCCGCCATGAAGGCTGGGATCAAAGCCAGCTTCCACAACGACGAGCCATGTACACCAACTAACCCCCTTGGGTAATTATCCAGTTTGTAATACAAATCACACACGCATGCTGTTGGCTTTCAACTTCATACGAGTAATCATGCCATGCCAGAACCCAGGCATTGTGTACATATCACTGAGAGCAACAAGTCAGCCATAACATGGCTTATGCCTACTATGTAGTCTTTCTGCAAAAGTCCTTTAACATTCAAGTCATTTATTTGAGACTCATTGATCACAGAAAAAATCTAGGAGTATGATGCATATTAGCATATTAAATGTTTTAACAGAAAAAGTTTAGGTTTTATCCCATTCTCCCAAACAATTCACCAGCTAGACCAACCTTGTTGCAAAATTTAATAATTTATAAATCCCCTGCATTGTAGGCTTACTAATGCATATTTAGACACATTCCACCTGTATCGCTGAGGAGCTTGGTGGTGTAGATCAATGCACTAGTTGGTTGATTTGCTCAATACAATCACTTTTACAGGCCGATCTCCTTGACATGTGTGTGTGCCAAATTGCTCGAACACATTATTTGCAAGAACACCATGACCCACTTTACCCAAAACAAAATTTTAACTTCTGTGCAACACGGTTTCCGTGCAGAGCACTCTTGTGAAAGCCAATTACTACTGACCACTGAAGATCTGGTTCAAAATTACGAGGACAAAATTCAAACTGATTTAATTGTTTTAGATTTTAGTAAGGCTTTCGATGTAGTTCCCCAACAACGTTTACTAAACAAACTTGATCATTACGGAATTAGGGGACCTACACTACTTTGAATTCAAAATTTTCTCACCACTCGGACACAAAAAGTAGTAGTAGATGGTAGCTTTTCGGACACTGCTCATGTATGTTCTGGTGTACCACAGGGTACAGTACTTGGCCCGATCTTATTTCTATGCTATATTAATGACCTCCCATCCTCGGTCTTATCTGATGTTCGACTCTTTGCCTTTATCGGCCCATTAAATCTAAGGACGATCAAAAAAAGCTACAGGAGGACTTAACAAAGTTGGAGCGCTGGGCAGACATTTGGGGGATGAAATTCAACCCATCCAAATGTTCTGTCCTCCGAGTGAAGAGACCCCGGGCTAAAGAGATAGCATCAGACTACCAGATCAAAGGGGTCACACTCGGACAAGTAACAAAATCACCTTACTTGGGAGTCATCAATGAGAACCTGGAATGGGGGGATCACATCTCCAAAATTGCGAGTAAGGCTAATTCCACACTGGGTTTCTTGAGGAGGAATTTAAAGGGATGTCCCTCAAAATTAAGAGAGATTGCATATTTTTCAATGGTTCGGTCACTTTTGGAATACTCTTGTCCTGTATGGGATCCATACAGGAAAGGTGACATCGATAAATTAAACAAAATTCAAAGAGCTGCTGCACGTTTCGTAACAAACAACTACCAGCGTAAATCAAGTGTAACAGCTTTTATCCAAGATCTAGGCTGGACTGACTTACAAACTAGAAGAAAGAACTTCAGGCTGACAAGCCTGTACAAAATTTTAAACGGATTAATTGCTGTACCTGTCAGTGACCTTTTAACCCCAGCAGATGAAAGAACTCGTGGTGGACATAAAAAATCATTCAAACATATTAGAGCTAACACCACGCTGGGACAAAATTCTTTTTTGTACAAAACCATACCGATTGGAATCATCTTCCACCAGCTGCTATTGAATCCAGATCAATAGCAGCTTTCAAGAGCCAACTGAGCGATTAGTCTGGTCGGCCGCTCAGCACAAACCCTTCGCCTGATACTCCGTGAGGAGGACTGCGAAGTTCAACCTTCAAAGATTAAAGACTTTTCACTTCTTGTTGCAGCTCCCTGTGTACGGCTGTTAACAGGCGCATGCGCGCCCAGGCTCCAGTGCTTCCGGACTTTGCCGGGGTGGAACCGCTGGTGCTTGGCCCTGATGAGAGGATCACTGTGGACCAGGGCTTGAAAGCCTGCACAATCTACCCGGCTTATCAGGTATGTAAGTTAACTGATCAGGTATGTATGCCTGATCTTGTTAAATCACAATGTTGCCTGTTTGCTGATGACTGCCTTCTGTACAAACTTTAGATGACTCCTTGCAGCTACAAAAATATATTAAACTACTGTAACATTGGGCTGAGGAATGGGGTATGAAATTTAATGCCGAACAGTGCCAAATAATTTCCACCGAAAAGGGGGGAATCCTTTTCTTCTACAACCTGAATGACCATATTTGCAATATGCTGGTACAAACCCATACCTGGGCGTCACGCTTTTTGAAGATCGGACATTTGACGCTCGTGTAGGAAACGTTACCAAAAACGGCAGCCAAATGCTTGGTTTCATACAAAGAGACCTCAAGGACTCTCCATCACGCCTTAAAGAACTGGCATACCTCACATTGGTCCGATCTGGCTTGGAATATGCGTCTGTTGTCTGGGACCCGCTGCTGCAGAGGGAGATTGATCGCTTAGAAAAGATCCAGCGCAGGGCGGCACAGGAGGGAATGTGGACTCACCTCGACTCAACTAATTGACAGGGGTTGGGATAGTTTTGCAAGAACACCGTAAAACCGCTAGGCTTTTCATGCTCTACAAAGCAATTAATAGAGAGGTAGCCCTCTCGATTGACATGCTGTGTAGACCTGATATTAAAACAAAGGGCAGCACACAAAATTTCAGACTCAAACCGAAAAGATACCGTTCTCAAATTCTTTCTTCATTAGAACTATACCGGATTGGAATAAACTACCATCTGATGTAAAATTGGAGCCGACCTTCACAGCTTTCAAGGCTAGATTTCAGAAATCTGACTAAATTTTTAACTACCCATGCAAACCTCTCCCTGTGGCGCGATAGAACAAAAAGTACTCCTGCCACGTAATATTCAGATTCAGATTCACAACAAATGATTGGTTGGACTCCTATACACTATAGATCATTAAAAATAAAAATATATATTTAATTTACTAAAAATGGTACAGTCCAGCATAATAAGTTTGTTTAACACTTGCAGCGCGGGGATCGACTTTAGGCGTCAGAATCTGACGTCTGTAGACGTCAGATTCTGACGACTAAAGTCGATCCCCGCACTGTAAGAGTAAACATATTTCTAATGGCCGTAGACCAATAACATAGGAATTCAAATGAATCGGAAAGAGCTAACTAAGACAGTTATAATAATGATAAATTGAAAAAACCCTTTGGCCTCCAAGGTTTTTATAAAAAAAATCAGCGCTTTACGGGTTAAGCATTACCCCTTGTCCTGATGAATCGTCTGTTTCTATTTTTCATTCATTTGACGCTTCAAATAACGAAACAAATATGTTCATTTCTGTAACTAGATAGATATATTGCAAATTGACTTGTTAGATGGACCAAGCGACTAGCAGAGCAATTTGATAATTCTCAGTAGTATTTCATTTGTTTTGGAACATACTTGAAACCAGATATATACGGCTTTAGCAGGTCAAAAAATTATAGATAGATTATTAGGCCTACACTTTACACAATGTATTAAATTTGATAAAATCAGGACATCTTCATTCATTTGAGGCGGGAATTGCGGCAGCAATTAATATATATTATACGATAATTATTTCTTTTTATGTTTCGTATTTTAGCTGCACCACGATCACCTGATAGGCTCCATAGAACCAGGCAAGCTGGCGGACTTTGTCATCTTGGCTGAAAACCCAAGGAAAGTGTCTCAAGCGAAAATCCGCAACATTTCAGTCCTTGAAACCTACAGAAAGGGTGTGAAGACCACCCTCTATGATGTGTAGTATGAGTACCTCTCTCTGTACTCATGCCACAATACATTCAATCAATGTGACAATGTGACAACAAAATATTAGAATCCGTAAATGCGACAGCTTTGGTAATTTTGGACAATCATATGTATTCATTGAAAATACCCTGCAGTTATGTATCATGTGAATGTCTTATTGAATATCCCTATGATGCACACATAATAAACGTAACGATTACCATATAGTTGATATAATCGTTATTATGCATATTTGGAAAATTGCCTGTGTCCCTTTAAATGTATCAGGACGAGCTTATTCTTCTTTTTAGCCCTTTGGGCCCTCTCGATGCATTAAAGCATCATTTTACATGCCTGAAAACATACTTAATTTTCCTACTACTAGGGGTTTTAGAATGAAAATTCCCACGAAACTTGCTTAGCAATATAATTATGACAATTTTTTTTAATTTTTCACCCACATCAAATCATCTTCATCCACTACAAGTCGAGAATTGCGATAGCAATTCGCGGCTTGTAGTTGATGAGGATGACCATCGGAAATTCAGGCTCGAAAGAGTTGTAAGTTTTTCTAACAGTCACGGTGACTCTAGGCATGTTTTGGCACAGACGACGAAGTCATGAAACTTGGGTTACACAGTTTATTTACAGAGGGCATACTGAAGTTTTAAAATATAGGCCTATACAAAACTCTCTACTTCTCCATCGATTGACTCAACAGTAAAGTTCATATCACTTCATGCACAATATAAGCAAATTCATTTGTGTGATTAGTGTTTAGGCGAATCAACGCTCCTCATGGCATCCCTAGCTCAACACGAATCACGTCTCCGACGAATAGAAGCATAATACAGTGACTGGTCACGCACAGTTTACTCCCCTAAGCATTCGTCGGAGGCGTTATTATTTCACTCAATCGCAGAGAAAGCAGAATGCGGTATCTCGCCCAAACTCAATGGCTGAATACTTTTCTCTTTTGTCTCCTCAGCGATTACCATAACATTATTATCGGAACATAATTATGCTGGTACGACGCCGGTCCATCATTTAAGATGATGGGTCGGCGTCGAAGCAATTGATACAAGTAATACGTTGTCCCAATGCATAACCATTTGGACTTGGCCCACTTCAGACACACATCGAGTGACCTAGTCCCACAGTTATCTTTTAAAAGGAACAAGTCATTGGCTCAACAATGGGACAACGTCCTCCAATCACAGTGTTTTCACTGATATGAACATCTGGTGAAATCGAACCAATATTTAGATGTCCATTCGATCTTGGCCTGGCCGTCATTCGCGGTCTACAATCAAAACATGATGGCATTCATGCACTAGTTCTTTCAAGTGTGTACACAGATCATGTATATTTCCATGTGATTTTACACAACTAACCCTGTTGTATATACATGTACATAATTATCATTTTAAGCCTTTAAGCCCTCACGATGCATTAAAGCATCATTTTACATCTCTGAAAACAGACCTAATTTTCCTACAACCAAGGGTTTTAGAACGAAAATTTCCACGAAACTGGTTTACCAATACATAGAGAATTGCGACAGCAATTCGCGGCTTGTAGTGGATAAAGATGACAATGGCCAATTCAGGCTTGAAAGGGTTAAGACACATACGTTTGTAATAGTTTTAAATGTTGTTAATGCAACATATGTCTGCCTTGTCGTGTCGTCCTCTCCGAGGCCGTGGATGAATGAATTTGCTTTACCCGAGTTGAGCATGCGGGCATGGAACTGAAATGCTAATGATTCTAAAAAAAATATTTTTGACCTGATTACTCCCCGATATTTTCCGATATGACAGTCCAAAGAAATGTCCCACGATCTTGTACGCGGTCAATCTGTGGCTGAAACCTGTTATGATGTCCGCCTGCCTGTCTTCTTTGCCGAATTAAAGCACTAATAATTGCTCCAGATATGCAAAAACATGCAAACACAGGCATTGTGTCGGTGACGAGAAGAGCGGATCCCAAAAAACACAGCACTTTTCTGTTGAGAAGAAAATAAAGAATAAAAATGACACCAAGGGTATTACAAGGTCATTTACTAATTTGACTTTTTATCATAGACTATTTGTTACTGGAAAGTACTACATATTCCCAGGGCTGTTACTACACGGATGCATACCATACTGATAGCCATTCTAAGACAATTGAGCAACAATACAAAAGATAGTGGGGTAGTATCCCCTTTAATTATTCACCCCGATAACACACTCGTACCCAGCGCTAAGTTATATTTTGTAATCATGAAACCTTAACCCTTTAACCGCCGGTGCCGCATATATTTGGGTCTTCATTCTTTATTAGCACATTCAGTACAACATTTTAAATATATTAAAGATAAAATGTGACATCAACCAGCAAGATTTGAAAAGAGTTGACTTCCATGTTGTCAAATCTGAATAATTTTCACTCACTTGAAGTTGTGGATCGCGTCAGCGAGACACAACTTCGAGTGGGTGAAAATTCAAATTGAATAATTTGGCGGTTAAAGGGTTAATGGCTCAACTTGAGCACAGAGTTATAATGTTGATATTTGAACATAGCTTTGCAATACCAAATCCTCATGACCAGGTCCACTCCAGTTGAAGGTTATCTTATTTAGAGTCAAACAATCTGAAAGCTAGAGTAAATTGTATAATTGTTTCAGTTTCCATATGGTTAATTTTCTGAGAAAGTGTAACGCTGGCCTTGAGTTTGTACGAACATGAAAGTGTGACGTCGGTCCTGATTTGATGACTATGGTAGGCCTACTAAGAGACTATGGTAGGATACTAAAAGAACCTTAAGAGGGTTTCTATAATTTGGTCGACATTTTATTTAAATTTTGCTAGGAAATTCAAGTTTGTTTTTTTCTAATTATTCTCAACTTTTACAAATTATTGCCATATTAGGAATGCTACTACATGATTAACGAGCAGAGCTAACAAAAGTCGTTAATTAGTGTCAGCTTCGTAATGGGATTGACAAAATTACTTTGCGGAGGGGACATCACGCCATGGCGTATATATAGACCAGGTGCGCACGTGGGTCAGATTTCAGGCGAGAGGGGAGACTAAGGCCACTATGATTTTTAGATAGCTGAATTATCATGGGATGAGGGCCTGGGTATTGGTCAGCTGGCGTCGGGGCTTTTTTAGAGTTATAGCACTTGTTCTACACAGGGGTCCGAAAAATAAGTTAAAGGTACCCACATTGAAAAGTTTTATTTGTGTTACTCTACATATTAAAACAGTGTAAACTTGATTTTCTTATTTTAAACATGTTGAAACTCTATTTCTATGTCTCTCTTAATGATGATCCCCAGTTGTGTATATAGGGAGTTTCAGTGTTTAACGTCACAGGTTTCGTCACATTGTATTTACACAAATGTTCAGTTCTGATAACATTAAAAGTACTAGCTCACATTATACAGACCATTTTCAATAATAATTCGATATATTGAAACTATTGTTTCCCATGATAATCCTATAAAAAAATATTTCCCAAAATGTAAGGTTGATTTTAGCTTTTTATATATGAGACAGTATAAGAATGATTACATTCTGTATAATATGTTACAATAAGCATGTATAATATTACAATTTTGACTATGTAGAATCTGGCGTGTTTAAAACGTCACTGTGACCTGAGCACCAGCATTTTTTACACTAGCTACGCCGTTTTCACCAATCGCACTGACATTGGTAAATTATATACTGTTCTCAACCCATTATTTTACTTATGAGATTCATTGCGATTTTCATAACAACACATTGTTTATTTGAATTTTTCACTTGATGTTTCATAGACATTTCTCAACCTAACCTAGCTACTTCTAGTATCTGATACACCTGTGTTTGTCATGCATTCTTGTGATATCTCAGTGACAGGATATTGTCAAAAGCTCAGGTAAGCAAGAAATATAGTATAATGAAATGCGTTTAACCCTTAAAGCTCTGCGATCGACTTTAGACGTCAGATTATGACGTCTAAAGGCGATCCCCTCGCTGAAAGGGTTGAAAATACTGTAGTTACAGTATTCTACAGCTGAAATGCCCACAGGTCTGTCCACAGCCTTGATAATGTAGCTCTCGATAATGCCTTTCTAATGACATCAATTAAGTTATTTCATTTATTACTAACACATGTAAAGGCTGTATATATTGGAACATTCCCTTATCAAAAAATGTGATTTTGGCGAATGCATGGCGAATGTGAGCAGTCGCTGAAAGTTTCTGTGTATGTAAGGCGAGTGTTCGCTGAAAAAATTGCCCTTGGCGACTAATTACCAAGCATTCGCCGAAAAGAGGTTTTTGTTGGATCATTCGCCAAGCATTGGCTGAAAAGGTATTTTATTTGGCACTGTTCGCCAAAAATTCGCCGAAAGGCTTAGTCATTTTCTACTGGTCGCCGAGCATTCACTGACAGACTTGGTCATTTTGCAGTAGGCCAAGTGCTCGCCAAGCATTCGCCGAAGATATTCGCCTAGCATTCGCCGAAAAGGCTTAATCTGATTGGTTATATTTAATTGCAGTGCAGATAATTATGAGCAATGAATCCTGGGATATCCTCTCAGATTTAGCAGCCAATCCCATCTTAAATTAAAATGGTGCAGTTTAAAATTTTCAACTTAATTATATAAAGTTATAATGTAAGATGGGGCCGGATTGAAGTTCAACCATAAATAAATCTCTGGTCTAACAATGACAAATAGGTTGAACTAAACATGGAAATCATATTTGACTTTTCAAAATATAAAAAAAACTGCACGTAGACTATGTGCTTAAAGGGACTGGCCCAGGCTAAAATCATCAAAAAATCGGTGATTTTATTTTGGGTTCTTAATATGACCATATATGATGTGAACATGTACATAGACTAGAACTGCAATTTTTTGTAATTTTTGCGCTGCACATTCACCAGCTAGGCTAGATATATAGACGAAATTCCTGATTTCTAATTATCATGATTATTGACAACCATGTCAAAAATAGGAAATGCGGGAATTTCGTCTCTGGATATTATTGTAGGCCTAGGCCTTTAAATTCAACACTTTCTTCACATAACATTAAGATCTACATAGGGTAATAATTTCCAGCATGATGATCAGGTTGTAAAGGCGATCCTATTCAGAGATCTTTAGTAGGTAGACTAATAGTAGATTATATTGTTCAAAATAGTTCCGAAATTAAGGCCCAATGTGTGTGTAGCAGGCGAGGATCTAGAGGGCGGGGGGCGCAGGGGGCGCACGTCCACCCCTTTTTGCGCCAAATTTTGTAAAAAGTCTCCTAAATTGATGTTACTAATCGGGAAATATACACTCCAGCTCTCAATTATATATTGTAAATGAAATCGTGTTTGTGGACGATTGGCTTAGACTTGAATGGAAACTGAATGTTGCAATGTGCAAAATATGTATTGCATAGATAGTGTGTCGATTGGGATGACACACTATCATCACATCTACCAACATATCATTTAAACAAAAGCAAAAATTGGTTGTTATTAAGATTTGTTCTGCTTGACCATGAAATGACCTTAGTTTGACCTTATAGGGCCAAAGTGGGAAAGTCCACACCATACGTATGTGAACTCAATTGTGCATCGATTGGTTAACATTGCAGAGAGATAATATTCCAAGAGCCAGATAGGGTTACCGTACACCTCCCCCTCCCCCCTCCCCACCTCCCACGACCGTCTGAGACCAATTTTTTTGCTTCTTGGACCTCCCCGATATTAAAAGTCGATGCATAAAAAAACGTTGGGATGATTACCTGTTTTAGGCCATTTTCAAAATGGCCGCCATTAAAATCTGGAAATCACTTTTTGTGCCATAACTTGAGTTCTAAGGCAGTTAGAGTCACAAAATGTGTGTCTATACATATGTTTTTGGGCGAGGAATTTAATTGGGACAATAAAATATCTTTCCGTCTTGTGGATGATTTATATACAGCTATTCAAACGTATTTTTCGTGCATTTTCGGTCATTTTTTGTGTTAGTCCATGGGCACCCCCCACCAATGAAAATCTGGGACCAACTTATTTTGTTCACTAGACCTTCCCCGATAGCAAAAGTCGATGCCATAAAAAACAGTCGGATGGACAACCTGTTTTAGGCCATTTCAAAATGGCCGCCATTGAAATTTGGAATTCACGTTTAGTGAAATAATGTTAGTTCTAAGGCAGTTAGAGTCACAAAATTGGTATCTATGCAGATGTTTTTGGGGATGAGGAGCCCAATTATGCCAATACATAATATTAATATTTATGTCTTGTGGATAATTTATAAACAGTTGAATAAACGTAGTTTTTGTGTATTTTTGGTCATATTTGTGTATTTTAGTGCGAACACAGACAAAAACTAAACTTTAAATAAAACTTTCAGTGTTATTTTATTCCGTGAATAATGAGCACTACAGTGTAAAAAGTTGTGAATAAAAATGCATCTTTCCTTATGACTAGCATAAGAACTGAAAAAAAACTCAGTGTAGAAAATTTTACCAAAGTGGTGACTGTTCCATGAACCGATTAAAAGTACAAGTAATCTTCATCTATATCAGATCCGGACAGCAGCTGAGTAGAATATTTCCTTCGTTGCAAAAAAGAACAATACTTTCACACAAGATCATATCGCCTCACAAAACGGCATATACACCCTTTCAATTCCAGGGTGAAGATATCATTTTAAATGTGCAAGTTCCGATAGCAGATTATTGTCCAGTACTTAAATGGTACCTAACTATCATCTGCATAGTTAATGTATACACATTTAACTACATGAAAAAAAACAATGTAAAACAAATAAAAACTGGTGTTAACAAAATATTTGGCACATCAACAAACTATTGGTGACCTCTGAAATGAAATAAAATCTATAATGTTATAGAGCTCTATTTCACAGAGGCAAAAACAGCAAATTACCCCGTCTAAATACCCACGGACCGGTGTATGTGGTAAAATGAGTTAGCAGTCGCTTAGTTGTGTTCATGTGACCTGCAATAGTGCACATCTTTACTAAAACATTGTATTTGATCTTAGATGAGATTGGTGGGGGTCGCTACATTAATCAATCAAATAATTATTTATAGATCCTCCAAAGATATATAAAAAAAAATTAATGTCTTTCATTGCTTTTCGTTAGAACTTGAACTAGCAGACACAATGATGAATATTCCACTCATATGATACGGCGATTAAAACACTTGACTAAATTGAACATTATCATACAAAATAAAATCCCAATACTATCAAGAGGCCATATTATATATTTTGTGTAAAATGCGGGGTGCATGTCAGTATAATAAACAAGTGCATGCATTTACATGATTTACATGATTTACATGATAGTCGTGCGCACATCCTTCTTCTTTTTTTTAACCCTTTAAACCCTCACGATGCATTAAAGCTTTATTTTACATCCCTGAAAACAGACTTAATTTTCCTACAACCAAGGGTTTTAGAACAAAATTTCCATGAAACTGGTTTACCAATACATGGCAATTTTCTTTAATTTTTAAACCACATCAAGTCATCTTTATCCACTACAAGTCGTGAATTGCGGAATTCGCGGCTTGTTGTGGATGAAGATTACAATGGTAAATTCAGGCTTAAAGGGTTAAGAGAAACATATACTGCATTACAGATTCCTATTAACTCGACTTTACATTGCATATGCAGTGATTTTCTTCTTTACCATTGCGACTAAAATATTTGTAAGACATGTATTATGTTTAAATATGAACACAAAACTTGGATTTGTGTTTGCATGTCGTTGGATTTTTATAATCGTTTTATTTTTCTTTCTTGAATTTTTGTATTATTGGGATTTTCGTAATAAATACAAACAAATAGGTACGTTAAATATGAACTGCTTATAATTACAGTGTGATGTGCCATTTATTTCTAGTATTTTATAATTATACGGCATAATCATTGCAAACAGATTTCAACTGACGCCGCAAGTCGTCTTTGTAAATTAAACATACTAGCTCAATTATTTACCTGCACGATCTAGTTGTTTGAAAATATAATCCACCATCAAAATAAAGACAATAACCTGTAAACTATGCAGAACCACTATATATTTTGCAGTTGCAAAATTCCACCTGTAGAGAAAAGAGATAAAAGGAGTACAATTGCCATATACCTGCATAATTATACATGTTAGCATTCAACTGGGCTTATATAATTGAAATGTTTACCCGGGTTGTGTCTCGTTACCGCTACCCACAAATTCAAGAGGATAAAAAATAATCATAAATGTACAATTTAAATCAAAATATATCGTCCCCTTGGATATGAAAGGGTGTATCTGCCACTTTGTAAAGTGGCAGATACACCCTTTCATATCTAAGGGGACGATATGTCAATCTCGCAAAGTTAATGTTCATTTCTCTTACAAATTTTATTTTTTGATGGGCAAATAAAAATATTAAAAACAGACATAGAAGGGGCCAGTTCTTTAGAGGTTAATATGAATATCAGAGAGTCTGCTAGAACCTCCTTACTCAACATTATATATATAATCAGGCCTATACCAAATACACTGTATTTATAATTCTAAAGTAACTTACAGTATATTTACCGAACATAGCAGCACACGAGCGTAGAATACAATAGATCATGATTCTTACCATCCAATAAATGTAGGGCATAGAGCAACCATTATCGACATAAAAGCTGAAAACTCCATGTTTCCTTTCAATTTTGATTGCGCTATTGCTAACTGTGTGTTTGCTTCTGACCTATATAACCGTACACCTTGTCAAATGTTTTGTAATTTCACCTGGGATGGAACACTGACAGAAGAATAGTAGGCCTAGTTATGCACTATAGATAAATTATAAACTATTGTGCGGTAACATAATTATTGACTATGAATTATGGATCATTTAGATCAAACATAATATCTTGTATCTTCCAAGTTTAAAATACATGTCTTTTGAGGCACGTATCACATGGGTCAGCGATCATTTCATAACAGTACGTACGTTATCATAGCACCCGTGTTATAATTACCGTGAATTATTAAATTTCCAGTTTGTATTATTTTTTGAATTTCTTTAAAATTGCGCTGTCCTTCTTCAAAACAAAAGCTGTATTATGGCAGAATTGAGTAGGTCACCTATTACCACAGATTCACACAAATATACAACTAAGATTGTCTCACACATGTGTGAGTAAGTATTAAATTACGCATTTATTCATGAGAAAACATGCTCTCATGTGCACAATAAACATACATTTTGACTAGCAGCGAAAGTAGCAGAGAGTGTCTCCTTTCCAAATGTGAACTAGTGTGACATTTTCAAATGATACATATATAATCTATCGTAAGTAATGAATGGATGAGGCTCAATACCACCTTTGTGCGAATTCAGTCTAAACTGGGCCAAGAGAATATCCTGGGGATGGCAAGAAATCAGGTGAAACTGCCCTGCAGAAACAGGATTCGAGCCATATTGGTAATGGGGCCGAGCATGCTATCTCTGGGCCAAGAAAGCTCCCTGCATAACTGAATCTTTACTAGTGGGCAAGGAAGAAACATTGTGTTTCTTTAAAACCTGAATATCACACCGGGGACGCTTCTGCGAACTCCGGCGTGGCAGGATCCCCCCCCCCCGCTTCGGCGTTTAGCTGTGAGTAGGCCTACCTGTTGAACACCAGGAAGGTTGTTGTGAGGGATACAACTTAGTCATCATGCCATCTCACTAGCATGACTTATAACCATTCCAGTCATACTTCATATATCGCCAGGTTCCTGATAGAGTCCGCTAAATTGTTTTCAAGCAAGATTTGAATACTATTCAGTAGATAGATATCCATAAAACTAGTAAAATCTTTAAAATTAAAAATATATGCATTGTTATTTTAAACCTTTAACCCTTACAGCGCAGGGATCAACTTTAGTCGTCAGAATCTGACGTCTGTAGACGTCAGATTCTGACGACTAAAGTCGGTCCCCGCACTGTAAGAGTAAAAATATTTATAGTGGTCGTAGACCTATAACATAGGATAGATAGATATTTATTGACGACGGTAAAGTCTATGCAGACTTATGTGTCATTAAAAATGAACATATGTACAAGACTATATACAACAGGATTAGTTCGGTAAAATATGCATGCTAAGTTAACTTAAACATGTTGAAATCAAACAACATTATATACTAAAACAAGCACAGGTTAAATAAAATATAAATCAGAACTATTTAAAATAACCTACAGTTAAACAGCATTGGCATGATATTTTAAAGTTTCCCGCACCAAAACCAGAGATAAAATAGCTACTGCATATAGCAAAAAAAACCTCTGGAAAGCGTAGAAACCGAGTAATTACATAATGAGTGAGAGTATGTATAAAGAAGAAAATAATAATATTAGTTACATTTAACATGTTAAAAAAACAATCTAAAAAATGCATTGACTGACGTCAGCTCGAAACACCAAGATGATTAGAGGAATCACCAGCCGCACCAGTCGCTGATACCACAGAGGTGATCCCCCGACAGCAAGGATGATTTCATGAGTGGATGATTAGAGGAATCACCAGCCGCACCAGTCGCCGATACCACAGTAGTGATCCCCCGACAGCATGGATGATTTCATGAGAGGATGATTAGAGGAATCACCAGCCGCACCAGTCGCTGATACCACAGTGGTGATCCCCCGACAGCATGGATGATTTCATGAGTGGATGAGTCTGTCAATAAGATAAATTAGTCTGGGAACCAATTGTGAAAAAGTGGCTTATTTCTCGGTCCCGTTTTCACTAGAATGTATATACCTTAAACCTATTTATTGTTGTAGAGGGGCTATCTGGGGATGAGAAACAGCCGGTTGTAAAGTTTTTAAGGTGTGCACTTCCAAGTTATGACCGATTTAGTAAAAGTAATAGTGCGGCCGAGGGGTGCAATCTGAAAAATATTCAGAAAATTAATACAATGGTCAATATTCAACTTAGACATATAATTTTACTACTAAAATAAAGGTAGCCGATAAGAGTTTTTTCCTAAGAAAATATTACCATTATTTTGTTTATAGTTATTTATTATAGTTATTTTATTTATAGGAAACTTTGATCCCAAATTCGTTTATCAGCGTTATTTCTGCTGATAAAATCAAAATAATTAGGCGTTTGATATACAATATAACGATAATTTTATCACGAATAAACCTTAAACCCATTTAATGTTGTAGAGGCTATCTGGGAGTATGAAACAGCAGGTTGTAAAGTTTTTTTTAAGGTGTGCACCACCAAGTTATGACCGATTAGTAAAGGTCATAGCGCGCCCGAGGGGTGCAATCTGAAAAATATTTAGAAAAGTAATACAATGGTCAAAAATCTACCTAAACATATAATTTTAGTACTAAAATGAAGGTAGCCGATATGGTTTTTTTTCTAAACAAATATTATCATTATTTTGATTATAGTGAATTAACCTTTTGATCCCAAAGTTGTTTTTCAGCGTTATTTCTGGTAATAAAATCAAAATAATCACGCGTGTGATATACAATATAACGATAACTTAATTACGAAACAACAGTCATTACATTGTACCAAGCTTTGTACAATAAACCAAAGGAACTTGTTTAGCTACAACCAAAAAAAAATAATTAATGTTGTTGCTGGACTTGGCTCTTTCCATATTGCAATGAACTTTCTTAGTATCATTGGATATATGGTGGAAGCTGGAGTGTTCAGTGAATGTGTATCAGAGCAAATCATGCATGGGAAAAACTGGAACCGTGATGTTCGTGCTCATAAGCTGACCGTTGAAGATATATGTGGAGAGTAATATTACAACAATTCCGAATCTGGCACAACACAGATAAAAAGACAAGTATTGGAAAATTTGATGCATTCGTCGCAGCCTTCGAGACGTGTTTCAGTAACAATGAAATAAATGGAAGTGAAGCAACAATGAAATCATTGATTGCGCATTCAGATGAGCTGATGAATGATTTACAGCAATATTTTGATAAACATAAACGCAGCCACATATTTATTTTCTGGAAACAGCACATTGATATGGTATCAGCATTTACTTCTATTTATTAGAGCTGACAGAGACGGTGATTGTACTTTGCATTTGTTAACAGTTAACAAATGCTGAATGATGTTGTATGATCATGTAAATTATGCAAGGTGGGGCGCTGTTTATTTACTAGATATGCTTCAATTAAAAAACACAGCTCCAAAAGTACATGCTGAATTTATTGCCGGAAACTTTGTGGTAACGGAAACTGCTGGATCATTTAACCAAATACCAGCAGATCAGGCGCTAGAACATATTAATAAACAGGGGGAAATCGCAGGTGGTCTAGTTGGAATAACAAAAGTTCCAAGTGCTATGAATTATTTAACCCATTTGGAAGAACTTGTGAAGAGCTAATTTGTATTTCAACAAATAATGACATTTTATCAGTTACCATGCGTGGTTCAGACCATCTCACAAACTGTATCATTAATTTTACTTTTCCCTGATGGTGTAGCAACATGTACGTTTGTCAGATTAGCAAATGTTTTGGACTTGTTTGTTAATCAGCGACTGCTACCTGATTCGACAGGAAATCTTCACGATCCGATCCCCCAAAACAAATCCAAAACATTTGTTAATCTGACAAACGTACATGTTGCTACACCATCAGGAAAAAGTAAAATTTATGACACCATGAACTATCACCAACACCCTTAGCTCTAGCGTCTTTGAATCAAACACTACGACCAAAAGACAAATCAGTATCGAACCACTTGCTTCTGACAAGCTAACTAGGACTTTTCTCCCCGACACTGATAAAAACACGTGCGTAATTATCGATGGAATGTATGTTGCCCAATCAATGGGTAAGCCATACGGCACTGTCACATTTCGGGATCTAGCAGAGTTATTGTGCTGTAATATATTCAGCCACCTGAAAGGTTATCAGACTAGAATTTACATTGTCTTTGATGATTATACAATACAGTCCATAAAATCAGGGACACGAGAACAACGAAATACAAAAAACGTAAAATAACACATATTATTGATAGCTGTAAAATCCGATTATCACCTGGTTAGCAATCATTTATCTCTCTTGATGAAAACAAGAAAAACTCTTATACATTTCCTGCGTGATTAAATGAACATGAAAGCCCAACTCATCAATGAGCAGCTCGAAGTAATTGTGTCTGGCTGTGATGATTTCTCTGCTTCTTCGTCTCATAACCGCATGATTGCTAATTTAAGAAGAAGCTGACACAAAAATAGTTATGCATGCCCTTGATGCTCATGCACTTGGCTTTGAGAGGGTAGTTGTTAACACAAGGGATATTGATATTCTCATTCTTCCTCATCACCATGATATCCCAATTGAAGTGTGGATGAATAGCTCCACCAGTGAAGAGAAACGATACCTGTTCACCAAGTACGTGAGAGCCTTGGGCCTAGTGTAGTTCATAATATTCTGGGTTTTCACGCACTAGCTTGGTCATATTCTAGCAGCCAGTTTTATGGTCATGACAAGAAAACATCTTGGAGCACTTTTTTAAAATATAATGACCCAGGAAAATTTACACCCACACATGATTCCTTAACGCTGCATGACATGAGAAGCAACTATCAAGTCATGGTGTGGATCAATGCATCAGTGTCATGTCCTACCCTTCCATTGCCTAAAGCATCTGGGTGGAAATTAGAAGGCGACATGTTGCAGCCACGTTTGATGACTTTGGATCCCATCCCATCTGTGTGTAATGAACTTCTCACATGAGGCTGTAAAACAAAATGTCCAGCCACTAGATGTAATTATCATATATAACATCAAGGCTCACACAGCTCAAGGACTGAATATCTTGGGGCCTTTTGCGAATATTGGCAGCTTGCCAACTCGAGGTGTTGGACGGTTACCAGGACCACTCAGCGACGAGCTTTGGTGTAATCTGAAAAATGCTGAAACTCCCGCCATGGTTTTGATAGAAGGGGAATTCCCACTGACCTGTTTTTTGACCACTGCATCATTATTCAAGCGAGAGACGAAGGTTAGCAGTGTCTACACATGGACAGATGACACTGCTGAAGGAGTGTAAGGTGAAGCACGCTACCACTCCGCCACTCCCCCACTCCCTACGAAATAAATGCCTTTCTACACCTGGTAGGCAGGTTGGCACGTCTCATCTTGAAATACCTTTTTTTTTTACACAGAGCACAGTAGTCAAGCAGATCTGACATGAACCTCGATTAACCTTCTTAAGTTTTTTTCAACTGATCTGATTACTGGGATTTATATAAGCTGAAAAAATCCGGGTGCCAAAATGGTACCCTTGAGCATTTTGTCATTGGAGTTAAGAAAACAAGTAATACAATTATTGATAAATATAGAATTTTTGTCATTGGCCCTATTAAAACTTGAATAAAATAATTGCTCAAGGGTGTTATCATGGCACCCGCCATTTTCTAAACCCATATCACCCCCAGAAGTGTGATCAGTTTAAAAAAAACTTAAAGGTACCCACATTGAAAAAAATATATGTTCTATTTGTGTTACTCTACATAATGAAACGGTCTAAATTTGAGTTTTTTAGTTTTAAACATGCTTAAACTCATTTTTTTATATGACATATCTCTATTTCTCGCTAAATGTGCATAACAATTGTGTAAATGTAAGCGTTTCTGTGATGAACGTCACAGATTTTGTCACATTATATTTACACAAACGTTCATTTATAGTAACATTTAAAGTACCAGCTCACATGTACACATCATTTTCAATAATAATTTGATACACTGATAATATTTCTTCCCATGATAACCCGATAAAAAACAATCTCACAATGTAAGGTTGATTTTAGGTTCTCATATATGAGACATTATAAAAATGATTAGGTCTATATTCTGTATAAAAATAGGCAAAGCTATATATTACAATTTAAACTATTTAGAATGTGGAGTGTTTAAAACGTCACAGTGAACAATAACTACGCCGTATTCACCAATCCCACAGACATTGGTAAATTGTATACTGGTTTCAACCCATTATATTCACCTCTGAGATTTATTGCGATTTTTACAAAAATAAAACATTGTTCATTTTAATTAACTTGACTTGTCAAGACATTTCTCAATATAACCTAACTACTATTAGTATCTGATACTTCTGTGTTTGTCATTCTGTTGATATTTTAGTGGCAGGATATTTTCACAAGCTCAGGTGAGCAAAAAATATAGTATTATTAAATGCGTTCAAAAGAACAGTATTTATAGTGGACAACAGCAGAAATGAGTGTTCTGTCGCGCCCACAGGTCTGTTCACACACAGCCTAATCGATCGAGCGAAGAAGAGTGAAATCGTCCGCCACGAGTGAAGATCTCGCCGACACGAGTGAAATTTGGCCGAAAACGCCACAGATCTCGCCGATTTTATGCAAATTCAACACATTCAACATCAGTGACCAACAAATGAAAACCCGCACGGTACCTTTACATATTTAAAGAGTATAATGATTCATTTTCACGATCTTAGGGCAATGTAATTAGCCATACTATGCAAAACAGTTTGTAGTTATAGCAGCGCAGTCAAATCACATAGCTGTAATTAGTCATTTTGTTCAAAAACGCGGTTTCATGGGACAGACCTTGCCCGTTTTTCTGATCGTGCTCAGAAGAGTGAAGATTGAGCCGCGGGAGAGTGAAATTTGGGTAAATGGAAATAGCTTGCTTTCTCAAACGATCCCATATGAAGACTACTATTTAATATTTATTATTTGCCCAAATCGTAATTGAATGTCATTACTGTTCTAAAATTGTTGACTTGTCCATTTTTCGTTAAAAAAAAAAATAAGCTTAGCTCTATTTATATATTATAATAAACACGTCAAACCTGGTGCTTTAATTTAGATGATTTTTCAGTCAATTCTCAACCAGTTTTATTAGTCTAGTAGGAAGAAGGGGGTATCGTGAACCCCGGAAATCAATTTCTAATTTATGTTTCTAGATTGGAAAAATATCATAGAAAACGATTTGCTATGTTAAAAAGTTGATAAAATGTCCCATATATCATTTTTATGCAAATTAGTGACGCCATTACTGTAAAATGTATATTTCGCCACATCTCAGCTAGCTCAACAATTAGGGTGTCTAACCCCATGTTTTGAGGGTCTAAGATCATTATAAAACTATTCTTGAAAAGATCAGACGTGTCTAAAAGATTCCAGCGTGTAAAGTATTGCCGTCATTAGCGAAAAGTCTAAGTTTTGCTATATCTCCGCGGATATCAATGATAACTGCATACATTCATTTATATCAGTCATGTATATAATAATATGCTGATATAAAGCGTCTAGACCTATGTCCTGATGCTCAACGAATATAAAAATATTAATATTCCAGATATCAGATATGTACGAGGCATGTGATAGTATGCACATTAGTGCCATCATTAGCGAATAAACACTGATAACTGCACACATTATCTATGTAGACCTAATTTATTTCTAAAGGTTCAATAACACAATAACACCATAACAGAATAACACTATGATATGTTCTAGTACACGACATGTTGTAGAATGTATGCTGGGAACAATGACATCTCAGTTTCTCCTGACAAGGGCCATGTCACAACTTTGACTTTACTTTGACTTGTCTGCGGCGTTCGATACCATCGACTACAACACTTTAATAGACTAGCTGAGTGGTATGGTGTGGCAGGCATCAAAAAATAAAAATTGTCAAATCTTTTTCTGACTCTAGTTTGCTTGAGCATGGAGTGCCGCAGGGTTCTGTACTCGGCCCTCTCCTTTTCAGTTTGTACACCGCTCCTATAATCAGCACCATTATTTCAAGTTATGGATTGAGTCATCACCTATGTTACGCCGATGATACACAAATTTACATCTCCTTAGCAGGTGACACACCTACTGAGTCAAAAAAAATGCTTCACAGCTGTATTACCGGGGTATCTCTTGGATGGCTCAATCAAAACAAAAACTCCATCCTAGCAGAGTTTCTTCTCATTGGCTCGAAATCGCGGAGGGAGAAGTTTATTAACCTTTTCCCTCTTGCGGTTTAGGACAATGAGATGAATCCAGCAGATTCCGCAAGGAATTTGAGTGTCTTTTTTTGACAGTGTTTTGAATTTTCGTCAGCACATTTCACAGGTGTCCAGTTCCTGTTTCTATCACATTAGATATCTCTAACGCATCAAAAAACATCTACCTCTAGCTTTACCAAAACAAATTGCAGTGGCACTGGTGACAAGAAAACGTGTCTATACTGTAACTCCTTATTACACGAAATTCCAGCTAAAGATCTACAGAAATTGCAGCGTGTTCAGAACCGTTTGGCAAGGGTTGTGACAAAGGCTCTACGTTTTAGTCGCTCTATTCCTCTGTTAAAATCATTGGCTTCCAATCAAGCTTAAAATACAATTCAAAATATGTACTTTTGTATATCGATACATGTCTCAATGATGGTCAGCCATCTTATTCATCTAGCCTTCTTTTTTTCTGCAGACTCCGTAAAACATCTACGATAAAACAACCAAATAAGTACCACGCATCAGAACTAAGTTCGGTGCTCGTGCCTTTTCTGTTTCCGGTTTTACTCTCCAGAATTTATTGCCTGCACACCTTCATGTAGCTAAAACATCTTTCAGAAAACTGCTTAAAACGCATTTCTTTGCATTTCCTAAAACGCATCTAGCTTTTCCGCCCTAGCTCCTCTGCGTCCCGTCCTCATTTACTCTTCTTTGGAATTATGCCTTATGTGTGGATTACGCCTCTGAGCTCGGCCCTCCGAGGAGTTAGGTGATATAGAAGTTTTCATTTCATTTTATTTCATATATATTAGCATGTCCTAGCACATAATAACACTATGATGTGTCGTAGTACATGATATGTTGATCAACCTGGTCATCTGCTTCCCGATCGCCAGCATCCAGGAGATCAACCAGAGAGGTACGCAAGAAATGACCACATGATCACAGTGGTTCCAGGACTTCCAGGTCAGTCTTATCCACCCTGTTGCACCTCGTCCTTGTACAAGTTGGTCATCTCACTTGTACAAAGCAGCCCGATGGGTCACATGCTGGATGTGTGGTTCCAAAGCAGACTGGTATGGGGAAGGCGAAACAGTTCGACTCCGGACTTGAAAATGAGCTTTTGTCCTTTCCCACCATATTGTGGGGCGGCTTGACATGGACGGCGTTCACATAAGAGTTACTAATGTGTCCGTACACCAAATATGTAAACTGCTCAAGCTGTTTCATCACATGAGCCCCCTGGGGATTTTTCACGGTGATTATTTTTGAAGCCTCTGAATATGTGCCTATTGAAATCCGGTTGTTTGCATTTAAGCTGCTGGGGCTAAATATGCTAAAATATGCAAATTAGGCAGCCATTACCGAAAATCCAGTTTCAAGCAATATCTCAGCAACTAATCAAGTTAGAATCCTAAAAACAGTGTCTATCATACGGTTTTCGTGGTCGACGAATGCAATAAAATATATCTCATTAGGATCAGAATAATAAATTAGCATACAATATGCAAATTAGGCAGCCATCACGCAAAATCCAGTTATAAGCAATATCTCAGAACCTAATCAAGTTAGAATACTAAAAACAATGTCTATCATACGGTTTTCATGGTCAACAAATGCAATAAAATATATCTAATTAGAATCAGAATAATAAATTTGCATAAAATATGCAAATTAGGCAGTCATGTATTACCGAAAATCCAGTTATAAGCAATATCTCAGAACCTAATCAAGTTAGAATACTAAAAACAATGTCTATCATACGGTTTTCATGGTCAACGAATGCAATAAAATATATCTAATTAGGATTAGAATAATAAGTTAGCATTAAATATGGAAATTAGGCAGCCATTACACAAAATCCAGTTTCAAGCAATATCTCAGAAACTAATCAAGTTAGAATCTTGAAAAACGTCTACCCTATGGTTTTCATGGACAGAGATTGCAATAAATTAATATGTTATCAACATCATGAAAACATACTAGCTTAAAATATGCAAATTAGCTAATAATAAGTATTATAGAAAATCAGGTTTCAAGCAATAGGGGCCTATATCAAAGACAAAACAATCAAAGAGTGAAACATAAAATATCTACACTCCCATTTTTGTGGTCAACCTTTCATATGAAAACATTTCAAGAGTTCCGAAATGTCCACATTACATGTAATATATAACATTTCAACTGGTAATTGTATACACACATGTAGTTAAGGCGTTGTGAAATAGAAATTCGTGTAAAAAGACAAAACTCAAAGACGTATTATCGCCACACACGACCTCTCACTAAGCCCCTTGACTTCTCAGCTAATACCCACGACCGGTTTAAACGTTTATTTTTCATATTTTGATCTTTTAATAAAGAAGTATACCCTACTTTGTTTTCTTTACTATATTAGGGTAGCCCTTTAACCCGGATCTAGTGGAAATTACATTTAATTAAAATGACACCTATTTACTGTATAATTATTTGGGTTTGGGCTACTATACTTATACGATAATACCAAAATGTGTTTTTTATTGTGATTTTCTTACTTTGAATTTGTTATGGTTTCCAGCATGGTACCTTAACATATAGTTACATGATTGTCCGATTATACATACATAAATAAAATAAAATAAGCATGTGCCTGTAGCATTTTTTTCTTTCATTCTGGTGCCAATTCAGAAGTGTGGACTTCTTAATTATAGTTCAAATAATATGTAAAAGTTAATTTAGAACCTAGTGTTGATAAAAGGTTGCCCACATATCCTGCTAAGCTGGTTATGAAGCATCGAAATATGAATATTAGGGATATCAACATGTTTATTAGGGATATCGGGAATTAAAAATAAACATGTCGCCCGAGCATATCGTGCACCTTCTGATTGCCAGAAAACTATTGCGTTGGTTTTTCCAGATAAAAAGCCTTATTATGAACATGGGTTTGGTGGTAACAAGTTATCTAGAATATTAATCAAAGAAAAATAATGTTTAGACCTATTTATCAGCACCTAGCTTTGCACCTGCTAATTATTAATCAGTGATATATGTCAAGACATGCTTTGGGTTTGAGTCACATGAACTCAAAAGTCATCAAAAAGGCTATCATTTTTTAAGCCCTTCGTGATTTCTGAGATTATTTTATGCCCATACCTTCTAAATGCCACTGACATGATGAAACTATTATTTTATAACACCTTGGTTAAATATAATTGACCTGTAATATAGGAGTTAATTGGTTATTACATGTATGATGTAATTAAAAACCCATATTTTGTTCACTTAAGTTATTTTTTTATTTACATAACATCTTCTACTGACATAACTAGGGTGATTTTAATGTGTAATCCTTGGGATAAATAACTAGAGTTGAACAACTAGATGCAACCAGTCTTTTCTGTTATTAAATTTCCTGTGTAAAATGGCCCAATAATTGTTCTTGTCCTGATATCTTGAGTGCAAACTAGCAGATATTAAATAAATATATAATAAGTTGTCTAAAAATTATTGTCTTTCAAAATCCCGACCATGGGGAGAGGGTAGGGGATCTTTTTCATGTATGGTTTTCATATACACATAGCACGGAAGACGTGTACTTTGAGATTTAAATGGTCATTATATATTGTAATGAACCCCATATTTGTTGTTTTTTTTACTTCACGTAACATCTTCTAGTAACATAACTAGTTTGTATTCCGTGGAACACATACCTGGAGTTAAAAAACAATCACAACATGTCTTCTAGGAAATTAAATCTACCACTTAAAATTCAGGGAGTACATATGTTTGATGAACCGATATTTTTTACAGCCCCAATATTTTGAGTGCAAACAAGCATATATTTTATAGATAAATAATAAGGTATCTAAAAATTATTGTCTTTAGAAATCCCGGCTATGGTGGTAAGGGATGTTTTTCATTTTTGGTTTTCATATACACATAGCACGAAAGACGTGTAATTTGGGATTTAAAAAGTCATTATATATTATAATGAATTCCATATTTGTTTATCTATTTTATTTTCTTGTTACATAAGATCTTCGAGTAACATAAGTAGTGTTTATTCCATGGAACACATACCTGGAGTTAAAAAAACAATCACAGCATATCTTCTAGGTAATTAAATTTACCGCTTATAATTCAGGGGGTACATATGTTTGATGACCCGTTATTTTTTTCAAGCCCCAATATTTTTAGTGCAAACAAGCAGATATAGAACAGATAAACAATAAGGTGTCTAAAAAAATTATTGTCTTAAAAAATCCCGCCCAGAAGGAGGGGGGTGGAGAGGGTTTTGTTTATCTGGTTTTCGTATACACGTATCATATGAGGCGTGCAATTTGGGATTTAAAGGTTATTACATGTATTAATAAACCCCATATTTGTTTTGTTTTTTTATTTTAGTTTCACATGACATCTTGTCACAATACTAGTGTTTAATTCTTGGAATAACTACCTGTAGTTGAAAAAATATATACAGCATGCCTTTTAGTAAATTAAATTTACCGCTTAAAATTCAAGGGGGTACATTAGGTTTGGTGACCCAATATGTCTTCCTGTCGCAATATTTTGAGTGAAAACAAGCAGATATTGAATGGATATTGAATAAGGTGTCTAAAAATTATCGTCTCCAAATACCTCGCCCCAGAGGAGGGGGTAGAGAGGGTTTTCATATTAGATTTTTATGTAAACGTAGAAAGCAATATGTGGAATTTGGGATTTAGAGGGTTATTACATATATTGATGAATCCCATATTCTTTATTTTTTTTCATTTTCGTCTCACATAGCATATTCTTGTAACACAACTATTATTTAATTATTAGAATAAATACCTGTAGTTAAAAAAATATATACAACATGCCTTTCAGTAAATTATATTTACCGCCTAAAATTCAAGGGGGTACATATGTTTGATGACCCAGTATGTTTTTCTGTCGCAATATTTTGAGTGCAAACAAGCAGATATTGAATGGATATTGAATGAGCTGTCTTAAAATTATCGTTTTCAAATATCTCGCCCTTGAGGAGGGGGGGGGGGTGGAGAGGGTTTTCATATTACATTGTCATGTAAACGTAGCAAGCAATATGTGGAATTTGGGATTTAAAGGGTTATTACATATATTAATGAACCCCATATTATTTAAAAAAAATTCGTCTCGCATAGCATCTTCTTGTAAGATAACTAGTGTTTAATTATTAGAATAAATACCTGTAGTTGAAAAAATATATATAACATGCCTTTCAGTAAATTATATTTACCCCTTAAAATTCAAGGGGGTACATATGTTTGATGACCCAGTATTTTTTCCCGTCGTAATATTTTGAATGCAAACAAGCAGATATTTAATGGATATTGAATAAACTGTATTAAAATTATCGTTTTCAAATATCTCGCCCTTGAGGAGGGGGTGGGGAGGGTTTTGAGATTAGATTTTCATGTAAACGTAGCAAGCGATATGTGGAATTTGGGATTTAAAGGGTTATAACATATATTAATGAACCCCATATTATTATTAATTTTTTTTTTCGTCTCACATAGCATCTTCTTGGAACATAACTAGTGTTTAATTATAAGAATAAATACCTGCAGTTGAAAAAATATATACACAACATGATTTTTATAGAATTAAATTTACCGCTTACAATTCAGGGGGGTGCATATGTTTGATGACCCAGTATTTTGTTATGCCCCAATATTTTGAGTGCAAACAATTAGATATTGAATAGTCATATAACAAGGTGTCCAAAAATCACTGTCTTCAAAAATCCCCAGGAGGGGGGGGGAGGGTTTTCATATCTGGCCCATGGACTATTTGATTGATCCAGAATGATAACTGTAGGTAAATCTCACCATAGGTCGGTGGAAGGTTGGTAACGGTATGTAGCGGTGCCATGTCATCTGTATGAACAGCGCATTCACTCCTTGGGGTATAGCGGTTTTTCAGGGGTGGCGTCTTCCAGGCAAGGGTGTACAGCCATAAGCCATAAGTACTTTATGAGCTCTTCTAAGTCATTTAGACTTTACGAGGAGCGGGAATGCCAGGTTGCTCTACTCCTGGTACTGGGCGACCTGAGATGATAGATTTACATAGTAGCACATTTTGACACAGCTTACCATTTAAAAAACAATAAAATTAGTTATGAATGGGATTTTAACTGATTACCCTTCCCTGTGCGGAAGTGATGTTGATCTTGTTTATTGTCAGCTTTTGGGAGTTCAGTCTCATATTGTCGAATCGTGGCCACTAATGGCCACGATTGGTCTTGGGAAAGCCCACATAATGTTACGACAATAAAGGCGAGCAACGTCCTGGTACTTATCTGTACTTCAAATGATGTAAGCTTGTACACGAGCATCAGCAACAATGATAACCTAACTGTGCAGAAGCCAGAATGAAATGGCAACATTTGTTCTGTTTGGGAATTTACCATGATTGTGTTATTCTGTAGTCGTTTCAGAAGTTTCTCAACTTGATAGTTCTGATTCATCATAGTCATTCAGTTCTTCAACACAGAGAAGCGCAATGGAGATAGCAAGAAGACCTCATTCTGTTGGATAACATGTTCTCCGGTGCGAAGACAAGTACCTTCTCATGCACAGTTGGCACGCAGGCATGATCCGTATTACTTGGCCCTTCAGCTCTTAAAATTATGGTTAGCAAATGCTGCATGGAAAGATCTCAAGCGCGATGGATTCTGTTTGGACTTAGCAGCAAAGATGGCGTTGTTTTTCACCAGTCGATGGCGTCAATCTAGACACATTATCTTAGCTTTTTACTTTTTACTTTTTATTTATTGCTTTTTCTTAGCAGTTTACTGCCATGTATTGCCTTTGTTTTTTTTTGTTACGAGAACAATTCGGGTCGTTCATATTTGCGGTCAGCATCTTTAATATCCAGTTTTTCACAAAAGAAAGACTCTGGCGTGGTGGGAAGGTCCAGTGGAAGACATACTACGAGGGGAATGATGTTGTTGCGAAATTGATGCTTCTGGTTTTGTTTCATCTCCCAGGAGATGGAGGTTGGTAGCAAAGCGTTGATGACACTGTCGATTATACCCAACATTTTGCAAGTCATCTGGCAGAGATGCAGGGATGTGTTTGCACACTTCTTGCATACGTTATCATGGTTATAGGGAATCGTGTGGTTTGTGGAGACGGCTATCCCAGATGGTATCCACGTGAATGTGTTGGAAGTTTTTTTAGCAGCTGTTTCTTTTGCAATTACTGAATGACGTGAATCGACCATAATGACATGTTGATGATGCTTGCACACTGAGCATGCTCGGGGGTACTAGGATCTACGCTCTTGACACGTTTTCTTTTAAACCTGTTGGCCCAATATCTATGCTGCCACCAGCCCACCACCACTACATGCAACTGTGGAATATCTATCATAACCAGTAGTGGTAGTAGAGGTGGTAGATGTAACCGACATAAAAGTGGAATGGAATTAAAAGCTGAAATAAAAACATAGATGCAACTTGAATTATGTGCTGTTATATTGCTTACAGACATGCAAATGACATATCAGATCACTCTGAAAATATTTTTATTATGTTCTTTCCCCCTCACTACATAGGTCTAGAAACTTGTTATGTGTAGTTATCTTTAATATTGGCTGAGCTATGGCAAAAAATAGACTTTTCGTTAATGGCGGCAATATTTTGCACAATATCGTGTGTTAGACACATATGATCACTTCAAGAATAGTTTTATAATGCACTTGGACCCTCAAAACATTGGGTTAGACACCTCAATTGTTGAGCTATCTGCAGTCTGTACTGAGATATGACGAGACATACATTTTCCCGTAATGGCGGCACTAATTTACATAAAAATGGTATGTGGGACATTTTACTAACTTTTTAACATATCAAATCGTTTTCTATGATATTTTTCCAGTCTAGAAACATCAATTAGAAATTGATTTTCAGGGGGTGCACGATACCCCCTTCTTCTTGCCCAACTATATGGATATGTTGCCTTGATCCGGCGTCTACCCTAAAAATGTCATTGAAAAGTATTGATATTATAAGTAGTATCAAGTAGCCACATCAAGGGTATTCCCCAGGTAATGTTTGAGGGATACATTCAGAGCATTGACACACATATACAGCTGTATGCACAGTGTCGCAATGGTAGGGCCTACATACAACCAAAGAAGCATCAGCACCATAGAAAATGAAACATTCTTCGGTGTATTAGGATAAATAGGAGATACAAAACTACAATGTTTGATTGCCCCAAAGCCACTGAAATTGTCAGATATATGGCTGATGTAGCTGAATTGATGCACATCCGTCAGAATCCGTACTCCAGGTGGGGTTGTGAATCCTATTTTATTATGAAAAAATACCATGATCGATAACAGTATCCAAATTGTTTTAGATGAAAATAGTTTAATATAACTAATACCACAAATGAAAGTCATTTCTAATTTTATCGTTAGAGTTGCAAAACTCACCTATTTATTGTCCATGCTGCATGGTCGTTTCATAAAGATAATTCCTGATACAAAAGCCAGAAATATGCCCACGTCACCTATTTTATCTAGCGAACTCATCTGGATGTCCACATCACATTGTCTAAACGGACCGATCAATAGGTCAATTTTGATCCCCACCCCTAGTTTTTCGTAAAGTAGCATTGCTTCTCCCCATCCAAGTTACATAATGCATAACTTGCTAGAACCCGCACTACGCCGGTTTCTACAGGACTGGTGTAGATGTAGAACAATTCACATGCTGTCAAAATTTTACTCTTCCGCGGATCAACCTTCACTCTTCCGAGGACGATCAGAAAAACAGGCAAGGTCCGTCCCATGAACTCACGTTTTTTTAACAAAACGACTGATTGCAGCTATGGGATTTTCTTAGAGTGTCAAGATGAATAATAATGGTTTGTAAAATTACTTTTGTCCATGTCAATTTGACCGCACTTGATTTCACAGACCTTTGGAAAGCCTCAAAATCTGCTGAGTATGGCTAATTACATCGCCCTAAAATCGTAAACATGTGTCATTATACTCTTGAAATATGTAAAAGTTCCGTGCGGGTATTCATTTGTTTGTCACTGATATTGAATGTGCACAATTTGCACAAAATCGGCGAGATTTGTGGCGTTTTCGGACATATTTCACTCGTGTCGGCTCAATCTTGACTCGTGGCGGACGATCTCACTCTTCTTCGCTCGATCGATTAGGCTGTGTGGTCCACAGCTTTGATAAGGTATCGCATTGTTATAATGTCATTCCATTTAGATCGATTAAGTCATTTTATTTATTATTAACACATGTAAAAGTTACATAGGCCTATATTGGAGCAGTATAATTTAATATCATTTATTTATAATAAACTTAGCGAATTGATCATGCAGTTCTGATTAGTAGGCCTATGATGCATGATCTTTCTATTGGATGTCAGATTAAACGTATGGGTTGGACCTGTGACGTTTTATGCTAATATAGTTTGTTTGCACTATGTATAAATAAAGTGCTCTATAATCTTTAATAAACACCAAAATCACGTTTTAGGAGCTGCTAACTATTGGTAATGATTGACACTTATATTCTAGCTTGCATGTTAAAAAATGATGTTAGCAATGTGGGGACCTTTAAGAAACCAAATCGATGCCCAATGAAAAAGTTGGAAACATCTGCCGGACTATTGGCATTGCGGCACTTCTCATCTGCTTTATTTTTTCTATGCCATGGGGGGTGGGGATGGGGACCTGGTGTTGTGGATTACGCTGCCTATATATCTCTCGTGATGGAGCTCGCGGGTTGTCCCACGGTCTGGTATGCAGGTTTGAAAGAAACAAAATGTTTAGATAGTATGCGCCGAATTTCATTCATTCGTGCGTTCATTCGCTCGTTCGTTCGTTTTTTCGTTCATTCATTCTTTAATTATTTAATTATTTAATTAATTTATTAATTAATTAATTCATTCATTCATTCAATCATTCATTCATTCATTCATTCATTCAGGCATTGTGTTTTCAAATGTGTAGGTTGTTAATTTCCATCACATTCGCATTAAAAATTAAAATATTCGACTTTGCACTTATCTACTATTATCATGATTATTAAACACGTTGCTTTTCCACAAAATTATATTCACTGCTAGATCATTTTTATAATTACTAAAAAATGTAATCACACTTTTTTCCAATCTAATCTGCAAGACTACGTTGATATAATTATTATATACTGTGCGTACGTGAGTTGAGTATGCACCTGTTTTACAGAATATTTACCGCACGTCTAGTTTCGCCTCCAGATATATATAATATGGTAATTTAATCAGGCGACTGGATGTTTTAAGACGCTATATGTTATCGGTTTGAAATGTTCACGCGCTTGACGTTGCGTACGTCTCCCTAACGAGATCAACAATTATCTTCAGATGTGTGTAAATTATTTCAGATTCTGAAATCTTAAGATTGGAGACACGCTCTACGTTCAAAAGTTGAAAGGCCTAATACAAATACATGGAAATGATTATCGTCGCAGTTGGGGCCTAAAGGGTTGATATATACCTACACCAAATATAGGTGGACACACCCAGCGATAACGAAGCGTTGTCTCGATGTTGTTTAAATGTTGGGCGACCCGGTGGGAACAACATTAAAGTAATATTAACCCCCAGAGTTGTGTGCTATAAAATATAACATTTTCGGTCGCTTGAATTTGTGCCTCGCTACCGCAAATTATAGCTTCAAGATTTGGGTTTTAAAAATTCCAACGAGTAACAGGTTTCAATATTTATGCAATATTTTAGTTTTCACAAATGAATAGAGTGCTGATAAAAACATTGTGAGGCTAGTATGGTGGACATCAGTGATCTAAGGGTTATACGTTTTTGTTTGGTGGAGAGTAATGTATATATAGCATGCCTGTGTACAATGTAGACTAAATGAGCAGTCAGTGGCGGATCCAGAGGGGGGGTCCAAACACCCTTTCAGCAACTATGTTATCCAAAAATTGCTCAAAAATCAATAATTGACGTTTAATTATCAGCCGAGAGACCCAAACAGCACTGTTTTACACCTAATTAAAAAATATTGTGCGAGCTCAACGAAATTCACGTCGGATCCCACCTCCCCCCTTGTGAAATACTGGATCCGCCCCTGCAGCTATAATAAGTACCGCATACAAATAGTTTGTCCACAACGTGACCATTTGGAGATGATTATACTTCCATCATCATCACTATGTACAAACATTTGTATGTCAATTTAGCTAATAATCACCACGCATGACAATATGTTTTACAGTAATTATAGGAGGAGACGATGGCTACTTTGTTTTATGGGTTTATTATTCATCAGTGCGATTGTCATAACGAAGAAGATTGTCGTTCAGTACTACACATTGCGCAGCCTTGCTGGTGAAGATAGGAAAACTGTGTTACCATCTCATCCATATCTAACAGGATGGCCGCTGTACCATTCTCCATATGTCACAGGTACAGACAACATTGTAAGTGCCGTCATGGATAGCAAGAATTGTCATCCGGAGTACCTGTATCAACTTCTCAACTCACAAAACAAAACAAATATCATGTATCAGAAGTTCTCGTTGTCAGTGCCGCGCTTTATTAGTGACAGCGATAAACAATTGTTTATGAACAACACACAGAACAAGCTGCTTCTTCATATGGGACACGCGCAGGAGAGACATCTTGGAAAAGTTAGAATACTGAAAGACGTCACAGTTGATGATTCCATGGATTGTTCTTGGAGAAGAGGTATGCAGGTATACAATTCAACGTCACTTGGTAACTTGAACAATCCTCGTGTTCTAAACTACCAGTTTGTATGTCCCTTATTAATCCCAGGAGGGAATTCGTTCCAGCATTTTCTGGACGGGGTACTACCAAAGCTGCTTCAGGCTCTGCCGCTACTTCGTCTGTGCTCACATCAAATCAAACTGTTGTTTGCAGGTCACCCACGTGATAAGGTGGTTCTGGAGATGATTTCTGAGCTGGGTTTGTCAGAGGATCAGGTGGTTTGGTCAGGATCTCATATAATTCACGCTGACTACGCTCTGGATACGTGTACCACTCCACCCCTACACCCTGTGCTGACCCGTGGAGCGAGGAACCTGTTCACAGCAGAGTCTGGTCATGGTGCACACACCCTGGTGATGCTCCTTACCAGAACTAGAGGCCATAACGGAGGACGTCACATCAAAAATCTCTTGGAGGTGGTCAGTTTTCTCAGCCTTCGTTACGGTGAGAACAGGTTTCGTATGTTTCGTGGAGGGTACTCACTTCAAGAAGCTGCTGACATCTTTTCACGTACCAGGCTAGTGATAGGAGTTCACGGTGGGGCGTTCTATAACATACAGCTCAGTGCTGTCAACACGGCCGTCATTGAAATAGTTCCCACAACCCAGGAAGGTAGAGTGGTACCACATAATCTGGCACATACAATAATATGGGAGCTGGCTGAGAATCTGGAGTTGAACTATTGGCGCTTACCCTTAACCCCGCTTAACAACAAAGGCGACGTTCACTTGTCAATGGAAATACTCACACAAATACTCAATGTCATAGACGAAGAACATAACTTGGATATTCACTAACTCTTTCAATACGCTAAACACACTTATGAAAATTATTTTATCGACCTGAACCGAAGATACAGAGCCCCTCAAATGAGTGATACAAACAATATTTAGAAAACGACATTTAGATGGATAAAAATTCATTCCAATTACTGACTATTTTGAAAGTTTTCTTTGACACAGTTGATGAGCTATTCTCCAGAATAAAGAATATGCTATAAAATTAACATTATCATTCATAGACATCACTGCACATTTTATTCCTTATGACAGTTTGGAGCACTGTATATGTACAAAATAGATGGCAAACATATCCGCCCAGGCCAGGATTCGAACCCAGTCGGCTACTTTTAAGTTCCAAGCCACAACTGGAGCGAATCTGCAATCGAGGTTGGCAAATGGAGGATTAAACAACTTCATCTCATACACATGATAAATATAATGAAGGCCGAGCAATAAAATGCGGAGTTTCTATATCTGTTATATTCTCTTCTCCTTCGAATAAATATCGTTAACTGATGATTAAGTATTCGACAAGACAGTGACGTTTTGCAAATCATTGCCTTTGCGTACGGATCTTTACATTAATTGGAAATTCAAAAATATTCACATTCTAATTAATGCTGCACCGTCTCATACTATGTAACGAAATTACACTATATAAATCTTGTATTGCGACATTAAATCTTATTATGGTGAGATACATAGACATTTAGAAGTCGTATCATAAAAATAACAATGCCATACCCTGACATTATATTCGCCTACCATACCCTGGCGTATGTGTGTCATATATTTATATTACACCTTTTAAGCGCCATACCACTAAATTGTAATATAATAACCTGACATTTTAATAAGCCTACTGCTATTTTTCGACCTTGATATGTAATATGCCGATATTGTGATGCAATATCATTGTATTTCACGGCCACATATCAAAATAATTATAAGGTGCCATAATTATGTTGCCATTTACATGTATTGAAATTATAATGCAATATTCCTAATGAAATATTATATTGACAAAAATTTGTTGTAGTTTTTTTACATACCATACCCTGACAATTTAATGCCTATTAAAAAAATTATAAAGGCACATTTCGATATTATAATGTCACATACGGACAATATATTTTTTATAATATATATGTACTGATATTACAATCCCATATAGCGACATGATGGTGTGAATTTGCAACAAAATAATGTCATGTCTTAACATTTAATTTCAAACAATGATGTCATATATCGACATATATATATGCATCTATTAGATAAGTTTAAAACCACATATTGGTGCACTCTTTTATCTATATAAATGCAAAATGCCTTGATTATAACATTTATGAGGATATATGAGGATCTTGAAATCATATCAATTTAATTTGACTTTGCATAAGATCAACCAAACTTGGTAAGCTTGGGGAAATAATTTAATTTAAAAATATAGATTAGTATAATTGTGCTCTTGAAATGCGATTTTGCAAACAATATCACCCCAATAATTGGTCGTCATCCACTCTTCATGTTTCAAAGAATCAAAAGATTCAATGTAGCGAGATCATCTGTGATAGTCCGGCAAACATATGTGGATTTTGGGGTAACATTGTTTTGTCTGATACATATTTTGAGAGATTTAAATAAAAACGCTAATTTAAAATGGCGGCCATGAAATCACTAAAGTTACCATATCTCCCTCAATATTTGAGAGGAAGACTTTTCCACCAAACCATATGTTTTTGGTATCGAGGAATATAATGCAACACATGGAAATTTTATAGCCATCATTAACATGCAAAATTCAAAATGGCCGCCATGAAATTTTCAAAAGTTATAATACTTTTGTCAATAATTTTATTACCTTTATTTGATATCATGATCATGATTAAAATGTTATGTTAACAGTTATTTATACAATATTTTAATTCTACAGTAATGATAGCTACCTGGCAGTACATCTGCTTATGTGTAATATAATCAGAAAAGGTGCTAACTCACCCAAGCACAAATAGGTCCAGTTAAATTACGCCGATATATACACTGTAGGATATTGGCTACAAGGTGTTTTGTGGGATTTTCTGTTTAAGATTTGATCATATTGCATTTTATTGTATTGTGACTGCTAAAATGTCTGGTTTGATAAGTGACCTTTCCATGTCTTTTTTGTGATTGACACCACCCATTGCAGTACCTTCAAGTTTATGCTTGAGGTCTTGTACTCATAATTTGTTTAAAAATGTGATAGTGACTTACATGGAATTATTGTTTTATATCAGATATTTAATTATATGATATAAGTTCAATATATATATAATTACAACAAACATTATATGTGTCCTAGTGCAGTTTGCCCTGTTTATAAATTAACATATATCAAGTAGCCCATACGACACATCACAATAACAGATGGGCACTCACCTAAATATGTAAGCAGGGCTTCCTTCTCACGCGATATCAGCAAAAATAATGGTAACACTATTCACTCGCTCATTACTAACCTATTGCAGCAGGCACATTTCTAATGTTTGCCAACTGCTTTAAAAAGCGCACATTACTCTAAATTTACAAAAAAAAACGATTCCCTGTTTAGATCCTAGATCTGCAACTGAAATATATGTGACTGATGCAACCATGCTGTTTAAAGTAGGCCCTACGGTTCTTATAGTGGTGATAGAAATATTGTCAGAAATGTGTTTATAATACAGCAATAGCCTATATAGCTCTGCGAATGGATAAATGACCCTCAGGAGAATAAATATGTGCACTTAAGACTAAACTGAGGCAGGATCACTCACAAAGGATAGTGAGATGAATCAGATCACACTGCCGTCTGGTCCCACAACTAACAATTAATTATTCGAGCCCTGACAGTCTGAGAGGGGGACGAACCTATTATCTTCGATGTCAGACAACGTCTACCACTACACCAGGGCCACTCCTTGACGTTTCTGTAGTGTTCTTTGTTATGTATGTGGAAGAGAACATTCAGAGTAATCGTTTTGTAAGCCGCCTTTTACTTTTAATTTAAAAAGGTGTACTATTGCAATTGAAGTTCGGCGTCTGCATTGGCGTCGTTAACATTTGCTTGTGGGCACGATAATTTGAAAAGTTGTTTGTGTATCTTTCCCAAATTTGTTATGCATGCTACTAATAACGGTTGAAAATCAAATCAAAATAGCCGATTTATTGCAATTTTTAAATAATTTGACTTTGTGGGCACGAGAACATGAAACAATTTTCATGTATCCTTCCAAAATGTGTTATGGATGTTACTGATGACCAGCTCAATAACTTTAAGTTCAATAATGGCGGCGGGCTATTGTCGAGTGCGCGTTTGTTATCAAATTTAGTTTTTCAGGCTTGATCCTGATTTTAAAATAAGTTCAAAACGTTTCATTGCATTCATTAATAACAAACACATGTGGTTTGCGAAAACAGATGTACTTGGTAACTATGGTATTAAGAAATTCTATAAAAAGGTGTTAACACAAAATTGTTATTTTTAATTTTTATTTATTTGGCTTGATGCACACAATACATATCACTTACAAAATAATACTAACATGACATATATACTGTAAAAATATATGCAAGGGATGTCACTACAGGTGACCAGCACCCAATGCGTCTGACAGCCATACAAATAGATACATCTATGTTTAAAAAGTATATTATATAAATTAGTATAAACATGATAAAATATGGTAATAAACATATGTATAGAAATGTGTAATATACACAACTACTGTACTTTAAAAAGTATGCTAGATAAAAGTAGCATAAAAGTATGATAATAAACGTATGTAAAGAAATATGTAAAGAATAGATTAAATTAGGATAATAAAAGTAAATTAAATACAAACGTACGTCTGTAATAAGTAAAGTTAAAATCATAAACATAAATTAAAAACACGCACACGCCTGACAACGGCAAGTGCTTGTCCATGAACGGACATTATTGCACATAAAAGTGTCCTTGAACTTCTTTAAATAAAAAACTTCTAGCTCATTAACAAAAATACTAAATGACTGATCCACTCGCAATTTTGCTATTAACTTGTTCTATAATGTAAAAATTCTATTGGTGTAAAAACCCTTATACGTCTCTGTTCTCAGCTGCTGAGGTTGCAAAAGCAGACCTTTTTGGCTTGAGAACGTGGGTTTGATGTATAAGTTTTGACTAGTTCAGAAACATTGTTTGAAAAAATGGTCTTATACATGGACTTGTAAAGCAATTTAATATCTGCCATTTCTCTTCGAAACGAAAGTGGTAAAAGGTTCATAATTTAACAGCGTTCTTTGTAATTTAATAAAGGATAATGCATAGCATACCGTGTAAAATTTCTCTGAATTCGCTCAACCGATTAAATGTAGATTATGCAGGTGCCTTGTAACCTACTGCTCTCCTAATCATGCCATTTACTTTATTACATTTATTAATAATAATAATATGTATGTGTACATTATGTGCTAAGAAACAATCAACAGTAACACCCAGGTCATTTTCTAATGGTTCACCATTTATCGTATAGTCAAACTTTAAAGGATTATGTTTCCTAATAAATGAAATAACCTTACATTTCGACGAATTAAAATTGAGCTTCCAATAATTGGACCACCGATAAAGTTCGTCTAAATCCTTCTGTAGAGCTATACAGTCGTCAATGTTGACAATTCGTCGAAAACATTTAGCATCATCTGCAGACATGGCTAATATTGAATTTTTTGCACTATCAGGCATATCATTAATAAAAAGTAAGAATAACAGGGGACCCAAAATGGATCCCTGTGGCACACCAGATGTCACAGGGACCCATTCAGATGTACATCCATTTAATACAACACGTTATTAATATAATTATGCCAAATAAAGGTATCGTGTGTTTTTGTATCCCCGATATCGTATCAAATGGTTTGTGAAATAATATCTCAATCTATGTGTTTTATTGTATTTCTTTATACTGAAAACATATGATTAGGTGACAAACTCAAGTCTCTATCTCAAATATTGAGCATTATACGATGTCCTTAGTGATATAATAACGATCATTCTGAATTTAGCATTTTTTTAAAATCTATCAAGGTTTAGAAGCCCACATCCGCCGATTATCACAAGGATGCAGCTAGTGATGCATAATCAGAAGAGATCAAAAATGTATCAGCTAAAACAAGGTTGCCCCACTTGGCTGCCGGAATATGGCCGATAGGTACCGTGCTCACCCTCAGACCGTTGGGTAGGCCTACAAATTTCAAGTATTATATCTAGTGGGTAGTGCCATATGATTCATCTCACTTTCCTCAGGTAGTTTTCTTGTTTCTAGTATATATATCAAAAGAAGACATAAAGCCCATTCATTCATTTATTCATAATTCATCTGGGAACAAATATTTGTAGTCTTATAAAATTGAAGTTTTTCACCCTTATTATCGTCTGATAATGACATTTATCGTACACAAACTAACACATAAATAGAGTAAAATTGTTTATTAAAAAAATTGCAAACGTGATTGTAACAGAGTGAAGCCCTAAAACCAAAATAGGTATAAATTTGCTTGACAGTCAGTTAACACGATTAAACGGGGAATATTTCTACATGTCTCTAATTGATCTCACTTGCTCTGAATATTTTTACATGTCTCTAATTGATCGAATCTACTATGAATAATTATACATGTCTCTAATTGATCTAAATTACTATAAATATTTATACATCTCTCTGATCAATCTAATCTACTATTTAAATGTGAACTGTCATGAGTATCATTACAAACAAACGACTTAATATTACCAAAAACTATCATTAACAATCTAGTAATTGCTGACACGAAACAAAACATAGCAATAACAATCTACTAATTGTTCACATTAATATTGACTCTTGTATCATTACATGCAAATTACATAATATTGATAAAATCTATCAAAAACATTATTAAACAATATTTTTTTGTTTCTGAGGAGGGTATCAAAACGGCACACAGACAAGACGTGTCTGATTCCCAAAACACTTACTTACGAATGCATCGTAAGAACACATTCCAACTTCTCATTTGTCTAATTTGCGAATCTGATACCTTTACTTGCGGCATCAGAGACAGGCGCTAATCCTAAGTGTTATATAGTCTGAATTTATTTTTTAATTTGATATTAAGATGTATGCAAAACTTTAAAATGGAGTTTTACGTTTAATAAAAAGATAACCAAATAATTTAAATTTTCAATGTAGATAAAAAGGAACAAATTATCATCCATTGGATTTATGATTCATGAAGCAAATCTAAGGAGTGATTTTACTGGCTAGATTTAAATGTCAGTGGGAATTTGTTTTTCTTTTGTAAGTGTGATATCTTACAATAGAAAAATTCAGACTTCATTTTGAGCTGATTTGGGTATTGAAAACATACAAAGACCACAAAAACATAGATTTAAAAATATTTGTAGCAAACCAGGTCTAAAGTTGACCTAAAACATGAGAAAATCGAGTATTGCTGTATTTACTAAAATTATGTTTACATATTCTGGTGCGGGAAACAAAATGATAGACCCTCCACGTTCACATATATTGTTCAAGTAGTAATCAATTATCTGTTATTTTATCGCAATATCCAGTGTTTTACTATGGCAATGCCTTTTAACATGATTTTAACTCTGTATGTGATATCGATACCATCATATTTGTTTTTGTCGCATAGCTGGCGCAAGTCCTGCGAAATGCTATTCACAAAGTTTATTGCATTTGGCGCAAGTTCCATTGCTTCTCTCATTGATTTATATTGTTTGCAAACTTTATATAATCCCTGTGTATTAAAATGCATTTTAAACATTAATGCAATAAGCTTGAAATTAAAAGTAGCTGGTATCTGTGCTTCATTGAACCATAAGTAGCAAAAATTAAGACTCCAAGGGACCAAAAAACATAGTTTTTTTTACAACAAGACATATCTGACGTTATCACATATCTGCCACGACCGTTTCGAAAGACGATCAGGCTACTTATATAGACAGTTCCTGGGTCTATTGCATCCTTATATATTTAAAAAATATAAACCTCATTTGTTGTAAAATGTTATAGGGTTATCATTGAATCTATGGTTTTTATTTATTCTCGTTTCCCCATACCACCATCTAGTTTCCATGACAGCTTCACATAAGTAGACATAAAACGTCAAAATATAGGAAACAAAGAAACAATAGTTTAATTTAAAAACAATGGTCACGTTATGTCTAGCATAATGGTCAGCTGTCGACAGTTACTAAACGTATTAGAATATAACTGGAAAAAAGCTAATAAAATTAGTCAATAACCAATTTTTAATCAAGACCATAGATGACAAACCTTGTTTCCATGACAACGCACATATTCTCAGTTTTTCAATAATTATATTGGTGAGCTGACAAATATCAGTCTTTGTAATATTGTGTTTTTAATGCTTATAGGTAGTCCTACTTATACTTCAACGTCCATAGACTGTAAACAAAATAAATAGTAGGATGGAATAACAAATCAACAAATCAGTGTCTGTTCACAAGTGGTTGCCATGACAAATTATTTTTAAACAGTAACTAAACTAATACCTCTTACTAGGATTAAGCTTCAGCTTAGATCCTGTCATCCAGGCCGACACAGCCATTGCGTAATGTTGCAACTTCTCAAGAGATTCCTTAGCATTTGAAACGGATAGAGACATTTAAATTTGAATATCATCGGCATAAATATAGTGGTTTATGTCAAAACTGGAAATGATAGCGCTTAGTGGTGTAGTGTATAAGGTAAAATGCACTGGTCCCAGCACAGAGCCCTGTGGAACTCCATATGAGAGTGTGACTTTATCTGACAGTGTCTTTAGTTTTTACGGATCGGTGACTATTTTGCAAATTTATTAGAAAATCAAATTTGAGCCTGCCCAGATATTCGATACCAATCTGAGAGTCTACTTGTTAATATAGCATGGTCAATGGTGTCAAAATCGGCCGACAAGTGAAGCAAGGTCTTAGCTGTAACTTCACCCTGGTCCATACTAATAATTATATCATTATGTACTTTCAGTAGCGCTGATTCTGTAGAATGATGTTTTCTGTAGGTTGGTTGTAATGGATTAGATAGATGGTTATTTTTTATATGAACTTGCAGCCGACTAACTACTACCTGTTCTAAGATTTTAGAAATGAAACTCAAGTTGGATACAGGCCTGTAATTTTTCAGTTTGTTTTTAGAAAGAGATGTTTTTTTAAGCAGTGGCCTTACATGAGCTTCTTTGAAATGTTGAGGTAATGTACTAGTTTCCATTGAATGTTAATTATATCAGTGATATGAATTATTAATATATCAAGACAATTTTTCAGCACGCTTGAGGGAAGCGGGTCCAGATCACATGATTTTGACAATGAGCTCAAAATAAGCTCTTTAATTTCTTCCTCTGTCGCACGTTCAAAAACCTTCATTTTAGATCTAATTTTTTTTTGCACTGATGAAATATTGAGTACTTAATCCGGGAATTTGGAACAGATAATTTCATTTTTATCAAGAAAATATTTGGAGAAATGGTCACAAAGTGATATTACTAATTTGAATTCTGGCAAAGCTGGTGGTGGAATTCTATGCAGAATGCTTTTTATTGAGCTCCATAGATGACGGGGATTGTCGGATTTTTCTGAAATAACATCAGCTAAATATTTCGATTTAGCATTTGTCATCATTCTGTTACACAGGTGACACTGAGGTTTATTAAAAGGATTATCTTGATGTGTGCGAGATCTGCGCCATGTTCGTTTGAGATTGTGGCGAAGGGTTTTTGCAGACAATTGTCTGATTTATAGGCATATCTACTCATTAGCTGACTCTATTGCCATGCAACAATATTTATGTAGCATTCGCCAATGGGCCAGATATTGAGGACGTGCAGTTGAATGAGAAAAAATACTTATATTCTTAAAGTCCTTATATTGGAGACCTCCTTTTCCGCTGTCTCACTAAGTTATGGACAGAGAGTTTTTAATTCACTTCACTTCACTATTGCATTTCATTTGTAGCCCCTATGGGCTATATAATATATACTGTATATCACTTTGTTTAGCACCAGTACATTTTATGTTCTGTCCTGCGCAGCACACACAACCAACACGTAGGGGCCTACAGGGTATCATACTCCAAGTGAGAAGTGCTCGCTGTTCAACACAAGAAGAAAAGAGCACAGGTCTAGAGTTTATCCATTAGTCATACATAACAAAAAATATAATTTTATACTTTCACCCATATAGACTCTAGTCACTCCACAGAAAATAATTAGGCCTACATTTTTTGTACCGGTAGCCCCTACCAATACATCTATAACATTGTTTATGTATTCATATAGAAGGCCTAATCATCAAAGTAGACCCCTATAACATTGTGTCTGTTCAAAAAATATTATATTCCTTATAATTATATTGCCTATTGACAGGCATATACTTGATGATTTCTGTTCATTCTGGAGTTTAGCGATCTCCCTTTGGCGCCAAATTGTTTGATAACTTTTGCCAGTCTACTTTTTGTGACGATTAAATTCGTGTTTCGAGGTAATAGTGTGGTTTGTCCTTTTCAATTATGCTATTGAAACTTTCAGTTATTTACTGTTTTTTTTTCACACTGCGGAACTTTAAAGCAATTTATTTCGAAGCCCTCCAAAGTTTAATCAACCTATTATCGCCCATTCCCAATGGGCGATAATCAAACGGAGTGGCTATTCGTACAGAAAGTTAGGCCTATAATGAGAGTCAATGGGACTCGGGAGCCCGTCATTTCGTAAGCAAGGCTGTCCATAGATAGATCTAGCCTCTATGTACATCCGAAGAAGTCATTTTGGTGTTTTTTTCGTGTTTTTTTCATTTTCAGGATGTGAATTTAGTCAACATTTGTCAACCGGTCCCGCCCCGTCTCACGTCTGGAATTGGAAACGAAGTGTCACTGTGGCAGCGTTCAAGAGTCAGCTGGTTGACTAAGTCTACCAGCCCTTCCCCCCCTCCAGCCTGATACTCCACATAGTAGGTGCTGCTGGAGTATAATGTCAAAGTCATACAGATACTGCATAGGCCACAGCAATTTACAGTTGCCCCGCCTATGTCTATGAATTTGTGAGACACTGTCACTGTAATCACGTAATACAAGCAAGATTTTTTTGTTTTGAAATTGAATGACACTTTTAGCAGTGTTTTATCTAGGATTCGGAAGGGGCATGGCGCCACCCATCATTGGGGACACCTTATCATGCCCGCCGGGCACCCAATTTACTCGGTTGGGCATTTCCAACACGCACCCTCCCCAATTAAGGGTACAAACAGAATCAGGTAAGTATACATAGACATCGCCAGTTTTTACCACTATGTATACAAGTCGTTATCAGGTATTGCGTCATAGGTGTGAGCGCGAGATATCAGTGATTGTGGTGTTTTCCACTGTGACAATGGCCTGGGTGGATTAACTATGACGTGACAATAGTTCAATGAGGCACTTCACTGTCTGAATATCGGAAGGGCAACATGGCGCACATGAAGGTCAACATGGCGCACATGAAGGGCAACATGGCGCTCACCAAAAGCAACATGGCGCTGCGCCATGTTAGAAATGGTTAGATGAAACACTGTTTAGTTTTATCACCTGTTCTGGGGGTTCCAGTTCTGGTGGTTTGAAATTTTTTGCAGTTCTACTTCTAGTCTAGTCTATGGACATGTTTATATCATATGGTCATATTATTAACCCTTAAAGCGCTGAATTAATTTGTACAAAACATCGCAACCAAAGCCAAGGATTTTTTTCAATTTGAAATCATCATATAGGCCTATGCCTTAGACTTAGTTAGCTCTTTCTGATTCATTTGAATACCTATGTTATGGGTCTACGGCCATTAGAAATATTTTTATTCTCACAGTGCTGTTAGGGTTAAGCTAAAATAAAATCACCGATTTTTTGATAATTTTCAGGGGTGGGCAGGCGAAATGAGTCCTGTCGCCACAAATGGCTACTTTTAGGTCCTATGAATGGTCATTTTTTAATATTTACATTACAGATATTTTTCTTCTGTCGATATGGCGACCACTTGCCCACCTCTGATTTTAGACATGGGCATGTCCCTTCAAAATCAGCCATATTTATGATATTAGGCTAGCCCCGGGAGACGCAACACTCCCGTAATTGTTGCGTCTCCCGGGGCTAATATTGGGCCACAAGTATTTGATAATGTGGTTTACAGATTTTCGGGGAGAAATGTTGACAGGGAAAGAAATTAAACAATTGCTGTATTTATTCTAAGAAACACCTCCCCCCCCCCCCTCCCCTGTATCCTCAGGGGTATTCTAAATAACGCCCAGGGTGTATATTAGAATAAATACAATACTTTATAATGTATACTTTTAGCAGACTTCAGACCAGGCGGCGGGAGAGGTAGAAAGTGTATTTTTTGTATACGCCCCATAAAAGGTATTTGAAAAAAAAAGTGTTTTCTACACAATTAAAAGTACAAAAAAATTCTGTGATTTCACTTTTTTTTATATTGGACAAATTACAGACGCCGCATTCGTAAACCACAGTATTAAAAAAGTGTGGCATTATTACATTGGCTTTGATTGTTTATACTTATATTGGTTGAACCAGTAATACATAATATTGTATTATGCATTTCTGGTTCAACTTATGCCGAAATAGTAAAATTTATGACAGTGTTTTTATTTTTCATCATCTTATTTGTTTGTTTTTTTTTTCCATCAGAGAATTTGTTCACAATGCCACAAGAGTTCCAAGTGTTGACTTGCTGCAGTTGCCAGACTTTCCAGGTTCATCAAGTCAAGAAAACTCCGAAATGGGCATGCAAAATATGTGGACAGAAACAGTCGATCAAAAAGGTGGTAACTGTATATTTGTATTAGTAATTATAATAAACATCTTTATAGAAAAAAGTAAAATTGCATGACTTTGGTTTGAATTATAAAGATGATGCGGTGGGGTATCCAGTGCAGTGGTTAAAGCTGCCAGCTTGGAAAGCCGGGGATCGGGGGTTCGAACCCCGCTCCGGTATTCAAGTTTTAAAGAAACAAAACGTTTCTTCCCTGCTCACTTGTGAAGATTCAATATTGTGGGGAACCTCCGTGACCTAGAACTAGCGAGCTCGGCCTCAGACCGCCAAGGTTCAAATCTTGTGTCTGGAGGACAGTGTCATTTCAATCATCTCACTATCCTGAGGAGGTTCTTTTGGCCCGGTTTAGTCTATGTGTACAAAGATGGCCTAAAACCCCATTCATTCCATTTAAAAAGATGCTTCCTACTGGTTAAGACAACACAAATCGTCCATTTATTCTCGTGCACATTATTGCCTTATCTCATGCCACTGACTTTGCGTTAGATGGATCACAAATTAGCAGTACGCATTATAGTCTCTTGCTCTTTTTTGCCATTTCCGTATATTTTTTAGGATATGCACTCTGCTGGTCGACCAACTGCCACATCATCCATGAAGTTAACATAAACATATATTTTTTTCGACCTTCACATAAGTTAAATTTTTATTTTAAATTGTCCTAAAAAATATGGTTGTCCTCATAAAAGTTTTAATCAGTGCAATTTGTTTTGTTGTCAATGCAGGTCTATGCTCGGGGGAGCAGTGTGGATTGCCGAAAGCATGTGCAAAAATTGAACATGATGCGTGGTGAAAAGCAACAAGTAGCAGAAGGGAGAAGTTTTGCTACATCAATCACTGAGAATAGTGCAGATAGAGATATTTCTTTCACCCCTACTTCTGATCTTCAAATGAATTATGAACCAGAAAAGCAGGAGGTAAATGTCATCGTTTTTAACCCTTAAAGCGCTGAATTTTTTTATGAAAACCATGGTGGCCATCGACTTTAGATGTCATTATCTGACATCTACAGACAGTGGTTGAAGATTTTAATAAGATATAAATTATTTAAGCAGGGAAAGGGTTAAACTAATTATTTATTTTTTAAATTGGATACCCAGGTGGTAATTGCAAGGAAAAGCCACAGTGCATGAAAATATGATATTATTTTGCAGTAAAGATAAGGTTTGAATTGCGCTACAAAGAACCCTTGAATTACATTGAAAATAAAAACTTGTCTCAACCTGACTTCCAAGATCCTCCTGTGGCTAAGTGCTGCACTGCATGAAAAAAAAAATTGTATAATTTTTAATAGGTTCTGAAATTCCCAGGGAAAAATAGATGGGAAAGATTCATCTCCCAGCCAGAGAGCGATAATGAAGACCAGACTTTGATGAAATCCTGTGAAGTAGCAGAATGTACTACTGATCACGCAGAGTTTACACAAGCTCGGAAGCAGAACCGCAAGGCTGCTAGGGAGAAGTAAGTACCCAACAATCGTGACCTTCTGTTGACTTAATGCTGGGCCAAAGTCGTGAATGATGATCCAACTTTAAATCAGCAAAGATTCAATATCTCTCGATCAAATAAAATGAATAACACATGAATCCACTGTCGTTTAAAAGCTGTGTTTGGCCACTTTTAAATCAAGATTTGGCCATAATGTTGATTTAAAACTGGGAATTACAAGGAATTAATTTTAAACTAGATGTTTAGGCTATCTTGTTTAATTAGATGTGGAAAACAAAAACTGTTAAATTTCATCATAGGTTTATATTAGCTTTGTAGGTTGAGATTACTATCTAATATGCCTTGATATTTTGTCATAGGTACAAACAAAAGTGCTCAATGAAAGGAAAATATACTGCTGAACATTCTCCAGGTACTGTACTGCCTTACAGTCGTACCAGCTCTACACACATTGCTCACAACAACACTAGATTAGAGCATCAGGAACTGGTTTCACAATATTCGACTGGACAAATTTTAGGTGGCAATAAATATTCTGATGGAACAATGTCATTTTACGAACCAGATTTACAATGTGTAGATACTGAAAAGAAGGAGAATCTCAATTCAAGTGTATACAAAGTGATGCCATTTGTAGACAAACATAATTTTTTGTCAAAAAATATAAAAGATGATAGATGTTTAAACTCTGATCTGCCCACTAAATACATCAAGCAATGCACAGATACACATGAAAGTGAAAGTATAAATAAGCCGAAGAATACTTCAAATGTAGGGTCTGTGAAATCTAGCTCTAAATGGGCAAAATTTGTGAATGACGGTACATCTGATGTTGATGAAAATGAATCAGATGACGAGCAGTATAGCGATGCGGAAAATATTTTGAACCAGAAAGGGACATTGAATACCGGTAATAAACAGACTGATGTTCTGGGCTTCAATGACATTATGGAGGCACCTTCACTACATAAACATTCCCATGGGAAGCAACCTGTGCCACACCTGCTAACAGGTTCTCTGATGTTTCATGTTGATAAACAAGAAGATATTGATGACATCATTGATTTTGTCTGACGGTTTTGTGGAATTCTCAACCCTTATCCTGCTAATTTAGTTAAATTTTCACCCACTTGAAGTTGTGTTTCGCTACCGCGACCCACAATTTCAAGTGGCTGAAAATTACTTGTATTTGTTTAATTTGATCACACATATTTGCAAATCTTGATGTCTAGACACACATTTCATTCCTAATGACAGTAATTTGGTTGACTAATAAAAAAGAAAAAAATGACAATCGTCGTGATCAGCAGGATAAGGGTTATTATTTAAAGATCAGACAGTGATATATAATACTTCGCAAACTTGTATTCCTAGATCATCAAAATGTCTTGCACTGTTTAAAGTTAGCAGAAAAGTACCTGCTTGTTTGTATGAGTAAGAGACTATTCAGACTATAATAATAAGTTAACCCCTTCACTGCTGATCACGTTTTAAATCTGTTTTATAAGCAGGTTATATCGCTGTCATTGGGAATGAAATGTGTGTTTAGGCATCAAGACTCGGAATTGTTTCGTGTGAAATTAAACAAAAATCAGAACCCTGTATTTTTTTCATCCGCATGGAAGTTGTGGGTCGCGATAGCAAGACACAACTTCAGGTGCGTAAAAATTTAAAATTATATAACTCAGTGTTTCAAGGGTTATTCGAGCAGCTGGCTTATAACTTTCAGAACTCCAAAATTAAAAATGTATCTACTTGATATAGTTACCATATGTTTACATGTACTAATATATTTGTGTAATTCACAATTTTAACTGTAAAACACATTTCATATCCAAAAGCTGTCATTTACTGTGTTAATAAAGACTAAGACAGTTGTAGTCACATTATAGTCACAAAATTTTTACATTATTGAAATTCAAACAGATTTCTGGGCACTGCTGGTATGTGTATATGTATATGTGTGTCCCAAATTTCTTCAAGGACACACAGATTCAGTTTTCTCTCAATCTATCTGAAATGTTATTACCAGGAAAGGGTGTTTTTGAGAAAGCATTCAGTTCTGTATAATAACTTTAGGTCATTCCCCCCCCCCCCCGCAACATGAAACATTGAACCATTGTTGGTTTAATGTTGGGCCAACATTGAGGACGGTGGACCAACAAGTAAACAACATTGGTTGAATGCCTCGTGTTTGGTGGGCCAGTTGCTGCCACTGTTTGAACCACGCTATGACGGCTGTTGCAAGAGAAAAATCTGATGTTGAAACGTATTTAGACCGATTGTGGTGTTGACTGTAATGTGTTCCTATGCCCTTTGTGCCTGATCAGAAGTTAATTTGAGCTTTTTGTATATACACATCCAGCTATTGATCTTTAATATTTGTAATCGTTTGGCGAAACACTTTGGATACATTTTGTATACGGGCCGTGTTGTAGCATAAAGAACGTATGTAGCATGAAAAACGGAGTGAAAAGACCTGGAAGTGGGGGTAGGCAGCCTACCCCCACTAAATTGTTTAAGCTAAACAATAAATAGTTCAAGCTGAACAATACATTTTTTAAGCTGAACAATAAATTGTTCAAGCTGGACAATAAATTGTTCAAACTGAACAATAAATGGTTTAAGCTGAACAATAAATTGTTCAAGCTGAACAATAAATTGTTTAAGCTGAACAATAAATTGTTAAAGCAGAACAATAAATTGTTTAAGCTGAACAATAAACTGTTTAAGCTAAACAATAAATTGTTTAAGTTGAACAATAAATTGTTCAAGCTGGACAATAAATTGTTCAAACTGAACAATACATTTTTTAAGCTGAACAATTAATTGTTGAAGCTGAACAATAAATTGTTTGAGCTGAACAATAAATTGTTTAAGCTGAACAATAAATTGTTTACAGCTGAACAATAAATTGTTCAAGCTGAGCAATAAATTGTTTAAGCTAAACAATAAATTGTTCAAGCTGAACGATACATCCTACGACATTTTAGCCTTGGTACACCTTTTAATTTTTTAAAGAAAAAGTGGGCTATTGCAATTGAAGTTCGGCGGCGTCTTTGTTAACATTGATTTATGGACACAATAACTTGGTTTTTCATATATACTGCTCAAATTTGTTCTCCATGTTGCTAATAACCAGTTCTTGGACAAGTACAATAATGGCGGCGAGTTATTGTTGAGTGTGCTCTTTGTTTTGTTTTTGTTTTGTTTGAATGACAATTATGCAAATATTGTGTAATCGTCTCAATTACACATCTACGTGATGGCCAAGTAAGTTGATTGATAGTTCAAGTTGAGCAATAAATCACTATTTTTGGCTCTGTATCATTGACAATGCCCAAGCCCCTTATATGTTGGTGTTAACCTTATTCAAATTCCCACCCACTTGAGGTTGTGTCTCGCTACCGCGACCCACAACTTCAAGTGGGTGAAAATTATTACTAACATTTGTTTAATTTGAGAGCAGACATCTGCAAATTTAGATGTTTAAACACACAGTTTTTCCCCAATGACAGTATTTTGATCACCTAATTAAACAGATTTAAAATGACTGGTCATGATTCGCAGTGAAAGGGTTAATAAATGGAATTGAAAATTTCATAATTTTCAATTAAAAATTACAGTTACTGTTAGCTATTAATTGATTGATGGAGGTTTACTTGTTCAAATTTAAAAATAAATCTGCGGGACATTGGTTTATGCTTTTTTTACTGATCTATCATGTCTATATTATCATCAAAGACGCCTATCGCAAAAATGCTAAACATATATGATTTGGGCGTCGCAGATACAATTTATAACCCTTACAACACTGAAATATTTTTGTATAAACCATACAAACCAAAGGGTATTTCACCCCTGGGCCCGAAGGTGTATTGTCGACCCCTTCTTACGCCGCCTTTGCATGGAGCCTTTTAGCTACTACACCAACATGGTGCAACATATTGAATTCATAATTAAGCAGCCCGAGGCGGGCTGCTTACTGTATTCCACACGGTCCGCCCCCGCCGCAGTTATTTGTTTTCAAGATAGCTTCTAATCTATCAACTTCTGCTTCCTCATACTTCACATAGCCATCACATACCACTGGGGAATTGTTTTGTTGACATTTTGCTCCCATATCATCAACTCTTTGATTACTATGGCCACTAACGAAGAAGAGCTCGTTAGCGCGTTTCAGGAAAAATTTTCCATCTGATTTTCTTTTAATTTGACAAATATGTTCAGCTATGTCAGCCAATGACCTGATTAACTTTTGGGAGCTAACAATTTCAAAATGGCCGTTTAGTGGCCATTTTGAATTTTAATAATTTTGTGATATTTACCAAATTGAAAAAAAATGCAAAATAGCTGGACCATGAATATAAAACAAAATGTAATGTCCAACAGAAGGATAACCCATCACAAATTTCGCAGTTATAAAATCCAAAATGTCCGCCAGTCTGCCATTTTAAATTTTTTTCTCATCATCTCTCTCGGAAATCTTGCATGATAGCTGATCTATAAACGTTTGCTTCCTCATACTTTACATAGCTATCAGATAACACCAGGGGATTTTTGGTGACATTTTGATTCCCATATTATCAACCCTTTAATTACTAGGGCCACTAACATGTAATACTTGTTAGCACATTTCAGGAAAAAGTTTCTAGCAGATTTCCTTTCTATTTGGCAAATATGCACAGCAATGTCAGTCAATGACCTGATGAACTTTTGGGAGTAAACAATTTTAAAATGACGGTCTAGCAGCCATTTTGAATTTGAGTAATTTTGTAATATTTACCCAACTCAAAATCAAAGCAAAATAGCTGGACCATACATATAGAACAAAATGTAAGGACTCACACAAGGATAACCCATGATAAATTTTGCTAAAATAAAATCCAAAATGGCCGACTGACGGTCATTTTTAAACGTTTTTCGCATTATCTCGGAAATGTTGCATAATAGCTAAAGCGGTAATATAAAATAAACCTTGAGAAAGTTTGCTGATCTATATCAAATTTGAAATGGCCGACTGGCGATAACGGAGGGCTGCTTTCGTGTTCCTTTTCGAACAAATCTTTCTAGTTCATACAAACATTAAACCCCTCCCGGCAATTTTTTTCACCGAAGGTCATAGGTCAAGGTCAAAGATTCAAAAAAACTCTTATTAATGGACGCCACATTTTTTTTCAGAATTCCCTTGAAAACTGGTATATAGGTTTTTCGTGGTCTGCAAGTCTAATTGGCATTGTCCCGTTTTTGTGTGCGACTGAAAATGCTATAATGCTATGATGGCCATCTTGATTTTTCAATTTAAAAATTTGTTAGTTATGTGATAACTTGAATAATAATTATTTGAACCCTATCTATTTTTTGTGTAAAATTACCCATGAGTATGGAGATGACCTGATTAGAATTTAAGCTTCCCACCGATAATAAAAATGGCCGCTACGTGATGACTAATTTTTTTTTTACTTATTTTTTTTCAAAATTCCCTTGAAACCTGTTATATATATAGGTTTTCTGTGTCGAAAACGAAGCTACGGCGGTCATTTTAGTTTAATCAATTTATCAATCTATGGCCATTAGAAATATGTTAATTCTTTCAGCGCATCAGATTGTGATGTATGAAACGGTTCCCACACTGAAAGGGTTAACATCCTGCTACGCTTGTTGAAATTATTCAGTTCTACATTCTTTATGTACAAATAGTGTAAACTTGTCAACTGCTGTTGATGAAGTCTTGAGGGAGGGTGGTAAGTTTTTTTCTGATTTTTCACATGGTGACGTCCTATCGCTTTAGAAACCTTTTGACAACCAGAGTTCATTTGAGTTTGTGAGGTTTTTAACCCTTACACCATTGAATTATTTTGTATAAACTGTGGAGGTCAAGTGGTCTTTTTTCAATTTCAAATCATTATGGGTCTTAAATCTTTATTAATATTTTTATTCTTACAGTGCGGGATCGACCTTGGACATCTACAGACGTCAAATTCTGACGACTAATGTCAATCACCACCCTGTGAGGTTTTTAAACAGCTGTTTGCAATAATGTAACATGCTGCCTCAGGAGGGACTGACTGCTTGCTCACCATTTTCTAATTTTACTTGGCGAATTTGAGTTTTCAGACAAAACCTGTATGCTATTTTTTTCCAATCACCTGGTCTGTGTGTGATGTGTATGAGATAGAAGCAAAAATTATTTTCATGTGTGCCTGAACAATTTTCTTTCTCATATTGACTATTTTTTTCTTTCTGTTTCAGCTTCAAATTGATGCGCTTAAATGTTAATGTGGCAGATAACTCTACATACAGAACATTCTGAATGATGACAGCGAACTATGAACACTAAAATATATGGTTGTGTACCAGTTATTGCTATAGCCAAATATAAAAATGAGCTTTCCATGTTTTGTTTGGTACAAACCTTGTGATAAAGTAAACCATTACCATGGCTGCTAAGCATTGTAAACATAGCGTGCCATATAAGCAACACAGGTTACAACAGTTGATTGAGTGTCCTGTATGTCTTAACGAACTGCAGGATCCTAGGATGCTCTCTTGCCACCATGCTTTGTGTTGTAAGTGTGTAAAGGATTATAAAAATAACAATGAGTATGATAAAGAGCTGCCCTGCCCTGTGTGTAGGAAAGTAACCACTATAGATGATGGTGATGTCGAAAATCTGCCTAAGTTTTTCTTCATGAATGAGCTCAAAGAGGTTGTTACGGGAGAAGAAGACACAAGAGAAACCAAACCGGAAAAACGTCGCCGCATGACATGTTCAACGGGTGATTGTAATGGAATAGCTCTTCATTTTTGCACTACAGGCTGCCAATATCTGTGTGAGAAATGTAATGAAGAACACAAAATAGCGGGATTTACCAAATCTCACCACATTATTACATCAGAGAAAGGTGAGGAATTCACAAAGTCCAATAAACCACCTTATCCACCGTGGCACCCGTACAAGCATCAGATGATGAATGTGTACTGCCGTACATGTAAAATTCATATATGTGCCACATGCCGTCATTTGAATCATCTTGACCATGATTGTATGGACATTGATAAACAGGCAGAATTGTGTAGGATCAAGCTAGAGCAAATTTACGAGGACACAAATGAGCTCATTCTTCATGTTAAAAGGGCCACAGGTATCACTGAGACTGAAGTCACGAAGGCGTATACAGACATAGATTATGCATGTGTTAATGTGCTGTCCACATTTAGGAAAATACACAAGAAACTCGATAAAGAAAAGAAAAAAATGTTGTCGGATCTTCAAGAGGCACGCAAACGTGTAAAAATAACAACTGACGTCATAGCAGACAGTCAGAAAAAGACACTAGTCAGTCTGGAGAACATGAAATCCTGCCAAACTAAACTGGCTGCCAAAGACAGCATTTATGACTATGTGACAGTTACAGACTCGATGCAAAAAGATGTAGAAAATCACTTCAGTAAAGAAGTGCCTGTTCTATCATGGAGCAGTCAGCTTGTGAAAAAAAGTGATTCACGGTTGCCAGGGAGCGTGAAGGTGACTGAAGGTGAGGTAAAGAATAATAAAGCGGAAGTGAAAGAGACGAGTAGGATCCGCTTGGATGTCCCACATAGTGCGGTGGTCGGTATGGTGGTCTACAGAACACATGTTTATATTGTACATCAGAAACGTTCAGTTGTATACTCTTATAAACCGGACGGTTCACTTAGTGAGAAGTATGAACATAAAGGTGGAGAAGAAACTCTTATTCAGGGAATGTGTCTGATGATGGTTAGAGACACACCCATGTTGGTTATTAGTGACGGCACCAATAAAGCTCTTGTTTGGGTTATGATCAATGATGACCTCACTATGAAGCATCATCATACGCAGCAGCTTAAATACAGGCCTGGTGCAGCAAATAATGACAGAGGTGCTTTACTCGTGTGTGATGGTATGAACCACAGAATTCACCGCTACACAAGCCACGGCCAGCTATCCAGTGTCGTCACGCTGCTTGACGATGTTACTCCACGCTACGTGACACGTCATGCAGCCAGTAACCAATATGTCATAACTGACTGGCAAAATCATCAGATTGTAATGGCTGATATAGACGGACACGTGAAGAAACAGTATAAAGACGAGTTACACGGTCTGAAACTGGACAAACCATATTGTGTTCTGACCGATCATCTCGGAAGGTTTATAATCGGGGACATAGCCCAGAAAGTTCTCCTGATGAGCAGGGATGGGAAAGAAGTGAAGCAGCGGCTGCAGCAGCAGCAGCACGTGAAATCACCAGGTATCCTGTATATGGACTCTGAACATCACAGGCTGTACATCTCAGGGAAGGACAACAATGAATACATGAATCATGTGTTTATTTTCAAGTATACACCCCTGACTGGCAAAAAGACACCTGCTGACAAAATTAAAAAAATGTCTTTAAGAGTTGAAATTTAGCTTATGTGGAGAATTTGACAACTGATGTTAAATGTGATGGTAAACTTTATAAAGTGCTACCTTTCCTATAATTAGAATTTTGAGTTTCGCTGCTATGATGCCCAACTTTATGGAGCCGGATAATTGCTTAGATTTATGCAATTTCGGTCTCGTTATGTGCCACATATTGCACAATACATTATTCACACTGACAATTTATTATCTATGTGCTTTAAACATTAATTAATTTTGTTGGCACCGAGTTCAAAAAGACTTTCCCGAGATGTGCCTCCTAAAAATCTGTGAACGTGATACTTTCTGAGCTGTTTATTGTATTGTATTCAAATTGGACTTCTTGGATTTCTTTACGTATTATTCTTGTTCCGAATAACTTTTGGGATGAATTCAATGAAAACAAAACCTTTTCTACATATGCCCGGTATGACCTTATTAATTAGAAATTTATCCTATTCTTTTTTTTGTACTTATCTATTAAAGTGCTGGATTGTATTCGAATTTGACTTGATAGTTTTCTCTAGGTATTTTTTACGACCTGATAAACCTTTGGGGACGATCTTTTCCAACACAGTGGTGGGTGTTTGTCTTTCCTTGAAATTATCTGGCGGGTGAGGAGGTACCCAAAATGTAAAATCTTTAAAAAAAATATGCTGTGTTTTTAGGGAGAATTTTTTACTTATGTTTGATGTAGCCTCTCCACCTCTCGTTAATATTTAGGAGCTATTTTTTGTTGTGTCGGTAGCGATTTAAAACCCGGTTAAGAGAATCCGGGAATTTATTTGAGGCTTTTATGTCTGAAACTGTCACGTCTGGTTGTGAGCATTCCACTGGGCTATTCTGATTAATTAGCTCTTAAATAATTGAATTTTATTAACAATTTCACGCTATTGGAAATGTTTTTCTCCTTGCAGCGATCATTATGTACAAGCGAAATTAACAAATTTGAATCAAATATGCCATTTTCCTGACATATCATAACCTTTAAAAGAAAGTTTGAACTCTTGTCCTGCTGAATTGTTTCTATTGTATATTTCGTCATTTGAAGCTGCCAATTGCTAATTATATTTATATTTAAAAAAAAGACATCTTCTTGATGTTTAATTATTTGACTAACTGAACATCTACCACTAACTATATTATCCATGTCATCAAGAATATATAAACATATATTTTTGATTTCAATGACAATTATTTGGTTTAAAACCGTATATACATGTATATGATTCTTAGATGATATAATAAAAAATAGGTAATTTTTCATACAAATTTTTATTTGTCATCTAAAAGAAACTGCAAATCGTGTTAACAATCACAGTTTTCAATGGATGAGAAACAAACAAAGAAATCGGCACGACATGATTAATACACTGACATTTCATTCACGACAGAATGTTATGTTCCCATCTTAGAAGTGTGTCGCATACGACTTAAGCAATGATAAATCTTCTTTTAGAAAGTCCGAGATTTGAAGTGAATTTTCAAAGCTTAAAATAAGAAATTATGAGTACATGTTGATCAATTTAAAGTGAAAAATGTATGTGATTCATGCTTCATTCTTTTGTTGTTTTAATAAATTAGTATGTGTTATTACTAATAATGATCGATTTGGGTGAGATATCCATGTTGTTGCAAGACATCGCTTATGTTCCAGGTTGCTTTAAGTAAGCAAATTATTTTATATTACATGGTGTTACTGTATCACACAGGTTTTTATGCTGGTATTCTATCACACAGGTTTCCATTTGTTGCTTTATCGTATATATTAGGGTTTTTTATATATTAGGTACACTGATTGATGTATTTGACCTTATTGCATGTATCACTTTTTTCTCTGGAAAATCTAATTCAACATCCAGCATGGTATGAGATTTATTACTTGCGGTTTTTTTGTCCCACATATTACGCTTTTATGTACACTTACATTTCACTTATGACTATCTGTTCTATAACTGCCTTTGCCACAGACTTCATTACTCAATGCTGTTCATTCCACATGCATGTATTACATGTGCTGAGATGATCAGTTCATCTTTTCCAGTTTAATTGATGTAGTGAATTATTACCTGAGCTAGTTAATTTATTTAAATTTCCAACCGCTTGAGGTTGTGTCTCGCTACCGCGATCCACAACCTCAAGTGGTTGAAAATCACTCATATTTATTTAATATGAGAGCAAATATTTACAAATTTTGATATTTAAACTGTTTTTTTATTCCCAATAACAATCGGCTAATAAAGCAGATTATCAGCCCAACAAACACAAAAAATTGTGTATAACATTTATACAATATTGGACCGACGTTGTATATATGTCATACAAAAGTTTTGTGTTTGTTGGGTGTAGGCCTTTTCCACGAGGGTGAATTATTTAAAATCATTTACAGCTATGGCATTCAGCACACAAAAACGGTCTTCAGTGGTGAAAGGGTTAAAGTGCTGGAAACGTATATATACGGTTTTAAGCATCTTTCAGACCAAGTTAATTGTCCGTAAATTTCATAAAATAGTTTGTAGTAGAAGCTTCGTTAATCAAAAAACGAAATATGGGAGATGACTAATACTTCTCTTCATTTGAAGCTTGAAATTGCATTATATTAGCAATTCCAGCTTTATATGAATGAAAAATAGACAGCCATTTTCAGTTTGTTTAAATGTAGCGCTTACTACATTTTTCAAGTTTGATAATAAATCAACAGATAATTGTTTATGTTTGTTCCGCTTTATTGACATATAATGTTATTGATCTTATTGTCTATTAATGTTGACAATAAACTTACCAGTAAGCTGATTATATTTTTTTCTTTTTGACAATTTACCTTATTGTGTAATCTTATAATTTACATGTCTATCTATTAATCATGTTATTATCATGTATATATTGATCAAGGCGGCCATGGCAAGAAGTTGCAAATGACTGTATCAGAAATAAACTCCCCGCTTTTCAACTTACAAATTTAATACCCTATTCAGAATGTCTGAAATGTGAACAGACAACACAACATACATGTTCAGCATTAGAGATGTCGACAGCTGAATGACTTTAAATTAGATGAGCGATGATCAGCGTTAAAAAAGCTAGCTAGATGACTCTCCAAATCAGACAAACGTGGTCAGCATTTCAGATACAGTAGAAGCTGCTATGAGCAGCCAACCTCCTTGGGTCATTCCCCAAAATGGCATTTTGTATACCAATGAACCTCCTATGGGCAGCCACCTGCCTGTGTCACAAGTCTGATGATTGTTCAATTTAGGTGGAAGACTATTATTGGCTTCAAAAGCAATTAGATGAACAGTGCCATAGTTATAGATGCTGGCCTTCCATTTCAATTGAGAGCAGAGCGACTAATACCAGTGACATATTAGCTTTCGTACATTTTAAGATATTACTATGAAAATATAGCATGGCATAAGGAACTAATGATTTTTCAATTAAAATTCAATTGTAGGAACTGTTAAAACTCTTAATAGACTATTATGTCTAGTGCAGCAGCATATAAAAAGTGAAAAAAGCATCAAATTTTGAAAGGGTATAGAATATTAGTCCACATTGGGAACATTTTCAAATTCCACTTAAAATTCATCACAGATGGTCGCCATATTAGATTTAAAAAAGGCAGTATTAGGAAAAAATGAGAAATTAAGAGTATGTATTGCTCTATGCCGACTGAACAATTACTTTTATATCTATACATAGGTGGGACTTAAAATAAGTGAACCATTGCCATTTTGTATTGTTATCAACCACTAATGTATTATCAGTGCATTTCCTTTAAATAGTGTTGATAACTGCCTTCCCTTTTGTATACTTTATGTATCGCTTTCCAATATTAATTGCAAAGGCTGACTATCAGAGATCGTCAAACCGTTACAAAAGGATACCTTACTGTCCCATGTGTGTATTCCATATGAGATTGTGAATATGCGTTTTATATATTCTTGGTTTTATACATAATAGTAGGCCTATGGGGGTTGATTCTGGTATTTTTCTGTTTCTTTGGTTCGCCAGGTTTCTTTTTCAAAACATTACCCCCTATTGTGTAGTGATCAAAATTATACGAATTAACCAAACTGAACAAAGGTAAATGTGGGTCTCCTATAATTGCTAAGTCACAACTATTGTTGTTTTGAGCTCATTATTACTCTTTAAATAGCCTGCAACTAGACTAAAATAAACTGAAAATATTGGTATGTCTACGCCATTTAAGTAGGCGAAACTTTCAAATGTTATAATGGTTCGTAAGGGGTGAATTACAACTTTAAACAACAGTTTGTACCATCAGCGCAAAACTACTTTTTAAATGGATTGCTATTATAACATAGGTCAGGATAGCAGAAGTCGCGATAGCGATTTGACAATATTTGTGGGAAAACCTGAATGAGTTTTATACACAGGAACAAATAATGAAAATAAGCAGCTCTAATTACTTTGCACACCAATCACAACAAATACTCAGTAAATATTATTAAAATAGATATATTTTAGAGGAAAAAATGATGTTATGCTTGTTATCGTGACATTGGTATTGTGACTTTGAAAAATGCATTTTTAATTTTAGGACTGAATGGTTTAAATCCCCGACCATGAAATACCTGGCATGAAATTATTCTGAGCTAAATGTTATGATACAACTTTTTCTGCTGATTCTATTGTGGGGCAGCATGACAGCATCAAATACGTAGATCACCCGCAGTGGCCATTTTAAAATTTGCATGTGACAAAAATCGGACGGAACGTTAATTTGACTATAGGGTGCCCCACTTTAGGACTATGTTTTTAGCTTTTAAATCATCACAAGTCAGCTGAAAATGTAACTGATGAAACATTACAAGTTGTATCATCTTATAAGATAAGAAACTTTCTCATATGGTTCAAGCTCTGCACGTGACACCCTACGTTTCACAATGATATCATGATTCATCTTTTAGGACGGAAATAGTCAAGATAGCAGTATTTTTTAAATGTATTTTTTTTATTTTTAAATGGAATGAGCATGTAAAGCAATAGGTCAAATTAAAAATCACACAATTTTATTCAAATATATTTTAATATTTGTCATTCCATTGCATGTGCTTGTAAATTACCATTGATAAATTCTTTTTTTTTTAGGTATTATTTTACTTTTTAAGCATCAAAGGCTATTGCAATCCCTTTGATGGTGACTTTGGTGTTTTCCACTTATCTAACCTTCCAAACAGTATAAACATGAGGATAGATTAATTAGTGTTCCTGATATTCAACTTTCTATTTCTTGCACAACAAATACTGCTATTGTGATCATATTAGTGAGATCAGCCATTCCTCATTTGACATTTCAACATTATATAAATTAGCAAAATAATCTCTCCAAGAATTAAGGACGTTTTATTCATCAACTATATCTGGATAATGAGTAGTAATTTCCAAGGGAATAGATAAGCGTATTTTCGGGCCCAGTTGATTAAAGCGACACAATCAGGCAAAACTCACCAAAAAATCAGTATGCATGTCCAAAATAGGAAATACGGGAATTTCGTCTTTATATCTCGCTTAACTGGTAAATGCACAACACAAAAATTCAAAAACTAACGCAATTTTATTTTATGCTATGGACATGTTCACATCATATGGCCATATTAAAAAGGGGGAAAAAATACTGATTTTTTTATGATTTTAGCCTGATGGTGTCGCTTTAAAAGGCTAAAATCATTAAGAAATCTGTGATTTTATTTTGGCTTCTTAATAATGACTATATTATGTAAACATGTCCATAGAGTAGAACTGCAAAAGTTTTTTAATTTTTGTGCTGCGCATTTACCAGTTAGGCTAGATATAGAGACGAAATTCACGATTTCTCATTTGGGACATGCATGTCCAAAATAAGAAATAGGGGAAATTCGTCTCGAATTCGACAAGCTTTTCACGGTCAAGAGAACAAATTTGTGATATTTTTGGATATCGAAATTTCCGTTCACATTGCCTCAAATGTTTTTTTTTCTCAAATTTTCTCTGCCTCTGAAGAAAAATAGATCAATTTTGTTCCAAAAGTATACCCGCTGGACCTGTAGTCATTGATGTCGCATTCGCAAAGGATTTGTATGCGATGTTCACTCGTGTCACCAGTGTCTGTACTTCAGACACTGGTATTCATCCCCTCGAATAGCTAATAATCACCATCAGGTATCAGAGCTTTCACAGCCATTGTTTGTGCTGCCGTGTTCCAGATGTGTGAAAAAACCCCACAACGGTGGCGTCAGAGTGCAAAATAACCCGATTTATGTTATTAGCATTGACGCTTCTGAAAATGAGATAAAAATATCTAGGCTGAATATGTATACACTGATATATACCGTATATATAATAAAAATTGTGCTCAGTTCATATTTTTAAAAACTCCATTGAAATAATTATAAACTAGAACAGGAGTTCCCAAACTACGAGGCCCGGCTTTAGTCTGCTTGAGTGCTATTGACAAAAAAGCGGCTTAATATTCTCTAAACATAACAGTCTATTGGTCTTCTTCATGGGCCAGAATCCTAAATGTCCAGGATATAATTAACTCTTCCTTTACCAATTTCGCATTTATGCGAAAACTACCTTCCTTTACCAATTTCGCATTTATGCGAATTCCACATGTGTACATGAATTAATTGCAATGGCGATATTTCATTACATGCATGGTTGAAAATCGCCAACCAGAATGGCCAGTGGCATGGACGCAATGCTCTCTTGCATTTTTAATTTGTGCGATGTGCGCATATCTATAACCTGTATGGTGCCCAGGGGCTACTTAAGGTGTCCTCCTTTAAAAAGAAGTCGGTTTCTGGGGGTAATTTTATCAGGGAGAATTCGGTAAAGGAAGAGTTAAGGAAAGAACCAAGGAGACAAGTTAAAATATATCTTCAACGTGTATACCTTCCACCACCATCGCCGATGCTGGCCAACATTCATTCAATACTTGCCTACGATGTACAGAGGATGTAGGCCTACCCACCGCTCAATCGTCTAACACGCTGGCCCAACACTAATCCATCACTGGATCTGCTGTGTACTTTTCGCAACCACTTGGCATTCACTCAATGCTGTTTCAATGTTGACCCACAGTCTTCGACGCTGGCCCTACATTGAAACAGCATTGGGTGATTGTACCGTGTTTTCTGACGCTGGGCCAACAGTATTCCAACCAAAACCAAGGGTGATAGTCAACTCGTACTAATGTCAACTCGCCCCATGTCAACTTGTACCCATGTCAACTTGTACCACCAATAGATGTCAACTCGTACCACAAGTGATGTCAGCTCGTACCAGGTGTCAGATGATGGTACGAGTTGACATCTCTTATCACACAACAAATGTCAACTCGTACCCATGTCAACTCGTACCACTCATAGATGTTAACTCGTACCTTCATTAGATGTCAACTCGTACCAAAGTTAATTCCGGATGATAATGAATGTAGATTATATATAATTATATATATTATAATTATATATATAATCCCGTTTGGATTGTGTTATTTATGTATTACATGTGTCAGGGCATGTTCAGCTTGCAATTAAATTTAATCTAATGATATCCTCATACAAAATATAACATATACCTACAAGAAATTGATGTCATTTTTAAAGTGTAACTGGACGAAAACATGAAATGAATGAGTTTTTAGGCTGTTTTATTATGGCTATGCCATTTTGATGATTTTAATTCTGCATGTGCTATCAAGTAAACTGTCGTGTGATTTTAGCAAATTAACCATCTTTTTATATATACCTGTACATATATTCTATCATTTTTATGACAAATAAGACTTTTCTTTATGTCAATAAAATAGCTGTCTGTATGTATGTTACCTTTGTGCACAAATATTGAATCATTACGAGTGAGCGGGGAAGAAACATTTTTGTTTCTTTGAAACTTGAAGGCCAGAGAGGGGTTCGAACCTGCGATCTCCAACTTTCCAATGCACCAGGGCCCGCCCTGTACATGGACAGGGTTTTACATATGTTACCTATTTAATCAGTTATTGGGTCACTAAGTTTTAAGACAATCGGGGCTTACTATAAATAGTAGTCCCCATATAGCCAACCATTACATGTTTGTGTTTAATTTCATAATTCTACTTAAAGTAGAATTATGAAATTAAAAAGTAGTACTTTTACTCAGATATTGTTGTCACATACAGTGTCGTCCGTTGTCCGTTGTTGTCGTGGTCCAGTTTGTAAAATGTAGTTAATTCAGCATTTTTTTTCAACTGTTAGCATTTAGTGGGTATTTTTTTATTACAACCTATACCTCTGATAAATGCTAAAAGGTTAAAGTTAAGGCGATGGACAGCAATGAAAAGAGAGAGGCACTATAAGGTTTATACCAGAACTAGTGCAGAGTATCGCGTCGGCCCTCGCGCTGCGCGCTCCTAGCCAGCTAGTTGCAATGATTGCTATGATAACACACCATTGCTTAAAAGCCGTTATTTTCTCACATGTGAGTGATCAATCTGGTACCCATTATCGTGGTAATTGTCACCAGCAATTACTACGATAAGGGTACCAGATTGATTCCAAGTTCCATTAGGTTTAACATTACGTAACGTCGTATGTAGGTATAAGCATAACGGCATTGTCACTAATTATGGCGCTAATCCCTTTGACCCTATCAGTCCTGGAGTTTATGAAATGTCACCTAAAAACATAATATATCTAAAAGTTGATTTGGATTCATTAATTGTGTTATGAGGACCTGTACACAAATTTATGTTTCGTCTGAGAATGATTGAGGTAACATACAATTTGCATTGAAATGATGTTACAAAAATATAATAATTCATGATAATGTATGATGCAATTATTTACGGTGATATAGCAACCTATTAACCATTACCATTGCCATCTAAGTTAATTTTGAAAAGCCCAAGACATCGCACCTCAGTACCGGAGTCATTCATATCTTTACTATCACAGCTTTAACACAACATGTTAAAATTTAAACTAAAACCATTTTATGCTTGGAGGCATTAAATTGTCACCGCTCAGTAACAATTGCCATCACCCTTCCTGACTTGTGATCAGTATGACGCAACGCCGTAAATAAACATAACGGCATTGTCTTGGAGTGGGCAACCGACCATTGCGGCTAATCCCACTTGACATGCCTGGCTCAATAATTTAATTAAGTATTATCTGACCACTAAAATAAAAGTTACAGGTTATGTATAACGTACATTCATCATCCTCCAAAATTTTATCTTTGGTATGAGTTGACATCTAATGATGGTACGAGTTGACATCTCAGACTGTTGTGTGGTAAGAGAAGTCAACTCGTATCATCATCTGATACTAACCTTGTTGGGAACGAGTTGACATCACTTGTGGCAACTTGTGGTACGAGTTGACATCTATTAGTGGTAGGAGTTGACATGGGTACGAGTTGACATGTGTACGAGCTGACATCCATTGTGTGGTAATAGATGTCAACTCGTATACCATCATCTGATACTTGCCTTTGTGGGTACGAGTTGACATCTAATGGTGGTACGAGTTGCAACACTTGTGGTACGAGTTGACATGGGTACGAGTTGACATGGGTACGAGTTGACATGGGTACGAGTTGACATGGGTACGAGTTGACCGGTATTCACCCCCGAATACAATTAGGGAGGGCTGATGTGAGGGGCGATACAAGCTTGTATCTGGTACAATACAACCCTTGGTATGAGATAACCCAGTATTATATGCGATGCCGTGACGTGCTTGGACTTCCATAGATTAATCCTAAAATAATTTAGAAAAAAAAAAAAAAAATTCTTTAAATTAGAAAAATGATTTTGAAATGTTTTAAAAAAATTAACATATATTTTGTAAAAACAAATATTTAAAAATTAACCCAATTTATTTCAAAATAGTTTCCAAAGTGATAAAATGATTAGATCTGTAGGGGCCTACACGTGTGGCACTTTGAATCATAATATGTATGCGAACACTGTCCGGTTTGCCGTAGGCCTTTGTGTTGTCGTTGCCGTATTCCGATGTAGTGTTTGCATTCGTGTATAGGGGCCTATGGGAACTTAACGTTCCCAGTAAATACAAAACATTTGCAAAACATTTATACAATGTTGGACTAATGGCGAAGACGTTGGGCCGACGTTGTATAAATGTTATACAAATGTTTAGTTTTGTAAGTTAGTAGAGACACTGGTGAATGAGTGAAGGTTAGCTTTACTGAATGGATTTTATACAAAATATGTCATGTGGTGCGACAAGGGTGTTGAAAGGGTTATGGGCATACCTCCCTGCAAATACAAGACTTTGAACCAATGTTCGTTAAATGTTGAGCCAGCGTCGCAGACGGTGGGCCAAAAATAAATCAACATTGGTTTAACGTCTTGTGTTTACTGGGATGCAGTGTGTGAATGCGGGATGGTTGTGAACACATGGCAATATAGGACCCGTATTCCAGTGATATAATATTTGATCAGCCATCGTTGGATCAACCCTGAGCCAATATCTTATATATCGGCCCAGCTTTGATTCAACGCTGGGCCAACTCCGGTTGTATTTTTCTCAGATACGTTGCTGATGGCCAGAAAATATTTTTAAGCAACGAGGTCGTGGCTGTTTCGACAACTGGGTTTTCTAGCAGCACACTCTAGATTATACATTCAAACATTCCATTTGGAGTTTGATTTGTGATAGCGAGAACACCTCACCCACCTTTGACATCACATAGGTCTACCTATTTTGCCAGCTCCTTTAAAACCTCATATTGATCGTATCATGGAGGATTCAGGAAGAACAGTGTGTTTTCCCTCAGAAAACTCTGAAGGCGAATGTTCAGGTTCATGCTAATTTTCGTTGAAATAGGATAATTATAAATCAGTGAGTTTAAGCGCTAAGCACGACTATAATCGTTTTTATTCCTCGCCCCAGCATCGTCGGGGCGTTGCCTCGGATGTTCGACCGTCGGGTCGTCCGTCCGGCCGTCCGTCCGTCCGTCCGTCCGTCCGTCCGTCCGTTCGTCCGTCCGTCTGGCCCGCCATCCGTCCGTATGTTCGCAATTGGTTTCCGGAGCACATATCGGAAACCCATGGAGAGATTTCTTTAATTCTGCACACACACATCCCTTAGGGGGTGTAGATGTGCCTTTTGAGGTTTATGAAATTTAAACTACTGAAATGACCATAATTAACTTTGATATGCCTGCTATTTGACAAACCGTACCGGCAGACCGTGCCAGATAGGCAGACCATTACTATATAACAAAATGTGCGGTTCCATTTACGGATATGCCCTTAAACATTTCAACTGGATCAAATTCAAAATGACCGACTATCGGCTATATTTAACTTTAATATGCCTGATATCTGACAAGCCGTGCCAGATAGCTAGACCATTACTATAAAACAAATTAAATGTGCGGTTTCAGAGAGGTATATGCTCTGAAAAATGGCAACTCGATCAAATTAAAAATGGCCAACTTGAGGACATTATTGACTTTTATATGGGTAATATCGGGAAACCTGTGCCAGATAGCTGAACAATCACTATAAACCGAAATGTGTGATTTCAGTGTGCCCTGAAGAATGTCACCTTGATCAAATTAAAAAATGGCCGACTTGCGACCATCATTGACTTTAATATTATGTAATATACATGACAAACTGTGCTAGATAGGTGGACTATTACTGTAAAACAGATTGTTCAGGGAAGGATACACCCCAACAAACACAAGACATTTGTATAACATTTTGTACAACGTCTTCCACGTTGGTCCAACATTGTACAAATGTTATACAAATGTTTTGTTTACTGGGACGCGGGCGAGGCGGGGGATTATGGTGGCCGGCTAGCCTCTTGTTAACATACATGTTTGATTAGCAGGTTAAATCACAGTTATTGGGAATGAGATAAGTGCTTAAACATGAAAATTTGCAAATGTTTAGTCTCAAGTTAAACAAATATTTGTAATTTTCACCTGCTTGAAGTTGTGTGTCGTGTGTCTCAATGGAAATGATACACCCTGCAAACACGAAACACTAAACCAATGTCGCTTACCCACTGTCTGAGATGCAGAACCAATATTAAAACAACATTGGGTCAACGTCTCATGTTTGCTGGGATATGGTGTTAAAAATTTAGCAGACATATTGGTTGCCGAGTAACTCGGTTCCCCATATATGATGTCTTGTTGAAGCTGGACATTTCTAAATCAAAATAGTCTTCAGTAGATTTATGGCTACAGGGCTACAGGGTTTTCACGCTAAACGTTATTTTCCTCGAACATGAGTGGATTGCATCCAGACTTGTACAAAATGTTATACAGCAAAATTAGCCTATATCTAAAAATAAATTTGCATATTGTCAGTATACAAACATGCAATGCAGACGCTATGAGGGGGTGATTTGAAATGCAACAAGTGTACGATATTGATACAAATATTCACAGAAATATACGTTATTTCACTATCGATATAATTATTATGAAGATGCTCCAGACGAGCCGGATCTTGTTGACAGTCTTAGTATTGTAAGTTTTTGAACGATATAGCTATTTGAAGGGTTGTTTACGCGGAGAATCGTGCAAAGCGTGTTTTATTCACTAACGCTAGGTGACGTGTATCCTGAGAGATAGTAGTTGACCAGGCATTGAAACCATTCTGCTTGTCGGGTCACGGGGCGGGGGATAAAGCTCATTAAATATCAATGAAAGTCTTCCTCACTTGAAAATTTTCGTATTTTTAGTAGTTAGTGTTTACTGCCGAGCTGGCCTAGGCCTACACAGCGATAAACAAAACAGGTTTATCTTGTTGACCCGGCTGCGACCTCGGCCTGAACGTAACACATCTTAGGTTGAATGTCTCGTGTTTGTGTCTTTAATACGGTTATTTGTTCCAGGGGTTATGTATGGGGATTCGTCCTTGACCCCTCGTGGCCTGATTGTCCTGCACGCCTGGTGGGGTTTGAACCCGGAGATCCAGAAACAAGCTCAGCAAATGGCGGAAGAGGGTAACCTGGTTACCATGGTGCCTGACCTCTACAGGGGAAAAGTGGCCAAAGGTGAACTCATTAACATTATCTTTAAAATAATTGTGAAAAATATCAAATTTTCACCCTCTTGGAAGCTGTGTGTCGCTACCGCGACCCACAACTTCAAGTGGGTGAAAATAACTCGTATTTGTTTAATGGGAGACGAAACATTTGCAAATCTTGATGTTCTAAAGACACTTTTCGTTCGCAATATCTGCGATTTTAACGGCTAATAAAATTGATTAACCCGTTGAACACGAGATCATTATGCTACTGCACTGTTTCTGAAACGAGATTATTTTATGACGTCATAGTTATCTCATGCGATCAGACCCGGAGATCTCCGGGCCTCGTATCTGAATAGTCTCCCTAAATCACGGAGATCTCCGGGGCTCGTCACAAACGGGTTAAGGACGACTATTGTCGCTCTGAAATGGTTGTGTCGCTATGTGTAGACAACTCTATGTATGTTTTTTGTTTTAGTTTTACCCTAGTTGGCCCCCATCTCTGCAATCAGCGTAGTGCTTTCTGTGTACAGATTTTCCTTGCTGTTCGTACACAGTGGACTACTCCTTTAATGTGCCACTGAAATTGATATAGCTTATTTTAGTAGATACTCAGCTAATCGAAAAATTCAAATTGAGAAACGTCCATTTCTCATAAGTAGAACTTGAAGTATTTCTTTTCATTTGAAGTTGGAATTGCGCTAACGATTCTAGCTTCAAATTAATAAGAAATACTAACTGATTCAGCAGGATAAGGGTTAACGTTAGGCGAGCTACGTCTCCAAACACGGCTGTGTGTTATCAGCCCTTTCAGTACATACTATAGTACCCACTTCTTTCAAAATAATGGGCCACCTCGGACAACAATTTGTTAATAATATTATTTGCTAATAAAATAATAATAATAATTCAACACTGTTTACTACTATCCGATCGTTGTTGGCTACTTTCTCTTATAACACCATTCACTCCCAGCCGCTCGCTAACTCACAGACACTGCGCTCGGATTGGTAGCTCCCCGCCAATAATAGCCACTGGTGCGGTTTTGGCGCCTCGAGTTCAGATGTCAGTCAATGCTCACAGCATCTGACAATTTTAACCATTCCCTGGTCTGTAGTTGTTCAATTTCCACCATCTCTGCCTGTTGACTATCATTTGCAAACCCAAGGAAAACAATCAGTTATAAGACTGCTCCGTCCGCAGCCGTGAAGCGATGTATCAGTGAAACAACGCCACCACAAGGCCTTTTAATGCAAAGTTTTTGCCGACGACCACGTCGTCGTGAATAGACATGTATCAGCTATGGCCCCCACCTCTATGGAGAAGCAATATATACATAGGTACATAAGGGTGTTAATAGGCCTATATTATGATCAGCGGCGGCAAGCGATGATTAAAGTTAATTTATTAAAGTGTTTGTTTATTTGACTTCCAGTTAAAAACATGCAAAAATGGTACATTATAATTATTATTATCACTTTTTGAACATGTTATAACCTTCGGTTGACGGGAACAGGTCGAGACGACCTCTACAATGCCTGTCAACCATATAAGTGAATTAAAATTATAGAATAAAATAATATACAGCGTTTAAAATAGCAATGTTTTTGTGTACATGTTATTTAAAAATGTACATAGTATAGATTATAAATTTTGCGATTTGTACACATAAAATAAAATAACCGACAATTGTCTGTCATCTGTTTCCCGCACCAAAACAGCTACACTGTGCTCTACACCGTGTAGCAAAAAAGGACACTCTGGAAAGCGTAGAAACCTAATTAAAACCTCTAAATGCTTTGGTTTTTTATTATATAAAAGGACATACAACTAGGATATGTGTAAAAACTTATGGCACTCTTAATTTTAACATAGGCCTACATACATCCCTAAATAAAAGTAATACTATAAACCTAGAATACATTTACTGAGTGACGTCAGCTCATATAGCCGTCGCGCAGCCGAAATATGCTGAGCAGTACCACATATGCAATATTAGACTGGAAGAAAAACAATCCCAAACTCAAGAAGTAAATCAGTTGATTAGAGATGTTTGAAATTCAGCATAAGGACTCACCTCGTCTGGAAACAAAGGCGACTGAAAAATCACTAAACCTAAAAATAAAGCAGAAAAAAACAAATAATAAATTTGAGGGGAACAGCCATCCATGTCATGTGGTAATACTCTAAGTCAGATCATGACAAGCGTGATCATGTAGAGTGATGTCGGTCTCCTCCGAGCAGTATCGGACACTGTCTCTGCCCTGAATTCGAGCCAGGCAGACAACACTTTACAGCATATCGACATGAATTTACATTTTGATATGTTAAAGTTCATTCTCCAAATTTTGCTCCACAGAAACAGTGCATTAAGATCATTCTGAAGGGAAAGTACATCTTGTCTTGACTTTATATTTCGATAGAGTTTGGCATCGTCAGCATATAATTTCATAAATGATGTACAAACATCGCAGATATCATTTATGTATACAACAAATAATAGTGGTCCAATAATGCAACCTTGCGGTACACCTGATGTTACACGTAAAGGTGATGATACCTGACCTTCTATCAGTGAGCTAACAACAATTCTTTTCAACCCTTTAACTTGATTATCATATTTTACTCACGTCCCGATTGTAATGGGTAGTGGACTGCCTCACTGACACAAAAAGAGTTCATTTCCACAGACGTTTTGTGATTTTTATAAATAGGTAACTTCAAAACAAAAATTTTCTTTGAATGTTTTAATTAACCATTTCAGCGTGGGGAGCGTCTTTAGATTCCAGAATCTGACATCTGTAGACGTCAGATTCTGACGTCTAAAGACGGTCCCCGCACTGAAAGAATTTATATAATCATAATGGCCGGTAGACCCATAACATTGGTATTCAAATGAAGCTAACTAAGACATTTATGATGATTTCAAATTGATAAAAACACTTTGGTTTCAGCATCTGATTTTTACACAAATATTTCAGCGTTGTTAGGGTTAATGGTCATTATATTACTTGGACAGATCGAGAGACAGCGGGACATTACATGGCCGACCTTGACTGGGAAGGGGCAGTCAAGGACGTGGAAGCAGCTGCTCGCTTCCTCAAGAACATCGGCTGTTCCAAGGTCGGTGTTACTGGGTTCTGCATGGGAGGAGCTTTGACCTTCCTGGCGGCTCTGAAGGTCGAGGAGATCAGCGCCGCCTCTCCATTTTACGGGATACCCAAACCGCACCTCGGTGACCTGACCCAGATAACTATACCTGTACGCAGTCATTTTGGTGAGAATGATGACGTCAAAGGTTTATCGTCTCCAGATGACTATTATCCATTGGAATATAAGTGAGTCAAGTAAATATACTATTTGGCTTTGTCTGCCATGCAAAGCAAAATTGTATATCTTATAATCTTACTGCATTTTTTGAAGTTATCAGTTAGGCCTACTGATGTTGCCTTTGCGGGACAGTAAGCCAATGGCAGCCATGCCCAGCAGACATGAGACGTTAAGCATATTTTGGGTGGATATTGTCTTCGACGTCAGCTCAACATTCATCCAGCATAGGCTCAACGTCTCGTGACACTGGCCCGGCATGGTAACATTGAATAAACATTTTTTTATTTTTAATGTAGCGTTTAAAAAATTAATAAGACGATCCTGCCTGGATACAGCGCCCGCATAAAAACCTGGTTCCATTCAGGCAATCACAGCCGACATGTATGCCTAATGCTTTCGCCCATCTTTCAAATGGCATTCATGAACAGTTAAAACCTGCCCACAAAAAACTATAAGGAAAAATGAATCTTGAAATACGTTGGTAACATACTTGTAGGCCTATGTGTGGTTTATGGTACAAGAAACAAATTTTGAAAATATTGAGCCGCTGAATTAAACGCCTATAAAATAAAGCGAAATTTATAAAAAAAAAAGTATAAATCCAGAGTGTTCGGGATCTGTAATCCTGATTGATACGATTACTCACATTATTACGACGCGGATCTGTGTCACTCACTCACTCACTCACTCACTCACTCACTCACTCACTCACTCACTCACTCACTCACTCACTCACTCACTCACTCACTCACTCACTCACTCACTCACTCACTCACTCACCGGGGTGAATGATTTTCGCTGATTTCTCAGTCAATTCTCAACCAATTGTCTTGAAATTTTACAAGCGGCGACCACCCTGCAGATATCCTGGAAAAATATTGTATAGTTTGAAAGTTACTCTATTTACCATGTAATAAATGTGACCAAATGGCGCCCTCTATAAACCCATTAGCTGCGTCTCAGAATTGCATTAGGGGGCCTACGTGTCAAATTGTGTATATCCTACCTACCAAAAATTCAGGGCAGTCGCCGCATGACTGAAAAATAGTGTGTAAAATGTCATGAAAATTAGTTGAGAATTGACTGAGAAATCAACGAAATTCATTCACCGTAGCTAATGTTAATCCGGGTATAATCACTCACTCACTGTTCTTATTATTCCAAGGTTGAAGAAGTCAGGCGTTGATTACAGGATGTATGTCTATGACGGAGCAGGGCATGGGTTTGCTCATCCCAGCTACGCTGCGTATGATCCAGTGGCGACCAGAGAGGCCTTCAATAAACTATATGCCTTCATGAGGGAACAGCTGACGTAGGGTACCCACCTATCGTGAATACACTTTCTTCTCACGAGAGAGAAGCGCAAAACTGCTGCGACGTATTTCTGTCGTAATACGAACAGTTCCTTATTGATAAGCAGTTACTGTTGTTTGCCTTCCCAGTAAACACAAAACATTTGTATAACATTTGTACAATGTTGGCCCAACGTCGAAGACGTTGAGCCGACGTTGTACAAATGTTATACAAATATTTTGTGTTTGCTGGGTTGGCACGACAGCGATACTCTCAGAAAAAAATGTGTGTCATAGATTTAACTATAGAAAAGAGCCCACCAACGGGGTTCTATATTTAAAAACAAGAAATATTGATGATTTTGTTGACTGTGAGAATAGACATATTATACATCAGAAAGCGATGTCTATTATTACGTATATCCAGCAAACGCAGGGTGCTGAACGAAAGTTGGTTTGATGTTGGGCCAGCGTCGCAGACGGTGGGACAACATTAAACCAACATCGGTTCAACGTCCTGTGTTTGCTGAGTAATACTCGCTTATCGTTAACTTTTCGTCTAATAGCGAGTAACACGATAACATTCGGTAAAAAACAAACGTTTATAACCATCTGCTTGTTTTTTTGTGAAGTGTTCTATTCATAGACTTTTTGTTTTGTTTTTTAATGAACCTTCAATAACCTTGTTTTAGGTGAAAAAAAATTCAGATACTTCAATTGTGTTCATTATTGAACCTTCAAGAACATGTTGTGATCTTTTTTGCGCATACAAAAACCTTTTTCTACAAAAGGTTCGATTTTACCATTTGTTCCTTAATGAGCCTTTCAGAACCTTAATTGTGCTAAATGTTCCATTTAGATACTTGTCGTTCCTTTTCAGTGCTTATTGAACCTTTTTGCTAAGAGTGTAGCGTTACATGAACGAACAGCAGTAAATGCTTACTATTTTAGTAAGCAGTTACTATTGTTTGTCAGTACATAGCAGACGCTTTGATAAAAATCCATTTGAGGTACATTGTATTATATAATACCATTTGGGTATTTCATACAATAATGTGTTTTTCATGAACAAATCATTAGGTTTATAGCCGGGCACTGGGATAGCTCATAATAATATGAGAGGATACTTTATCATAAAAAAGTACGTATCCTGAAATATCTCAGAAAAACCTAGGTGTTGAGACTAACGGCTACCACCTAGTTATAATCGTTGTTGTTAAAGTCTAAATTAGCCTGGTGCATTTACAATTGGTGAATTTTCATTTGTAGTAGTGAGGTAGTTTAGCAACAAAAGTGAAAATTCAATAGCCAAATTATTCAATTATTCAATTTGATTTTTCACCCACTTGAAGTTGTGTCTCGCTGACGCGATCCACAACTCCAAGTCAGTGAAAATTATTCAGATTTGGCAAAATGGAGGTCAACTATTTCAATTGTTACTGCTTGGTGTTACGTTTTATTTTCAACATGTTTAAAAACTGATAGGCAATGTGCTAATAAAAAATGTTAGAAAACGAATATAATCGGTACCGGCGGTTTAAGGATCAACTTCCCGTGACTTAGTGACAGTCATGACTATTGTGGGTGGTGGGCTAATATTATAAAATATTATTTTAAAATTATGCATTTATTCAAGGAAACCGGACAGCTAGCTGTTACCAGCGACTAGCCATCTCCAGAAATGCATGTGCAGAATATGCCCTTTTTATGCTGGATAATGCTATTTTCTCTTGAAATGATGTAACTATCACTTTACAATGTCGACATTTCGTCCCCTTGGATATGAAAGAGTGTCTCTGCCACTTTGTGAAGTGGCAGATACACCCTTTCATATCCAAGGGGACGATTTGTTTATGTTTGAATTTGAACTTCACTTTGTTGATCCCATCCTTTATTTTGATTGGTCACTATGAATTAGACCAGGATATAGTTTGTTATGATGACTTTGTTTTGTTTAAGAGTAAATATATAACATTACTGGGTTATTGTATTATGTGTTAGACCATGTCTCATACACTGCCCAAGTGGATACACACCGATGTGAATGAGCGCGCAGCGCCTGGCCCGGCGCCAAATTAACATCGATACACGGGTTTCAACATTAACTTGATCTTTAAAAACTCTCATCTCAACCCACGTGTCGAAGTAGGCCTACTTGTATTTAAGGAACAACCGAAGATTATGATGATGAAGGAACCCTAGAGAGTAGTTTTATGACAATCGGGGCTCACTATAAATAGTAGTCCCCATATAGACAACCATTAGCATACATATTTTTGGTTTAATTTCATAACTCTAACTTTTACTTTTTACTTGCATATCGTTGTCTCCTAGAATAGAGTTGTCCGTTGTTTTCGCCAGAAAAATTCAGCCCTGTATTGGATTTGTGTATGAATATCATCCGTCATCCAGTTGGTAAAATGTAGTTAATTCAGTATTTTTTAGCAACTGTTAGTATTTAATGGTTGTTTCATTTATTGTGACCGGTGCCTCTAATAAATGCTAATTCTGTGAAACGCAGTGACGTCACTCGGTGAAAACAAGGTTATGTAAAACCCCATCCCCCATTCTTCATTGTATTGACCAGCTCGGTGAAAACAAAGGAGGTCGAGGTCATCGAGTTTCACAGAATAAGAGTTGTCGAGTTTTTCAAGACATGTCTCATTGCTCCGAAAATAATGGAATTTCTTGGTGTTACTTTTCAATCTCAGATATTACCATGACTATCTCGCCATACAGAACGTCTGTCAATGTAGGCCCTATACCCGCTTCAGCGTTATTTGGAGTTTGGTGCAGGGTTAAAAGTAGTAGCTTTTTAAGATTTAAAGGGGGTGCGTCGTCACGAGTGCTCCGGTCACAATATTATTAATTTACGGGCTCCCTAATTTACCAAATAAACACTAGAAGAGGAAATCTGAAGTCACGTGACTATGACGATACCAAGCTTTGAATTGAATCTGTTTGGAAAAATGGCGGACATCAGAGAGTTGAATAGACTTCCAATTAAGCCATGTTTTTTCTGCGAGTGAGCGTAAAAAAAAGAAGAAAAGTATGTGTAAATGTGCGAGTACGTCGTCATGTTTATATCGGTACCGCTCTAGGACGACCAAAACAGCTTTCGATTGATCATTGGGCTAAAATATTGCTTCACGTCGCTTTCCACATTGTGACAACAGTGTGACAGCAAAAAGCCCGAAGTCGGACTATGCCCTACTTTTATCGAATGATTTTATACTTTATAGTGCACAGTACCATAGGCAGCACTGCACACTCCAAACCTTTGAACATTTTGGAGCATTGGAGCACTGTAGGCTTATATGCACAACCATGATGACAAAAATCCGGTCCGACCGGGATTCGAACCTGGTAGGCTACCTCCATTTTTTTCGAGCAATGGGGCAATGGGCCAGCACACGACCACGTGTAATGGGTTTTCAGATCTGTGTTTTGTACCTTATTATCAAATCATCTTTTAGCCCTCAGTCAAACTTTGGCTAAAGGCTTTTGTCGTCACGCATTGCGTTCGTCCGTCCATCCGTCTGCAACCCCTAGGCTTTGTGCGATAACTTGTTTTGTATTAGTCGAATATTAAATTCATACCCGGTACGGTCAGTAGCCCACGGTTTCGTACAAACCACAAAGTGGACGGGTCATTTAAAATCTGAATGATTTATGCATCTAATATAAATAATATTATCTACATACAACCATAATCACATTTTTAATATAATACGGAGCTAGGGTAAAGCTGTTAGTTTCCAGTAGTGATAATCTGGGTCATACGTGGGGTGATGACAATATGGCCACCTTGAGGCACATCAGATGTATGTCGATTCAAAAAATGAAACGTCCATAATTGTGTGGGATCAAGCCGACCCGCTGAGATATTGTTTGTGGGTCATCCCATGGTTTATGTGAAGGGTTCAGCGACATTTTCAAGCTACTCAGAGAAGACCTCGTCTTACTGAAATCACGTTATATATAAATGTACATCAACAAGACAGAGTGGGTGACTCAATGACAATTTGGGGAATATAGGTGATGGTAGAGTGGTGGGGAAACATAGACCTGGGGGAGCATAGACCCGGGGGAGGGGCATTGACCCGGGGGAGCATAGGGTATTTTGATCAACGTATATTGTACAAATGTTATACAAATGTTTTTTTGTTTACTGGGTAATAAAGGTCCAGGTGATTTGCAATGACAAATGAGAATATTGTCAACACCATGATAATTATTTCCTCCTTATGACAGCAAAAAAACATACTTTAATATCGTCAAGGCCAGGTTAACCCTTGAAGCGCTGAATTATTGTCTGAAAACCTTGGAGACCAAAGGGTTTTTTTCAATTTGAAATCATCATAAATGTCTTCGTTAGCTCTTTCCGATTCATTTGAATACCTATGTTTTATGGGTATACCGCCATTAGAAATATTTTAATTCTTACAGTGCGGAGATTGACTTTATTCGTCAGAATCTGACGTCTACAGACGTCAGATTCTGACGACTAAAATCGATCCCCGCGCTGTAAGGGTTAAGACATGTTTATTATGTCCCAAGCAGAGGCCACCATTGCTCCCCCAATACTTCTCACTGGCTGAATATAATGACGTTTCAAATGTTTAAATCAGAATATATAATATAAAAATCGAAATAAAGAGCGAAAAAATAAACAACAAAATAATTAAACAACTGAACAATAAAATGAGATAACTTAAAAAAGAAAATTATCAAATAACAAAATAATAAAATAACATACTTAACAAAATAATAAATGTACGTCATCAAAGGATTTGTTTGATGAAATTTACACCACAAATGTATCATTAACTCAAACACTATATTTAGTATATGAAATTTGATTCACTAGTGCTCTTTTAAGTTGCAATGTTACCATTTATCATAAAATGCCAAGGTACATCTAGACCTAATATCATGGAATTACTCTATTTCTTTGTTGTGACGTTTTCCGTATCAGATGTATAAAAATATACAGAAAATGCCAGAGAACAACCACAGTCCAAAGGACTGCCGCGTCCCAACAAACACTGTCTACACATTGAACCAATGTTGCTTCAATGTTGTTCCGCCGTCTACAACACACTCCCAACATTACAACTAGGGCCAAAGCTTAATACTGTCTAAATTTACATATCTTATGATGAATACCACAATAAAGATTTTATAAAACAATTAGAAAATATATGTTTCCAATTTATATTGGGCAAAAAAGACAAAAAGTTGTAGAGAAGTAGCATATTCAAAAAAAATAACAAAGGCGGTTTAAATATGATCAATCCAAATTTAATTTGTCAATCATTGAAGGCCGCGTGGGTCAAACGAATTCTACACGGATTGGAAAAAAAAGGTCAATATTTGCGAGAATATCAAACTATTTACAAAATAACCTCATATTCTATATGCGCATTCGTGATATTAAAATGATATACTGCCTTGAAAAACTGTCGCCTATCTACAGATCAATTGTCGAAGCGTGTTTTTCAGTTCACGAATGTGAAAAAATAGATAAAATATCGGACTACAATAATATTACAATTATTCAACAAAGATAAGAAAATAGACATGTCACTATTCTTTGAATCATGGCTAAACAGCGGATTAATAGTTTTAACAGATTTAAAAATAACTAACTCAGAGCTTGATAAAGTCTATATTTTTGAGAAACTACAACATACAACAACTTTTCTTTGTGAAATACTGGTAATGAAAAAGGCAATAAAAACACAACTAAAATAATACCCGAATAATAACCATGCGCCCCAAATTGATAATGTGACAAAATACCATGTATAATCATATATTGCGAACGATTTTTATATTAATTATGGGCACAGAAAATGATCATATTCCTACTTTCAAAACCTACTGGATTTTTTTCTTCTGAAACATAAACAATAATTTAAATTTGGAATATCGTTATAAGGGTAAAACCAAAAATAGGGGTAATTTACATAAAATTAGTGCCCACAAGACTTAATTTGGCTATAATAATATTAAAAATAAATGGTTCAACTTCACTTTATATTTGATTTTATAAGAGCTCTATGTCATGGAAACGTGAAAAACGGCATGTCCCCAGGGAAAATTCCACTATTTGAAACTCCACTGTAGGATACAAATACACAATATAATTCTAATAATTATATTTCATGGCTAGACATTGTTCACTTAAACTAATTAATGACCAAAATTTGACTTAAAATTGATATCGATATATATAATTTTGATGAATATACATGTCCCCACATTTGCACTCTACTCCGTTACCATCATCGCAGCATGCCATATCAAGTGAATAATCATGAACTAAAATTATATCAAGTGTAGTTTGACACACTCAAGGGCCTTATACGAGTTTTTCACCTTGAGAGAATTATTATTGTTGAGTGACAAGTTATTTGAAGCAGGTATTACCAAAACGTTAGAAAATATGTTTTTGTTTTTACTACTCCGTTCCTAGCCTTGTGGGTCTAAAAACGAGTTTGGTTTAATGATTGCATGCCTAGAACAGTTGCTATGGGTACTATATCCACCCGTGTGATACATCTTTGAATTATTGCCCATATATTTTCATAATTTTACTACTCCGTTCCACTCTGTTCCGTTACCAAGAAAAGGGAACGGAGTAGTGAATTGCCAAATTTTACGGGTATTACAGTCATGATGATTGATGATATAGTATTTTAAAGCATGGCTCGTTGTCCCCATATAAATACAGCACCCATTTATGATCGATGTTATGATAGGAG
>OZ024915.1:38808288-38970966 GCA_964017125.1 Flabesymbios commensalis
TCCCGTAAACAACCTTTTTTTCTGCCCATATTTTCAACAAACATTTTTTTATCTATATTTTTCAAGCCTACCCCCCCCCCCCTCCCCCCAGCCCACATATCTAATGGTGCGTCTCTAAGACAGCAATGACACCAGCATATCGATATTAGTCCAGTAAAACTTTAAAAAAAAAATGCAACGCTTTTTCTATTTTATGTTATTCATATAATATTTTTGCGCATTATATTTTTTAATCTTTAAGTGTCCAAAAAGCTAAACGTTGGTCATTTCGTATGCTATATGTATAGATTATTTTCATAATGGCGGATCACAATGCGATATTATATAATAGTGCCCTAATTAATAATACAGTGCAATTTTTAATGATTCCACCACTAGCATTTATACTGTTCTAATGGGATTAAATTGCAATTAAAATAAAATAAAATCATATATCAATAAGAGAGGTATATTGAGTACAATTGGCAAATTTATTCAACATCCAATCACGAGGACAACTAAGTAGCATAATGTTTGTAATCTCTATAAGGTATGCCTAACAAACCAATTGTGCAACGCTTTTTCTGTTTTATGTTGTTTATATACTATTGTTGCACATTATATTAGCGGTTTTAAGTGTCCAAAGAGCTAAATGCTGGTTATTTCGTATGCTATAATTTATGTATAGATTATTTTCATAGTAGCAAAAAAGTGAGCCTACCAAAATACTTCGTAGTATTGTTTTACGAGATCACAATGCGATATAATATTAAAACAAACCAATTGTGCAACGCTTTGTCTATTTTATGTTGTTTATATACTACTGTTGCACATTATATTAGCGGTTTTAAGTGTCCAAAGAGCTAAATGCTGGTTATTTCGTATGCTATAATTTATGTATGGATTATTTTCATAGTAGCTAAAAAGTGAGCCTACCAAAATACGTCGTAGTATTGATTTACGAAATCACAATGGGATATAATATAATAATTCCCTAATAATTCCCTAATAAATAATACAATTTAGTTTTTAATGATTCCAGCACTAACATTTATATTGTTCCAAGTGGATTAAATTATAAATTAAAATAATTTTAAATAATATACATGTATCAATAAGAGAGGTATATTGAGTACAATTGGCAAATTTATTCAACATCCATTCACGGGAAGACACCTAATTAGCATAATGTATGTAGGCCTAATCGCTAGCAAACATCAGAGAGAATAAAACAGCCAAAAAATAGAAACAGACCACCAATGTTTTGTGACTTCACGTGGATATTCATGAATCTGTTTTGTCCAAATATGGTCCTTTAGAGTTGATCTGTGTATTATTGGCAATCATATCTCTTTGTCTGTATCACACATATATATTTCCGTGGCGCTGAGCAGAGTTCTCTAAGCCATTGTTTTCAAAATCCCACAAGGAAAAAGTAATTCACCAACAAAGATTCATATGACTGTTAAATCGTTAAGCTTGAGTGCGGAAATCTATCTTCACTTCATCACCGATCAATTTATTTCAATACTACACATAGGAGAAAATATTGTACTAATCCATTACGTTTACTTTCTATGAATACAATGTAGAACTTCGAATGATATGATTGATGGCATATTACACAAATAAGGCTCGAAACAGCAGTGATAATCATTTATTAAGATTTGTAATGTGCGACTCATAAACCTGCTGGTCTCGTCTATTATTCCTTAAAATTTTTGTGTATTGAATAAAATATGAAATACAAAATTGCAATGTAATATTATTACAATTATTTTTAAATAGTTATCAATTAAGAATAAAACATTGTAGGCCTATCATTGGCCGAGTCGGTGTTGTATCAAAGAGGCAACGAGATGACCCAAACCAGACACACACCCCTCACCAGTTCAAAGCCGGGCCACCATTCAATCTCCAGGGGGGACTGGAGTAGGCTCCTACTAGTAAATTTTCATGAAAAAAATCATTGTCTGAATGACATGTAAATCAATATTTAATGGCCCTTGAAAAAAATTCCCTCGCTTCGCCTGGCATCTTTAAGTGACGCCTAAATTTGTCGTCTCCTCGATACAACCCCCACATCAATATTAGGCTTAGTTTGGGATCCAACTTTGTAAAAATAATTTTTTTTATAAGAAAATGAAATAAATATTTTCCTTCAGGCAGTGTGTGAAATAAATGAAGTACTGCATACAGGAAGTGAAATAAATAGTTTGTCCAGTTCAAAAACCCCCCCCCCCCCTTGGTAGGCCTAAGTGAATGATGCCCCCCCTAACACACTCAGACGGCCAATCCAGTGTCGGACCAATGCTTGTCCACCACCTGCGGCACGGGCAGGATATGAAATAAGCTATACCCAGCAAGTTTTTACACGTTTCGACGTTGGTCCAACACTGTACAAATGTTATACAAATGTTTTGTGTTTACTGGGTAGCCGATACATTTACTCAGCACATTTCCATTGCTTGAGTATACCTGCCGTCTATGACGTGTGAGTGTTAACCCTTATCCTGCTGATCACGACTATTGCCGTTTTTAATTTGTTTGCTTTGTTGATCAAATCACTGGTATTGGGAACAAAATGTGTATTTAAACATCAGGATTTACAAAGGATAGATCTCAAATTAACCAAATATGAGTAATTTCCACCCACTTGAAGTTGTGGGTCGCGGTAGCGAGACACAACTTTAAGTGGGTAAAAATATAAATAAATTAAATTAGCAGGATAAGGGTTTATTACGCTCGCTGAACTCTCAGTTGATTTTACAATCAGTAATTGCGCTCTTGTGATTTAATCTTGCTGATTGGTGTCACGTTTTAACTTTAACCGTTTAACCGCCGGTCCCGGATATATTCGGGTTTTCATTTTTTATTACCACATTAAGTACCACCTTTTGAACATGTTGAAGATAAAATGTGACATCAAACAGCAAGATTTGAAAAGAATTGACCCCCATTTTGTCAAATCTGAATAGTTTCCACTCACTTGAAGTTGTGGATCGCGTCAGCAAGACACAACTTCCGGTGAGTGGAAATTCAAATTGAATAATTTGGCGGTTAAAGGGTTAACATGTTTAAAAACTGATGTTATATGTTCTACCAAAAAATGTACAGAAAGAATATACTCGGCACCGGCGGTTAAAGGGTACATTTGTACAACGTTGGGCCGACGTTGTACAAATGTTATACAACTGTTTTGTGTTTGCTGGGTACACACATGCATGCGCTTGACACATTTCATTTGATGCGGTCATGCATGTGCGTAGGAATATGTCCAACATTGTACAAAAGTCATACAAATGTTTTGTGTTTACTGGGTAGGAATAATAATAATTATATACATGTACATAGTAACTGTTGTATAACAGATACTTTACTTATCACTCCTCCGTACGAAAGTAGACTTTATAATTACACACTGCAAATATATTGAAAGTGGAGGAATAGATAAGTGAAGTAGGCTATCTAGTAGTAGTGGTAAATCATTGCTTTACGTCACTTTTCGGCAGAAAAGGTCTTTTAAGTGACATTGTAGCCTACGATAAAAACGTAAAAAAGTCAATTGATGAGATGAAATGATGTACAGATGATGATGTGAGGGTGGGGGTGATAGGGCATGGTGGGTTATTGAGAGCGCCCGAAGATTATGGCCAGATACGAGGAGGCTGCAGCTTGCCTTGGATGATTGCTGTAGACTAGTGCTTCCGTACCATGCCATAGAGCATGCACCTGACGGAACAGATCCCTAATGACCCTCCCCGGATGGGGGCAAAAAGTACTACTACTAGCAATCATCCCAGTACCCCAGTAGGCTATCTGTAGAAGGTTACCAGTGATTAAGGGCTATATATAAAATATGATATATTTTTTGTTTTCTCTGAATCTCAGATAAAATAAAAGTTATTAAGCTGTGATATTTTATTGGTTCCGTATTCGGTTTGCATTTTAACCAGTATTTATTAATGGAAAAAAAACAATTAATGATATGCCATTATTCATGACTGTGTTGTTTTTTATTCACAGAATAATGGAACCTGCATCAATTTATTCCCAAGATACATGAAATAACTGCCCATACCTACGTGTTTGATCGCATGTATATAACAAATGGTCTATTAGTCCAGCAGCCATGGGGGTGAAAAATACCCCCCCCCCAAACCAGATTATTAATGATTATTATAGAGTAGGGGAAGATGTGTAGAATCAGAATCTGAATGATGCTAAGTTAGCACCATTGAGCATTTTTAGTTATTCAAAATGGCGTCCAAAATAGTCGCCGACATGTAGTCATAGGCCTACTTTGGAAATTGTGTATATTGGTTAAATTTAGCTCAATTTTATTTTGTAATACACCATTTCAACTAGTTTGGTGGTCCATTTAGACCACTCCCATACAATGTAACCCTTTCAGCCCAAGAAATTTTTTATCGAACACCTTTGCAATGGCAAAAGTTACAAAATTAGTATTTATAATAATTAATTCATTATTAATGGTGATTGATTGGTATCCGTATAATAAGTAGCCTACATTGTATGGTAGTGTCATGCTTATATGTCAAATAACGTGTGTTTTACTTTTTCAATATGACGTCCAAGATGGCCGCCAGCGTATATATATATATAGGTAGTCAGATTTACGAAATTGTGTAGATTTTTATTTTTGCTCCATTTTCTTTTGTAATACATCATTTTAACTAGTTTTAAAAGTGATCTATCAACCCTTATATGGTATAATAATTATGTCCTTATATTGGGAGATTGGCTATCATGTGACCCTCTCAGAGGGTCACATGATAGCCAATCACCCCATATATGGGGTGATTGGCTATCATGTGACTCTCTCAGAGGGTCCCATAATAGCCAATCACCCCATATGAGGAAACACTTGTGCCCCATCTTGTGGCAACTTTGATTTATTTGTCACAGATTTATTCATACTACATAAGGGGTGATATGTCACCTTGAAGGTCAGTAACTCCATCTAGACCACTCTCAGACTATGTTGAACAATATTATTTTAACCCTTTTGAAGCTGGAGTTCCCATTTTGGCGACTAGCAATTTGGCAATGTAATGAAATCTGGTGACCATCTATGTGTGACAGTGGATGAAAGTACTTAGCAAAAATATGGCATCTTATATGCCTCATACAATTTTGAGCCACCTCCAGTAACAGAAAATATCTAAAATGTGTGTCACTTATTTAAATGCAATTGTTAGACCTCTTAGCCTGGTTTCCAGGTATTAAACGTATTTACCGTAGTATGTGTTTTTTTTGCATGTCACAGCAGCCTTCACGGATAAAATATCTTTGTAATGTATAATAATAAAAGTAGCAAATGTTTTGCTCATCGTCTATTGTGCAGAGGATTGATAGGAGTGTAGAATGAGAAAAACTATACTAGCCAAAAACTTTTCATCATTAATCGATTTCAGACACGACGGCTGATTTGAGAACGTTTGGAAGATGACATTGCATGTGACATGTCATTGCTTGTCTACCACACTTGTTTTTTGGGATGGGGTGTGGATTTCATCTGAGTGAACCATTTAATATTTGTCACAAACGTCATAAACAACACTGGTAGAACAATGTATGTAAGGGTATATCAATGACAATGGCAAGTGAATTACTGCAAGAGTTTTGTATTTAGATATAATACCAATTTGTGAATAACTGGCACAACCCGTTATCATAATCAAGTTTATACATGCAGTTCCAACAGAATAAATTATCGTTTTTAAATTCGTCTGTGCTGTTCTATAAGGCTCAATGTAAAAACCATCCCAGAGGCGGGTCTTGTTATCATGACGAACAAGAATTTTTGCAATCAGAATGCCACCAGAAGATTATTTTCGAGCTCAACCGAGACATGAATGATGAACTGTAGTGTGCGGGTAACATTCATTCTCCAAACAGCCAACAGTTATTTTGTGTATTTAACAAGTTTCATTACATGTTAATCACTTTAAACACGACGCTGGACAACAGCTTGATTGTGAACAATGCTGTAAGAGCTCTGGTGCTCAAAAGGAACTGATACTCATAATAGCCTATCACCTGCCAGTTAGACTTCATCTTACAAACTTTGTTCATGGTGCACTATAAAATGAGCGTTAACGATGAGAAATATCCTTCATCAAGTGGGTGACTGTGTGCCACAAACTTGGTTTGGCCATTGGGTCTGATAAGGCAGGGGCCCTGTCATGGTAGCATATTATTCTTCGATGACAGTTAGAGCTAGATAGTTGTATAATCATCAATATTGAACTCTTCATGTCGATAAATGAACGCCAGCAACGTTAATTTGCCATATTAGCCATTTTAATGATGAACATAATTATGTCTTTCTGACTGGTATGGGTTCATTTTGGTGATTTTTTTTAGTACTAAAGTGATTCGTTACGGATCTGAAGATTATATTTGATTTCAGTTATCAGTTATGTCTTAATACATTTCTGGATCAGGGCAATATACTGAAGGTTGAAATAACCAAACTATATCAATTGCACTGGATGTCCATTGCCAGCTCAAAGGAACTACATGCGATGATGTCCACCAGGATTTCTAAGATACCTGATCAATAAATTGCATATGAAGACATGAAGAACAGGTGTATAGGCCTAATATCTGTTTAGTATGGGATGGTTCTAGAAACGCATCAATCTTGTCAATTCTGAGAGTTCCAATGTAAAGAGGTATATTAGCAGTGATACTACAAATAGTATATCCGTCTTATTGGCAACATTGTCTAGATCTTAATATGTAACCTATACAAAACATCTTGTAGTAGTAGCATAAGCTATTGGTTGATAAAACTGTTTACGTAACATGATGGTATCCTTTACTTTTTGTAGAGATACAGGCGTGAAAAGTAGAATAACCAGTTACATTGTGATGACATCCAACATTATACTTTGAACGCAGGAGCTTGAGAGTCATATATTTGAGTGCTAAAGTCGCAATTTTACTTTTTGTCACAAAGAAACATTAAGTCATAACTATATGTAAGTAATTAATAATTAATTACATATAGTACGACGTTTAGCCCCCCAACTCATACTTAGGAAAGACGTTTCGCCCCCTCCCCATAAATAGGAAAGACGTTTCGCCCCCGTCTTCATAGTTCAGGAAGACGTTTCGCACCCAAACCATATTTCAGAAAGACGTTTCGCACCCAAACCATATTTCAGAAAGACGTTTCGCACCCAAACCATATTTCAAAAAGACGTTTCGCACCCAAACCATATTTTAAAAAGACATTTCGCCCACAAATCATATTTAGTTTCGCACCCATTTCATTATTAGAAAAGACGTTTCGCCCCCTCCTTATATTTTGGAAAGACGTTTCGCCCCCTGATCAGAAAGACGTTTCGCCCCCTATAGTCATAATTTGGAAAGACGTTTCGCACCCTTTTCATAATTAGGAAAGACGTTTCGCTTGCTATTCATAAATCAGCATGATATTTATTTTTAAGAAAGACGTTTCGCACCCTTATGATAAAACAGCATAAAATTGTGAAGATTGCCGTCCCATTTATAGGAAAGACATGTGTGTGTGCCCACTTAGGCTACCTTGTTGTTCATACATTTTACTATCACTTACCGTTTTAATTCCTTGATTCAGCCACTTTGATTATTGTGCTATCGATCTGATCGCCGACCTAAACTTGGAACATAAATAATTTAATGCAATATTGCAAGTTGTATTACATTAAAGTATATAAATTTAAAGGCTGATTTTTTTGACTTTTTGAAATATATATAGGGGCTATAGGTATCTTAATTTGGGAAGGGGGCGAAACGTCTTCTCTGGGGTGCGAAACGTCCTATGAGAACGGGGGCGAAACGACTTGCCTAGGGTGCGAAACGTCCTATAAGAATGGGGGCGAAACGGCTCACATAAAGGTTCGAAAAGTCTTAATTGAGAGAGGGGGCGAAACGTCTTTCCCAGGGGGCGAAACGTCTTTCCTAGGGGGGCGAAACGTCTCAATAGGGGGCAAAACGTCTCAATAGGGGGCGAAACGTCTCACATAGGGGGCGAAATGTCTCACATAGGGAGCGAAACGTCTTCTGTGGGTGCGAAACGTCTCACAGGGGAAACGTCTTAAACTGGGACAAGTTGTCACGGCGACGGGGGCGAAACGTCTTGAAGATGGGTGCGAAACGTCTTGGGGGGCAAAACGTCCATGGTGCGAAATGTCCTGGAGCCGTATTAGTGTTGCGCGTGTTGACAGCCACCACCCATCCTACATGTCAAAGTGTGTTGTTCCACAGCAGATTTCGACTACAAACTCGTGGTCCAGCAGCTGACACCTACAAGTGTGCAATAGCCTTTGGTGCTCAGACATTATTACTGGCACTACTTGATTCTGGACTATCAATAAAATATCACCAATGTAAAAGAACATCGTGTGTTTAGTTAAAAAAAAACAATATAGGCTACACTCTAATGAATCGTTCCGACAGGTCGTTGTGCACATAAAGCAGGACCTGGTGATATTCCGTGGCTCGCAATTACCAAACTTTACCCCGCCTGCACCAACAAATGTCATTCGCCATTTAAATTAGTGTGCGTAGATCACCATTTGAACGCTAATGGAAGAAGCTACATGCTCTGCACTACTAAGTGCGTGTTGTGCGACATGTTCGAAGAAGATATAAGCCACATGCTGTGGAGATGTCCAGAACACACCAAACACCGTGAAATGGGAATTAAAGAGTTAAAAAGGCTGATACCACTAGCAACGTGGTTTTCTTTCTTTGTAATGACTTAATGACTAATAAGAACAATAACCTCATGTTTTCTTCATATTAATGAAGGCAATAAATGATACATAGGCTACATATATACAACACATAGAGTTCTGCTGACGAAGCATGCGCTATTTTTAATGGCTAAATATCGTTTAAAGCACTGTAAAAACATATTATGCCAATAATGACCACCACACTTCGATCTGACACAGCCCGAAATCATAATGGTGTGGTGGATGCAAACGACATACACACATTAATTTATAATGAATTAAGTATTATGAATTATAATAACTGTGTCCCGAATTGAGATTATAGAGGGTAGTATGACTTTGGTGTTTGCTAAAATAGTTTCTTGAGCTCAAGAGGTTGAATATTTTTTTAATTGTCTGGGAGTAGTCTAGATCAATTTAGTGACTAACACATAAGTCATTATGAATTGAAATGGTGTATTACAATATTTATTTGAGCTAAAATTGACAAGCTTAGGCTACACTATATCCCAAATCCGACTATACGCTGCCATCTTGGACGCGATCTTGAATAATTAAAACACATTTTTTGACAAATAAGCGTGATATTATCATACTTATAGTACTGATACCAATCGATCACCATTTATAATTAATTAATTATTATGAATATTAATCTATTTGCCATTAAAAAGGTGTTAGATAAAAAAGCATCTTGGGCTAAAAGGGTTACGTCTTCTTCAAAATTATCTGAGTAGTCTAGATGGATTCACAGACCACCAAACTAGTTGAAATGGTGTATTACAAAAAAGAGCTACAATTGACCAATCTAAACAATTTCCAAAGTACTAGTATGAATACATGTATGCCGGCGGCCATCTTGAATAACTAAAAATGCTCAATGATGCCAGCTCAGCATCATTCAGATTCTCGGGCACGTCCCACTAAACATCCTAAAATTAAGATCATCTTAACTTTCTCTTATTTACATTAGAAAATTTAAGATGATCTTTACTTTTCTAATGCAAATAAGAGAAAGTTAAGATAATCTTAATTTTAAGATTCTTTGTGGGATGGGCCCCTGATCCTGCACATCTTCCCCTGACATAATCAGCAATAATCTCGTTTGGAGATATTTTTGCAAGGTCTAGTAAAAAATACATCCTTGGTGTATGGACTATATGTGGTACACGTCACTACAGAAAAAAAACAAATTATGTATGTGATTATTATTTTATATAATCTTCAAAAATGCGCCATCGTCTTAAATTGGATGCACGTACATGAAAGAATATTATTTAAAATGTTAAACTTAAATTATTTTATCTTAATTTTTATTTTTTTATTTTTAAAGTAGACATCTTTTTCTTCAGTTTCATCTTTTCTTAGTACTTGTATCCATTTCCTACAGCTTGGGTGATTAATGTAGACTAGTACTTCCGTACCATGCAGTAGGCTGCAGCATGCAACATATCCCATTAACCCTCCCCAGATGGGGGCGAAAAGTACATCCCAGTACCCCATCTGGAGGTAATTCGACAGGAATAATAATAATGGCTATTTGAAGGTACTTTTAACATTTTACAGTGGGTAATTTGTGGTGTATTTGGAGGTGATAAGGAATCTGAAAAATAAAATGGTCAGCCGGAGGAACTTCAGCATTAAAAAATGTAGTTATTTGGAGTTTATTGGCAAGTTATGTAGAAGTCAGTAAAATAGTGGTTATTTAGAGGACATTTAGAAGTTATCGAGAATAACCGGTCATTTTCAAGTAAACACGCAAACCAGTTATTCCTTGGTTATGGTCTGGTAACCAACCAATGATTTCAGACATCAAAATGACTTCTATGGGCCTACTTGGCACAAAAAGGATCGCAACAAAATAGGTAATCTCTTATTTTGTGGAATTTAGTCGTTTTTTATGTTTGGTTGTGTTGTGCCATTACCGGCATTTTCTGTTTTGACATGATCAATAACGGTCACATGACCTTCGCAATGCGGGATATCTGAACATTGTCATTTTGCAATTATGTGGCCTGGGGTGAAAGTTAACGGACAGCCACTTTTCGAAAAAGGACGTTATAAAAAATCGTTAACAATCTAATAAAACTGCTGGAAATGGATAGTAACTAGTTTCTGCAAATAAATGGAGCCTGCTTACAGAGATGTAAGCCGGTGTCGAACTGTCACATGTGGAGAATGCCAGGTAACGCCCAGACCTGGGATCAATTCGGATTCTTAAATTACAATTTTCTTTATTTCAAGTCTATTTCCATTTCCTAGTAGGCCTATTTTCAATTTTTATAATTCCTATTTCTATTCCAATTCCTAATTTCTTTTCTACTTCTGGACTTTACGAAGTCATTTTTAACAAATTTGCATCCAACTGATTCCACTTGTTGAGTCGTGACGTTATATTGGAGGGCAATCTTGACATCACATCACACCCACTTCTTAAACCTTGTGTTATCTTCATCCTTTTAGCCCTGGGTTGTATTTTCATGAACAACTTTGAAATTAATAAATATTACAAAACATATTATGTTTGATGTATACTTTCATAATAATTACCCATCAAATTATTGATAAAATCTGCATTTTGTTATGAAGAGCATTTCGCTTTCACTATTGCTAAACGATATATAATAAATAGATACTGTACGGTATTAATAAATAATTTCGGAAACTATCAATTAAGCAATAGGCCTAGGTATTTATTTAAATAAGGTCTTTATTGTGATGATGTGAACAATTATACTACATTAAATCAATCAGTAAACTAAATTAACGCTACTTATTGTGACATGTATTTTAATATAATTTTGTGTTAAATTCTTGTTCATTACATTGGGTGATTTGTAATCTTTGTATATCGTCCCCTTGAGTTAGAAGGTATATATATGTTGTAGCATATATTCCGTGTGCCAAAATATCACGCGAAATTATAGTTAAAATATTATTCAATGAAAAAGACTATAATGAATTGCATCAGTGAATCACTGAAATAGATTAGGGCCCATGGGTTTAGCCAGATAATAACAAGTTATATGTTGTTCATAATTACCATCAGTTTACTTATACCAAATGTTGGGTTAAGTGTTGGACCCTTGTTTTCGACCTCAGGTCAATATTTACCCAACAATGAGTAACGTCCCGTGTTTACAGGGAAGCTATTTTAAAAAAAAATGGCGCCACCTGTCACAGTAATGGTTCAGGGTTGACAGATGCATTTTCATGGAAAACCTAGCTATTTCTCCTCGAGGATTCAAAAACTTTTACACAATGTAAATTCTTTACAAAGCACGCATATAAGGTGTGCTTCAGGTGGCGCCACCAGTCATATTTCAGGGCTTGTCAGCTAGCACGTCTTAACTGTCAATGAAATCTTCCTGTAACCACCGATGTCTTGGAAACAGTATTTGTGGCATTCACGAATATCTCAATTCAAAAACTGCACTCAAATCCGGTGTTGGTGTGAACTCACCTAGGTAGACAATATCATATAGAAAGTTCAAGTCAAAGACACCCGCAATTACAAGGATGAGCTGCAGTGTCATCGACACTTTTGCTATTCTTTTTGACGTGTGAATTACGATCTTAAAGAATCATTCAGCTTCAAAACGCGCATGCCTGGGACGGTCAAGTGTAGGGCAACAGTAGCCTATTGAGTACAGATTGACGGCATTAATATAGCCACTGAACTGATTACAAGATACTACTCAAACGAGACATTGATCCGATGCTGTTTTAATGTTAGGCCAACGTCTGCGACGCTGGCCCAGCATTGAAACAACATTAGATAAATGTACAATGTTTGAGAGAAAGTCCTCCTGCCCAGCAAACGCAAGACATTTGTATGACATTTATGCAATGTCGGCCCAACGTCTTCGACGTTGGTCCAACATTGCATAAAGTCATACAAATGTTTTGTGTTTACTGGGTGACAATACAAACTTGGGGGTCAAGCAGTTTCCAAATCCCCTGCAGTAATACAGTCAGTTTGTTTGCAAGTAGGCGACCAAGTAGGGGCAAAAGACAAGGGCTTTGAATTATTACCTCATAGATGTCGCTCAAGTATATATGAACTTGCTGTGATTTGAGAACTTGCTCTTAATGAGGCTTTGGGTATGAAACGCATATTTAGTATTATTATGGAATAGGGCCTTGTCTTACCCACGCTCACTATTGCCTTCTGGGGGACCCTTGTCCCGCGAATTTTGACAGTTGACTACACCTTTAATTAAACTCGCACAAGGTAAATGCAAATTACAATACATGTATTTTCAAAAAAGCAAAAGTGTACAGAAACGTCCTTATTTCAATAATTATTCTTTTTGTTTTACCTAATTTTCTTGCTAAAAGATTGATGCGTATATTTTTTATCCACTTAAGTTGTGTTTCGCTACCCGATCCATAAGTTCAAGTGCGACCAAACATTTGGAAGTCTTGATGCTTAAGCCTAATGAAACAGATTCACCACGATTATTATAGCTGTACGTAGCAGTGGAAGGGTTGATATAAATGAAATCTAGAAGAAATACCTGGGTGATAAAGAGTCAATTGTAGAGTCGTCACTAATGTTATTTCCATGAATTAATTTCAATATTTAAAAATATGCTCAGGCAAAACATCATTTCCATGCCTTATTTTCAAGAATATATGTAGCACAATAAAAGCAGAGTTTTAACGGTATCCTTCTAATCTTTCTTATTAGCCTAAGCCAATGAAACAGCGGGTTTTAATGAAATATGCGCTTGCTTTGATAGAATGGCAGTATAAAATAAAACAAAACATGCTCAGGTTTTACCAATTTTACTTTTTCAGTCCCGAATATTGTTGTATAATTTCGCCAGCTTGGACAGAAAAAATATTTTTCCATTTTTTTTGTGACACAGAAAGTCGGCTGTGAGGGGCGAGGGGCACTCAAAGAGTTGAAGTGAACCAGAATTTAAATTATTCAAGCTGGCACATCAACCCTTTCACCAATAACGTCCACCTTTAAGACGAATGACACAGCATTCAGCTTAAAATGGGACTTTGGTGGTAAAAGAATTAAAATACAAGCAGACACATTGAACCAAAGTTGTTTTAAGGTTGTACCACCGTCTTCGACTCTGGGCCAGCATCAAAACAACTTTGGTTCACTGAATCGGGATTACTGGGAGGTCTTGGATTTTCATTTTCCATTATTATGGAACATTACTCTTCATGCAACATTTATGACACATGACAAGTACAGAGATGGCACCAGAATGAACACACAAATACAGTCATATCATTTAATCACACATTGCTGTCATTTTTTACTTTTCCCCCGCCCTCGTCCCCTTCCAGCTCCCTTCCCCTTAGATGTGCTTGCACTGTCACTGTTTGTGTTTTTATTTTTACCCCGGCCGGCCGGTTTCTTTGCCTTTATCATAGGGTTTGATGTGATATCGTCATCACTCTCTGATAACGATTGAGTGTCTGCCTCTCCTTCAGCTCCCTCCTCGTCTAGTGCAGCGGCCCCCGCTCCACGCTTCTTGGATTTTTTGGACATTGCTGTAGTAGCATAAGGTGTCATATGACCCTCTTTGTTGTAGGTACGAGTGAAAGCCGCTTTCACCTGCAAGATAAAATAGTACTGCAGTTTAGTAGCGTTTATTTAAGACTTCATTTTTTAACAGCAACATGAAACATGTTTCCTCATAAATGCCACTTTTTCATATAAATTTATTTTTTGTCCTTTTTCAAATAAAATTATTTTTAACAAAGTGAATTAAAGAATTTATCACAGTAGCAAGACAGTGGCATATAATTAATCAGCTTAGTTTTGAACTAATAGAGAGATTTTGTCCAAGCTTTATAGTAATATTTAGGATTTGCATCCTATCATTATTAGTTATTAACCCTTAGAGCACTGAGCTAAGAAATTTTAATTTGCAGCCACTTGAAGTGACTGAAAATATGTGGTATTGTAAAATTTAAGTATCAACATCTATCAGCGTTTCAACATTAGAAGCATATTTAATTTTTAACAACTGGTTATACGGGTGTTAACAAAAACACAGAATGTCTACTGTAGTCGACATCAGTGTTCTAAGGGTTAAAGACTTTGAACCCCACAAGCCTCTAAACACAATTTATTTAGTATCTTTTTCATTCACATTCAGCTACGAATTGCTTACGTAATTCTGCAATCAAGGTGATTAAAAGTTATGTAATTTTCAAAAATATCCCAGTCTAATTTATCAAAAAATCTCAGAATGTCTTTATTTTTAAACCACACATTTCGTTTTATTGTATTGGTCTAGCTATCTGGCACGGTTTGCAGATATCAGCAATATCGAAATAAAGAAAGATATTTTGGCCGGGAAAAAAGTAGGTGAAAGTTCATAAGTAACCCCCAGCAAAGGCACATCTACACACCCTGAGGGATGTGTGAGTGCAATAATATGGAATAAATCTCCTGATGGGTTTCTGAGTTATGCTCCGGAAATGAAAATAGAGATAGATAGAAGGATGTACGGGGTGACGCCATAATCACCCTCCCCCCCACGACCCACCCACCAGAACGAAGTTGGTGAAAAGGATAAGATGTCATATTGAGGAATGTCTGAGGTAATTATATTACGTTATTATTATACTTTATTATAATATTATTATGTATTTTTTTAAAAGAAGACATTTTTATTTACCTGACGTGGAAATCGCAACAGCAATTCATACCTTACGTCAAGGACTTCGAGTCAAGGTGACCAAAAATAAATTGTTGGATTCTACGAGGGCTAACCCAGCAAACACAAGGTTATACACTGTTGTTATAATGTTGGCTCATCGTCTGCGACGCTGGCCCAACAGTATAACAACAATGGGACAACGCCTCGTGTTTGCTGGGAACCCAGTTTATAGTTTCCTCACCTTGGATTCTACTTTGCTCATGGGATCCGGGCGTCCTGACCACTGTGTCACCTCCATCATGGTGTCAAAGTCGTCTTTCTGCAGGTCGTACTGGCCAAGTAAGTCCACCACCTCCCTCACTCCCTCCTGAGCTCTGTCCACCAGAGGCCGAGTCAGCTTCTGACGAAGATGGGGTAGGTAGTCCATGTTCAGGGCAGCTTTATCACATGACACTCTGCAAAAAAATCCGGAACATATTTCAGCAATAGACATCTACCGAAATGGAATTATTTTATTGATGTGGCATCTAGCACAAAAATATGCTATGAAGTTGTTAGGTGGCCATCTTGGAAACTTACACCATGGCTCAGTGACATTGGCACATACATTGTAGATAATATCAGTGAAAAATATTTTAAAATTATCAGTTTTTTTTAGCTAAATTGATTCCCAGAAAAATGTCGACTATAACAGTCTTTAACCCTTTTCCTGCTGTTCACGATTAAATGTAATATTTTTCAGCATTTGAAACAGGAAATTTCATTAGCTCCCATAGCTTCAGATGATAGAAACAATTCAGTAGAAAAATAGAAACAATTCAGTAGGGCAAGAGTTAACCCCTCAAGCTCTTAGATATTCAATTTGAATTTTCAGTCACAACTTCAAGTGATTGAAAATGTAATTTGTGAAATTTAAGTCCCCAACATATCGTCCCCTTGGATATGAGGGGGACGATATATCAATATTTCAAGATTTAACTCTTCCTTTACCAATTTCGCATTTATGCGAAAACTACCTTCCTTTACCATTTATGCAAATACCACATGTGTACATGCATTAATTGCAATGAAGATATTTCATTAAATGCGTGGTTGAAAATCGCCAACTAGAATGGTGAGTGGCATGGACGCAATGTTCTCTTGCATTTTTAATTTGTACGATGTGCGCATAACTATAACCTGTATGGTGCCCAGGGGCTACTTAAGAGGTCCACCTTTAAAAAGAAATCGGTTTCTGGGGGTAGTTTTATCGGGGGGAAGTCGGCAAAGGAAGAGTTTAGACATATTTTACTTTTAATAACTGGTTATACAGGTGCTAATAAAAACACAGAATGTCTACTGCAGTCGAAATCAGTGCTCTAGCGGTTAATAATGATGTAATTTGTAGATTGGCTAGTAGCTAAATATCATGAAATGAAGCAATCATACAGAAACCCCAAATGCCACATCATTATAAATAATTGTCATTTGGACCATAAAATAATACATATTTCTACTGAAAATTGAGTACTGAAAATATACTTGAGGCATAAATGTGCTTGTAGTTCTTGTAGTTGTCTGTCTGTTTTTCCTCGACTAGAGTTTTTTCCGAGCCAGCCCGGAAATTGTATCATACCACCCATTGATCCCTTCATCTTCTCACCCGGTATCACACTGGAGAATATGGCCTGCAACAAAATAACTTGCACCTAACTCACTAATGCTTTACTAATATAATTCGTCCCCTTGGATATGAAAGTATGTATCTGCCACTTCACAAAGTGGCAGGCACACCCTTTCATATCCAAGGGGATTAGATGTCTATTGGACACTCATCACTGGCCTTGAAAAACAGAAGTGAGAGGATTGATTTTTTCAGAAGTAACCCTTGTCCTGCTAGGCCCGTATATGTATATACAGTTTCAAGTAGATTTGAAAACAAATATCATGTCACTGAAATGAATAATATAGTTTGTGGTAGATGATCGGTTATTCAAACAATTCAATTTAAAAGATTGTCTATTTTCAAAAAAATTGAAATATTTTTCATTGATGAAAAATACAGCAGAAACAAATCAGCAGACCAATGGTGAAACTTTTAATTCAATGGCACTTTTACTAATTAGGAGATGTCAACCATTTTTCAGATAAAATGTAATTACTTTTAATTTGTTCATAATATGGTATCTGACATATAAATCTGTAACCCACAGATAAAAAAATATTTCTTTTTAGAGGTGTGTGTATCAATTTGCTTTGCTAAAACTTACTCAAATATAAACTGAGTTACCTGCAGTGGCAGAAGACCCCATTTCTGTTGGCTTCGTACTTGTTGGCTGACTATGTCCCCCTCACAAATACTATTTGCTGCTTCGCTCACCATATCCAAATGTTTATGTATGTTCCCCCTTTAAGAATGGCATAAGTATATAGTGTCATTTTATCATATTTTTTTAATAAACAATCCAATGTTTTTGTGAAGGATAAAATTTAAAATGATTGTACACATAATACGATTAAATTTACCAAACACATTTCAATTTATTCAATCATCACAAATTAAATTAATGTATAATTTTCTATGGAAACATCTTTTTAACAAACTTGAACCAGTACATTTACAAATTTGATAAAATTATTACCGGGGTATATTTAAAATTACTAACATAATATAGGATGGATATGTGGCTCATAGTAGCAGTCATTACTGAGCAAACACAAGATATAGAACCAATGTTGGTGAAAAGTTGGGCCAGCAACATAATATACATAATATACATATACATAAACTTTACCCCTCACGATGCATACAAGGATAATTTTGCATCTTTAAAGACTGACCTAATTTCCTACACCTAGGGATTCTGGAACGAAGATTTTGATGGAATTGTATTAATAATAACTATACCTTCTTTTTCATTTGCCATCCACTTTAAGTCATCTTCATCCACTACAAGTCGAGAATTGTGACAGCACTTTGCGAATTGTAGTGGATGAAGATTATAATGGTTAATTCATGCTTGAAATTGTAAATGGTGTAAAGCATCTATTGTCATTGTCTATGACAACATTCAACCGTTTTTTGCTAATTATGTTTTCATGAAAATTTTAGAAACAGCAAAAAATGCAACTAAAATTGTCATTGGTCACAATGTAGGCTACGAAATAATGGACAATTGAAACCATGGCCCTTTGTGATTCATATCATACAAATAAATGGAGTAGCAGCAATATGATAATAAATTTCAATTGAGGTTCATTTTGCAGCCAACATGGATGCATAAAAATTAAAACTGATTTATTGAGAAGCAGGGTTAAAACTAATTGCTCCCTTAGTCTATCTTTTGTTATATTGCAGCTCACCTCGCAGAAAATGGTGTAACTGATAGGTAATTCTCCTGCACAAAAAGAGGCATGAAGCTGTAGTCTTGGAAAAATAAGTCAGATTTGTCATGTATGCTCATGCCTTGTGTCTCCGCACCGCCACTGAATACCTTTCTGCAGGCGTCAAACGGCCCCTAGATACATAACAAAAGGAATTGGTGACTAGGTGTTGTACCTTATTTGAACAATATTTGTTCAATATTGCACTTAGCAATATTGCTGCTCCGTTACTTACACCTCCTGCTTTATCAAAGGTTATTTTGTTGATGCTTCAGTTAAATAAAATAAATCTATTTTTTTAGAAATAGCCAGGGGAACATTGAACAGAAATCTGTAATATACATGTATATAGTTGGGCATAAGGTGTTCACAGAATAAATACCAGATATATTTTCCAATATTCTTATCATTTTTTTCAGATTTTTTTTGAATAAGGAAAGACCAATATCAGGCAGTTCATGCATATTTATTGAGTGGCATAATTGGTATACACTGTGCCAGAAATCATGTGATGGGATCACAACAAGCATTAAAGGGTAGTACAAAGGGTAGTACATGTACAAAATTGAACTGTTGACTCAACATTGCTCAAATGTATAACACAAATTTATGCTGTAAAGTTTACATTTGTACCCATATGAACTTGATGTAGAGACCCACAACTTCAAGCAGTGAAAAATACTTGGGTACTAAGGTACATTTTATGTACATTGTATGTACAACTTGAAACAACCATGTGCCAATCTAGTTAATTTAATGCTTACGTTTTCGTCAAATTCCGTATTAATGTCAAAGGTTTTTATCTGCCAGTGGCAGACAATTTAATATGAAGGTACATGTAACACAATATGTAAATTCTTTAAAAGGGCTCGATAAATGTTTGCTTTGTTCTCCTGGTAGTCTAATTTTACACTAAATTATATACAAATTAAAGTAACTAACTATTTTTGTGTCTTTTTTTGCTTTTTCAGAGTCTGCCTTCAGCTGTTCGTACGTCAGAGATTTGTCTTTAATTGTCCACATTGACAAATTATGAAGAACCTACAATTAAATCAAACAAAGATGTATAAATTATTTAAAAAAACAAGATAACTAGAGTTGCTTCACAATATTCTTTTCCGGTTTGACACAAAACAATGAGCTAAATATACGTCTCATATGTGTCTTCTGTTATGCTACTGTGTTATTGTATTAATTAGTTTTTGTTTTGTTAAGACATTGCTGTTGTTGAAAGCTCACAATTCCAGTATACATGATTATTTTAAAGAGAAAAAAATATTAAGATACATGTATATCAGAGTACTCACAATAAAACACATCAATTTGAAAGATTGAATACTCAATAAGACTATTAGGTTATATGGAGCACACAGCTCAACTGAAAAAAGTAATTCCTATAAAAAAAAAATTCCATACTAGACAGATCAATATCTCGGCTATCTAATACCTCAGGCCACTTGATTAAAGTGTTTTTTCCCTTTCACCATTAATATTTAAAATCACAATCTCAAGAGAGTTGAACATGAAAATTGAGTTGAAGAGGAAAATGACTAACCTGTCTCACATCCTGATTAGCTGCTTGTATCATTTCAGAAATTGCTGAGGGGGGGATTTTAAGTCCTTCCTTGTATGCGATAGACATCATGGCTCCCTAAGTACAATTATCACAAGTTTATTATCAGATAATGTATAATAAACAATTTAGATATTTAAAATTGTCAAAGGAATACCATAGTGAAAAAAGCCTCTTGATGTGGCCTGTTTATAGTCTCATATGGATATGTACACTTCAACAGAAAACTTTCAGAGAATATTTGGTAAAGGATAATAATAATTTAAAAAATGTGGAGAATAATGTGACATATCTTCACATTTGGTAATAAAGGGTCATATCATTATCTACCACTCTATAAAGTAACAGATAAAACCATTTACAAACAAGGTCATGCTATGTAATCAATAGTAGGATTTGAGAGACAGAAGAACATACTCAGAGTTAATAAGAAAGCAAACCTTGATTTGTTCCAATCGAGGTCGTTGGAAGCGCAGGTCGAAGCAATAATTTGCCAGTGAACGAATTTTTTGGTGATTTCTGTCATTACACATACATATAATTGGGATTTTGCTACTCTTTATTAACAGAATCAGCTCCTAAAAAAATACAACAATGGTATTACAATTAGTATTTCATCAACACAGGTGTCACTATAAGTGCTGTGTCACTACACCTCACTATTTTTTCAAATAGTAAGGTGTAATGACACAGCACTTCTAGTGAGTGAAAAAATCATCAGGATGAATCTTCTCAATGTGAATAGTTTGTTATTTCATTAGATTATCAGAATTAATTTTCTCAAAGTGAATCATTTGTTATTTAGTTGCATCATCAGAATAAATCTTCTATGAATCTTTTGTTATTCAATTACATCATCGTAATGAATCTTCTCAATGTGAATAGTTTGTTATTCAGCTACATCATCAGAATGAATCTTCTCTATGAATCTTTTGTTATTCAATTACATCAACGTAATGAATCTTCTCAAAGTGAATCGTTTGTTATTCAATCAAATCATCAATTACATTGTACATTTTCATTCTGAGGAGTACAGTATCTATAATCAGCTACTGCAATGACAGGTCAGCGTCAACAGTGCTAAAATATTTTGCAAACCCTATAAAGATAAAAAAATATTGATTTTGCAAGTCACTAATTGCTTAGTTAACTCTTTCTGCCTTGCTTCAATACATATAAGTTTCTATGACTATAATTATAAATATTTAGACATTTCAGTATGGGGGGACACTATCACTATCGATCTCAGCTGAAGTCAAAAGCTGGCCCCTGTATTGAATGGGCTAAGAATTTGAAATTATACCCTTTACTCACAGCGACTCCTCCCCGATCTTCATTTCCTGCCATGCCATCTACTTCGTCCATAATCAGACAATGCTTGGACCCTTCTTTCTGCTTGTGATCACTACTGGATCCTTGATATATAAAAATAAATGACAGATATTAATAGATAGATTACAAATTATCACGCATAAGCGTATCTATCATGGGAAAAAGTAATTATAAAAATCAATCCCAATTATTTAAGAATTTCTCCACAAGATGGCAAAAACAAAACATTCTGTTGGTCAATGATGTTTTTTCAAATGTACCCGTAACAGAGCGCTGAACAATTAAACTTAAATTTGCACCTGAAGCTATGTCTCGCTACCGCGCTCACAGATTCAAGTGACTTGGATTTGTAAAATGTATAACGCAGAATTTCTCAATATCACAGATTTACGACATTTTCGAACTTTTGGAACCTGCTTATAGGGGCGCTAATACAAACACAGAATGTCCTCTGTAGTCGACATTAGTGCTGTAACTTTATTCAAAATGATTTTTTTCAGTAACTCTTCCCAGGAGATAGAAGATGTTGAATTAATGCTGGTTTAACATTTGTCCAATGTCATAGACATTTGACCAACGCTACACCAACATTGATTCAATGTATTGTGTCTGCTGGGTAGTTATATGTGTATCAGCTCTCAAGCTGACCCGCATAGTATATTAGGGGCATCGCACAGTATATTAGGGGCATCGGCTACTCGTGTAGGCAAGGTATCTCTGCCTTCCCAGTAAACACAAAAGATTGAACCGATGTTGTTTTAACTTTGGACCACCAACTCCAAAGCTGGCCCAACATCAAACTAAAATCAGTTTATAGATAGATAGATTTATTCAGCATTCACATAAAAATAGGGTTAACAATCAGTATGATAAATACATTATGTATTCAAAATACAATGTGACCACCATTCTGGAACACCAGGGATAAAAACACTGAAAAGTATCCTGGTGCAGGTCACTTATTACCGCAGTGGTCCCTATTTGCTGTTCCAGAGTGGCGGCGACAAGAGCAAGTTATTTTATACTTTCAATAAATACATTAGTTATATCACAGATAAACTGGTGACTAGGAAAGTCATAGCATTTTCACAAAAAATACAGGCAGAAACTGCCTCGACTAGATGAAATATGAAATGATTATGAAAGTTTATAAATAGTGCATATGATGAAATATATTTGATCGATGATAATATACACAATAGAACCCTTATTATTTACAAGGGTTTCTGGAGCAATTTCCAGACTCTGCTTGTTATAAATCAATTAAAAACATTGTAAAAAACGAGCTGAATAAAATGTTTTATTTTATTATGTTTACGGGGTCAGCGTTATACCTTTCTGGGGAAGATGACATGAACATAATATGGACACCCCAGCAAACACAAGACACTCACCTATTGCTGGATCAATGTTGGTCCAGCGTCGCAGACGGTGGACTAACATTGATTCAGCAATGGGTCAGTGACTCGTGTTTGCTGGGACTGTATGTGAGATACACACCGAAGAAATCCACCAGAGTGTGGTTATCTGTGGCTTCTGATATATGCTCGTGTAAACTTTTCTTTGATCTCGTGTCTGAGGCGTTCAACTCAAAATATGAAAATCCTGCTTCCTGAAAGAAAAACAACATTAGGCCTACGTAAAAATTATTATAAGTAGATTGTAAAGTAAGTATTTTCTATGATCCTTTAAAATTTATAAGTGAATATTGCAATGCAGAAGTACTACATGTATTAACTCCCATCCTGCTAAGTTATTCTATTAAAAATTTCAACCACTAGAGGTTGTGTTTCGCTACTGTGATCCACAACCTCAAATGGTTGAAAGTTACTAATATTAGTTAAATCAAATGGTTGAAAGTTGCTAATATTAGTTTAAATTGAGACTAAACATTTACAAATCTTGATGTTTAAACAGTCATTTCTTTCCCAATAACAGTGATTTATTCGTCTAATAAAACAGATTAAAAACGACTATTGTAATGATTGGAAAGTATTCATCCTGACATTGACACAATGTTGAGTCAATGCTGGTCCACTATCTACGATGCTTGACTAACATTAAGCCAGCATTGGGAGAATGTCTTGTGTTTGATATACGAGGTACATACATCACAGACGAGGGTAGATGTGGTTGTCTTTCCTACACCCGGTGGACCAGACAGAAGAGCTGCTCTATGTCCCGAGCCATCATCACTAAATCGGTTAACTGCAAACAACAACAAATGCCATATCGACTCACACACTTCAAAAATATTAAAGAACAGAATATTACACAAATTTTGATTGATGTAAATGATCTAACATATAATTATATAAAAAATATTATATTACAAATTTCAAAATTCATGCACGAGATCCTAAAATTGAAAATTAGCAAAAATGGTACGAGAACGCAAGAAAATATACATTAGTGGGTGTTTTATTGGTGAAAAATCATGTAATTTAACAAAATACAGAAATTATTGTCTGCGAATTTAAGGCATTTGAAGGCAACACACGGGTGAAAAACCACAACTGAACAGAAGCTGTGCAGCCAATCCTTAAATTGTTTTTCACTTTCTGCTACCATATTGTTTTTCACTTTCTGCTACCATACAGTATACATAAACCTTTAGAGGTTCTATGTTCCCCGGAATTGTAATTAGATTTTTCAAATTATTTGATCTCACAGCAACATCTACATGGGGTAGCGGACCTAAAGAGTGCAAACACACAAATATGTTATTAAATTAGCCAGTGATGAAAACAGAATAGTTAAATATCCTCCTGGGAAGAGTGATTTTGGGGGTGTATAAAAAAATCCACATACTTTATCACTTACATGCAGGTTTCTTCCCAGATGCAACATTTTTATGCCAGTTTTTCAGCCAATGTAACAGCTTTTTTGCATTACTTTTGTCTCCTTGTTGTCCTATAATTGTCTTGAGGCCTCTGGGTTTATATTTATCAACCCAGAGTAGACTAGACAGGTCGTCTTCTGATTGACTCAGTGGAGCCCGAGGACTTCCTGTGAGCTGGGATGACTGACTGTCAGCGGCTGGTGAAGAAGAAACTCTAGGCGATTGCTTTGGTGTCGATTTAAAGCTGTCAAGTTTTTTGACCGCTTTTGGTGTTTTCTAAGGAGACAAATGAAAATATGTAGTGTCTTTATAATGAGAGATAAATTACCATCACATGAAATTTCTCGCACAGAAGCCTTTAAACCAAGTCTATATACCAATTAAAATATTTAAATTAATAGTAATCAATTTGAAAGGATTTAAAAAATGCTTTTAAAATGTTTGTGCACATCATCTTAGCCATCTGGAACTAAAATATTCACCTTTAAACTTACTTTTACACCAAGAAATTCATTTAAACAATTTAAATAGTAGACAAATTCTCTCATATTTTAATGATGCCCTTGTGTGTTTCATACCCCCACCCTACACCAGTGTAAAACAATTGTAATACTCAGGTGATATACTGATACTCATGTAGACATATGCCCTTCTAATTGAGCCAGCGGGACTGTCCGTGTACTAACCTGCATTGCAGCTTCATCTCTACACTGTTTTTCCGCAGCAATCACATATTTAGATTTTTTACCTGGCAGTTTACGGATCAGATCGAGCATTTCATCTTCATCAATCTGTTTTGTCCCGAACTGATTCGCCTAAAGTAAACATTTTGTAACTAGATATTATTTTGAATGGCAAATATAGAAGTCTCCACCTTCCCCAAATAAAAGTTAATCACTAAATGCCGTAGACATGGGGATATATTTAACAATGTTTAGGTGTGGCGACCATTCTAAATATGCAAATTAGTTAATTTTCAAACAAAACGAAGGTCACCTTTCAGAAAAATATGTGAATATCAGATAAATATTGGCAAATGTAGGGCTTTTATGTGAAATTGTAAGGATATAATTTAGCTGCATTCTGGTTGTGCAAATTAGCAAAATTGGCAACTTAACTACGGTAATCTGTCTGAGAATGGTCTGAGAAAGTTTGGGAAAGATTAGACAAAGTATTGCGACTGTAGAACATTGCTGAAGGAGAATTAAATCAACATTAGACAACACTTGAAAGCTTAGTATCCAACTGAAATAATATATCAAACTCTAGTAACAAATTAGATATAACTTTACTCTCTCTTTCTAACTGATTAGATGTGCTGCACAAAAGTCATATTTCTGGGGAAAAGATTGAGATCTGTCTCTGTAATAATCTGTCTTTTATATTTTTTACTCTGACTTAAATTGAACATACAAGAGGCAGATAATGCATACAACAAGGCTTATCAATCAAACATTACCTGTGACATTTAACCCTTACAACGCTGAAATATTTTTGCATGAACCATTGAGACCAAAGGCAGGGCTTCCGCCAGGGGGGGGTCCAGACCCCCCCACTCAGCACCACAGGGGGGGATATCCCCCCTTGTTGGCAAAAAAAATTTAAATATTTTCCATATTTTAGTGTTATTTCGGTTAAAATAGACCATTTTTAGCACCAAAATTCAAAAACTCTGATTTTTTTTCTCCTGGGGGAGTGCCCCCTGACCCCCCACCCCTTTTGGACCCCCCCCTCTCAAACATTCCTGGCGAAAACCCTGAAATCATCGTAAGTGTCTTAGTTAGCTCTTTCCGCTTCATTTGAATATTTATGCTATAAGTCAATGGACATTCGAAATATTTTAATTTTTTCAGTACGAGGATAATATTTATACATCAGATTCTGACGTATAAAGATGGTCCCCGCTCTGAAAGGGTTAATATCTATATATTAAGAATTTATTGAAATGAAATGTTGAGACAAAAGCCAAGATTTTTTCATTTAATTATGTTACCTTTGCTATTTTGGATTCACCCGCATCCCTGCCTACAATGACGTAGCTAGTCTTCTTGCTGACAGAACCAGTCACTTTACCACCATATTTCTCAACCAAGCTCTTGGCCTCATCTCGCTCCAAGGACTCTAGAATACCCGTGATGACAAAAGTTAAGCCTTCCAAACAATTCTCGCCTCCCTGAATGTACACAAAAAAATCATTGACCGTATGCTGGGCCAGGATTATTTTATATATATATATATTTATATATATATACTATGATCATATGTCTAAATATATTTGATCTAAATTTTCAGCCACTAAAGTTGTATCTTGCTGAATGTTGGCATAACATTAATACAACAACTCCTGTTTTTGTTACAAGATCACATTTGTTTTTCCATAATTAGAAACTTCCTTAAAGTGCTGAAATATCTTTACATCAATTAGGAGACCAACGGGTGTTTTTTTCATAACGTCTCTTTCCGCTTCATTTGAATACATATGTTATGGGTCTGGGACCATTATAAATATTTTATATGCGGCTCTTCGTTAAATTTGTGATATCATTCCTGTATTAATTGATTAACACTAATTTACAAGTTATTTGACATGCTAACACAGAGAAACAAAAACGAATATAGTTATGATTGGTGAACAAATGATTTAAATGTAATATCTTAAACTGAATAAAAGAGATATCAAATGGTCACCTCTGGTATTTCCTTTGATCCCAGAGCTTGTGGTCCATCACGCATCAAAAAACTACGGTAACCTGGGTTTTTCTTTTTTCCATCACCAGGAGTATCAGCTTTATCTTTTGGAGATGTTTCTTTCTTTTTGTGATGTTCTGCTCCATTTGTGCGTTCTGGTGTGATAACCTTTTTCTTTTCTGGAGTAGTTTTATCAATGGAGACTGGAGATTCTTTTTTCTAACAAGAAATTGTATTACATTTTTTACAAATACCATCCATGTATAGCAACAACCCTTAAAGCGCTGAAATATTTTTCCATAAATAATGGAGACCCAAAGTTGTTATTTTTTCAATTTGAAATTATCATAAATGTCTCAGTTAGCTCTTTCAGTTTCATTTAAATACCCTAATTATCAATTGATTACAATTTTTTCAGTGCTGACGTCAAAAGTCGGTCCTCACACTGAAAGTGTTAACCCATATCATACTGAATTGTCAGCTAGTATTTTCAACAGTCGAGCTGCTGCATTGTTTGTTTTTATTGCTGACGCAATTTCCAGTTCAATGATGAAAAATATGTCCACTCATGAAAAATAGGTCTACTTATGAAAAATTATCCAAATGTTTGGTCATAAATGAACAAATACTAGTAATTTTCACCCGCTTGCAGTTGTGAGCAGCAGTAGCGAAACACAACTTCAAGTGTTTCTGAATTTAAATAAGATAACTAAGCGGGAAAAGGGTCCTTGAATAACCTAACACAATTTCCAGCTTCAGATGAATAAAAATATCTTTACAAATTGAAATATCAATCAAATAAACTGATCTGCCCCAAAATAATTTTCCATTTCAGTGGAATTTTATTTAGTTTAAGATGTGCTTGAAAACATACTATACTGCTGTGCAAAGCAAAAAGGCAGTATCTGCTTACTTGTAAAGTAAGCAGATACTGCCTTTTGGTTTTGCACGGCAGTATATACCAAGGGGTTTAGCATTTTACGATTACAATATTTTACTGACATTGCAATGTGAGCAGCTTATCATCACTCTTCTTATTTAATTTACCTTCTTGATAACGACTTGTGACTTTTTTTTTGCTTCTGGGGTATCCGGGACAAAGTTTTCTGATTTCAATTTAGAGGAAAGTTTGGACGAAAGACTAGCACCTGGAAAATTGAAGGAGTTATGTACTGTATTTTTCTTGATATAACGTGTATGGATATTTCGACAAAAAAACAACAACTTACAATGTAGAAGTTAAATATTTAAAACAAAGCCTGTGCAATATTTTTTTTTCTACACTTCTGATGTACAAACATATTTTAGATTAAAACAGATCACACTTTTCTTTTTATTGATCTCTGCATAGAGCCAATTTGTTGCAACTTTTCAACATTATGAATAGCAACAAATATGCTGTTGACTAACCTGAATTTTTTTCTTTCTCTTCATCCTGGGAAAAAATGACAAAGAAAATCCTAGTTGAATATCAAGGGGGCTAAATACTACTTATAACTAATTAGTGTTGACAAAGTTGGTCTACATGACTGGATTAGCCAATTCGAACAAATCATTTTGTTGTAATTTAAATACCCAAGATAGGCTACATCAACAAATTTCAACTACTTCAGTTGTGTTTTGCTACCATTATTTAAATTTCAGGTATACAAGTAAACACATGTACATATCTGATTTCATCTGTCATTTCAATAATTTGTCCTGAACCTTGATTTTTTTATAATCTATGGGACAAATTAGAATATCAACGCCAGTTTTTGCTTATATTGATTAATTATTGGTACATTACTCAACTCTCTGGCACAGGTTATTACAATGACCATTAGAAATTTTCATCTCTGAAAAATAGACAAATACAATCAATTTTAACCCTTGTGCTGCCAAGACCGTATATATACGTTTTCAAACCTATTTTAGATAAAATACCACTAAAATTTATAAGATATCTTGTTGTGGTAGATGCTCAGGTAACCAAATAATTCAATTTGGGAGATTTAGACATTTTCATGAATCATTATTTTTCATTCACTTGAAGGGTGAAATCCAACTGAGATGAATGTTCTATATCAAAGGACAAGACAGAAAATGGGATAATTACTTTTTCACAGAAATCTCTTTCATCAAGTAGTTTAAGTGTTTTCTCAAAATCATCGTCATCATGAAATCCTAAATCTGGATCATCTGCTTCACCCTTCTTCACTTTAGTTTTTTCCTAAAATAAAAAAAATATATTCAATTCATTATATCTAACAAAAAACTTTCAGTTTTGATGATTAATTCTACGAAAAGGAAGAAATTTAGCAACTGCCAGATCTGGAGGCAACAGGTAGCAGTATAGAAGAAGATCCATTATGTATGTCAGTTTTAAAACAGTAATATATCAATCATTAAATGATTAAAAATTAAGGGATAATAATAAAAACATAGCAGCATAGATGGGAGCTCAAAATTGTATTGGGAATACTAAACTTGCTTTCTATTGTCACTATTCAATAACTAGATCCTATTCACTACTGCCATACATTGTAAAATAAAAGAGAAATATTGGCACCCATTTTATATTGTCGGTTTGATAAAAAATACCAAAAAGTGTTTCACTTTATATTCAGGGTTTATGTCAGGCAGGGTAAATTGGGTTAAGCCGCAACTCGGATTTTTTTTTTGGGGGGGAAATTTTGTGTTTTCTCGTGTTTTTTATGTTGTTTTCATGTTTTAAAATGTTTCAAAAAAAAAAAAAAAATTGGATAATGAAGTGGGTGGGTGGGCTTCTGACTAATCCGAATTTTTTTTCAACTTGACAAGACCCCTAATCTGTTAAACACAAGATTATTATGCTACTGTGCTGTTTCTGAAACAAGAATATTTTATGATGTCATAGTTATCTCATGTAATCAGACCCGAAGATCTCTGGGGCTCGTATCTGAATGGTCTCCCTTAATCACGAGATCTCCAGGGCTCGTCATAAACGGGTTAAATTTGTTCAATGCTGTCATTCAGATTTGCATACTAATGCAATATGATTATTAGAAAATTACAGAAGTATACTTTACCTTTTTATGCTGGTATGATGGTGTTTTTTTCTCAGATTGATGTACAACACCAGTTCCAAAAAAGTCTGATGCCAAGACGGCCTTCTTCTGTTCTGTTGGAGGCTTCTCTGGCTTCACATATTTGTCCAGACTTGGAGAGGTGAATTTTTTTGATGTCTTCTCCGGTTTATCTAAATACAAAAACATTTGATCTATTGCTAGAATTAACAAATGTAAATAAAAAAATGTGAAATTATTCATTGATTCTCTTAAATTTAAATTGAACACTTCCAAATTTGTAACAAGAGACCTGAAGTCCTATATCATCCTCCGACATAAATTAGAGTTTTTGCGGTCACAAATATTTAACAAGAGGCCTGAAGTCATATATCATCCCCCGCCATAAATTAGGTTAGAGTTTTTGCGGTCACAAATATTTAAAAAGGCAACTTGTAGTGGTCATTTTAAATTTCAGTAAAATCACCAGATGGTGAGTAATGTGATTGTAAAATGTGAATTATTCCCGACTTCAATTTTTGAGTTTTTGCGACCACAAAAAATTATGAAGTTCATCCATTTCGACCATTTTAAATTTCAGTAAAACCTTTAAATTGAAGTTGATCCGTGGTGGCCATTTTGAATTTTAGCAATACCTTGAAAAAGTCGCTTGCACATCTCTATATCGTGGGGAATGTGATTGTAAAATTTAAATAATTTCTGACTTCCAAGTTTAAGAGTTATTGCGCCAACAGAAAATTTTGGAGTTGACCTCTGGCGGCCATTTTGAATTTTGTTAGTATATTTAACATCTTACACTGCTATGGGCGACTATAACCAAGCGCAGCCTGCTCGGTCGCCAAGTAAATTCTTGATTTTTTTTTTTTTTCATTTTTGTTTTGTGGTGTCTTTCTATTTGCGCTTTAAAGATAGCTAACTGACTGATTTTGTTATCTAATGGCTTTTAATATCAGTTGTTCATCAGATATTTTTTTGAAGAAAAAATGTGCCAGATATTACTTAGTGGGAAACCACACATGCTGCAAATTTTATGCAGCAGTGTAAGGGTTAAAAAATCACTTGCACATCCCCATGTTGCTAGGAATGTGATGTTAAAATTTCAAAAAAAAATTGACCAAGCTAATTTTTTGAGTTTTTGCGCCCACAAAAAAATTGAAGCTGATTCGTGGCGGCCATTTTGAATTTTAACAAAACCTTGAAAAAGTCGCCTGCACTTCTCCATATCGTGGGGAATGTGATAGTAAAATTTTAATAATTTAATTTAGAGTTTTTGCGCCCACGGCCATTTTGAATTTTGCTACAATCTTTTAAAAATCACTTGCACATCACCATGTTGCTAGGAATGTCATGTTGAAGTTCCAAAAAAAATTAACCAGTAATTTTTGCGCCCACAAGAAAACGTGACACCGGACGCTGGACAGAATCCTGGCTAGACTAAAATCCCCCTTACCCTACGGGCGGGGGATAAAAACCTTGGAATACCATTATTAATTATTCTGCATATAAAAACCTTTTAATGCTAAGATTTTTAAATGCCCACCTTGATTCTGCTTTTTCTTCGCTGATTTTGTAGGACTGGAATCAGAATCTGAAAACAAAAAAGTTATTAGCAAACAGTTTCTAAATGTTTAAACTTAATACAGTACAAGCTCTGTGCAAAGAGCAGTCTGTACGTGGGACAAAGAGTTTGGACTATATGACAGGGCTATGAGACTTCCTGTTGTATGGTCCTTCATATTATATGCCAGTCTGACCTCAATTTGACTGACCACCAAACATATCCCAGGGTTACCTAGATACAGCCTCCCGTCATCATAAGCACCACCATGTCTGATGTGGGATTTGAACCTCCCAAACATCAGTGTTTTAAATATTGTTGGAATGCTGAAAACCTAATTCATTTATCTCCATATCCAAGGGTAATTAAATATATCCAACAAATATTTTTCACAAAAAAAATCTGCCGGAGAGAATGAAAGTTTGTTTAAATTATGAATTCCTTCTCCCATACCATGTTTGAGTAGTAGCCAATAGAGAATGGCGAAGGCGGCGGTGACGCAAGACAGAGACGAAAAAACATGTTGCCATCTCTGAATTAGGGATGCACACATTAGGGAGGAATAAATACACATTTATTCTGATTTTTTTCAAATCTGAGAAGTAAATTTTTTTGTGATGACTGATTATTGATTTTTTTTTATTGATCATAATAAATCAATTAGGCCTAAGTGTCAATTACCAACCATCATTGGTACTATTATTTTTGTACTTACCATGACTCCGTTTTTTCTTCTTGGCCGACTTTGTAGGTGTGACATCAGAATCTGCAAATAAGTAACAAAATGATATTAATCATACTCATAAAAACTGGCTATTATTTATTATGCTACGACGCTTAAACAAATCTAGCCTAGATATTTTCACAGTCATAAAACAGTGATTGTGTCTTAAATGGTTAGCAGTTACTGGCTTTTATCTTTCGACTGTGGCCTTTTATTAAACTTTCTGAAAAATATAATTCTGAATGTAGAAAAAAACGGGTTGCTTAAAAATGTCAACAAATGTATTGTGTATCTTAAAAGTTTTTAACACTTAAACATTTTTTAACCGGAATCATAGTAGTCAACAGGAACAAAAAAAGCTAGATGATTCAAATAAGACAAGAACATTAACCCTTTTCCTGCTGGTGACTCATTTAATACATCATCTGACAAATTGAAATAAAATTAGTTCAAAAGAAATGCTATAGGAAATGCCACTACAGGGTCTGTAGTTTCACTTTGATATATATATTACAATTAGTATTAACTCGGACACCACTAAGCACGACGAAAGTAATTATAAATCCATTTTTATGGCAGATTAAATCACTGTTATCAGGGATGAAATGTGTGTTAAAAAAATTAACAGATATGAGTAATTTTCGGATGCTCAAAGTTGTGGGTCGCTGTAGCAAGAGGGTGAAAATGTGAATTATTTAATGTGGTGCATTAAGGGTTAAATTGGATAATTATCATTCACCGAGTAGGTGATTTGGGTTTTTTTGTGATCAAACATTTGCAAATCTCGATGTTTTAACACTCATTTCATTTCCAAATACTGTGATTAACCTGTTAAAAAATAAAACAAGTAAAAACAATTATAATACCCATGCTTGAGGGTGTAATGGTTAATCAGACTGTCACATGTCACTGAAAGATGAATGAATCATATACCTGAGCGTACTATATTAACCCTTGTCCTGCGGAATTGTTTCAATTTAATTTTTCGTCATTTGAAGCTGGAATTGCTAACGCAATTTCCAGCTTCAAATAACAAAAAATATGACTATTTATGAAGAATAAACATGTGTGAAAATTACCATTTTGATTAGCTGAGCATCTATCACACACTATTTTATGGATTTCAGTGGCATTTTATTTCCTCTGAAACTTACTCGAAACCGGATATATACGGTTCCAGCAGCACAACGGTTAAATAAAGGCACAGAACATTTTTATTTTTGTTGATAATCCCATTTTTGACTCGATGAATTACATTGAAAATATGCTATATATATGTGAGCTGAAAGGGTTAACCCTTGCCCTATTACAGTCTTCCACATAATAAGAGAGCTATACAATTCTCTCCTGAAAATTTCTACAAGGGGTAATAGAAAGGGGATGAAATATAGTCAACCTGAATCATATATCACACGCCTTTTCTTGTCCTTAATTTCACTTGACTTCTTTTTCACCACCTCCACCTCTTCTTCGCTGCTTTCAATCTGCTAAATTAACAGGTGGTATGTTATTTTAGGTTATGGTTCGCACACAGTAGACAACAAAATTAAGATTACCAGTGCTCGATTTTTCTTGCGGCTCGCTAGATTTTGCCAAAATGTTTCTATTTAACACAGGTCAATTTATTTCGGGCACTGAATGATGAGCTCTGTAGACTTTCTAGGTGGGTGCCCTGCTGGCTCTCACCCAAAATCATCAAAAATCGTACACTGATTACAAAAACTTGATCCTAAACATTTGCTTTCAAGGGGAAATTTTATGTGCAAATATTATAAATTATAGTTTATTAATTTTATGGTTTTATATTTTAGCACCTTGGTTGGTTGTTGGTTTTAAAACCTAATATGGATATATATTAAACAAATCTCTTCAGCAGCAGCATCAGATGTTACCAAAGGCGATGGCTCGAATGATTTAACACATAAATTTTGTCACATTCAGGGTTTGAAACAAACTTTTTAGAGCAGTGGTCCACAGGACCACCAGCTCAGAGAATCTGGTGGTCCTACAATTTTTCTGGTGGTCCTGAGAATAAGGTCTCAGCACGCAAATTCATACGTGTATATCATTAAAAAGTGAGTGAGTTAAATTCATCTAGATTTGCTAACCATTTCTTGCTTTAAAAACATTGAAATAGGCCTAGGTATAAAATGCAGTCCTTATGCTGGTAGTAACAAGGCATATGATTGCAGCCTCTCCCCCCCCCCCCCCCTCCAGCCTGATACTTCACATTTTTTATTTTTTATATTGATAGAGTAGGCCCTATGTCCTGATAATTACAAAATATAAAGGTTTATATACATTTTTTCACTTAAAGATTGCTGGATCGAGGAGTAGGCCTATTATGTGTGGTGAGACAATAAACAAGCGAAGTTCAAGGTTGATGGTAGTTGGGGCACTTGTATGACACTTCGTTTCCAGACGGTGAGCTGGATGTTGTTATAGACTCCAAAAATTCAAACAAAATGGCCGCCGTTTATACTGTTCCCACCAGCTTGATTCGAATTTTTAATTGTTCATCTTTTCCTAACTTGACCTTAAAAGTGGCGGGCAGATACTTTTTCAGCGTCATAAATTGATTGTACTAGCTGACTAGACAGTCAGATGAGGTAGGCAAACATAAAACTAGTGCCTCGCGTGTTTTTTCAATAAGCAGCTGGTCAGCCGGGCTGCATGGGCTGTGACCGGCGACCTATGCAAAACACATTGTGGAGGTTGCCATGTCGTCCTCTCCGAGGCCGTGGATGGATGTTTTTGCTTTACCCGAAAAATCCAAAATGGCGGTGACTGAGAGCGATCCCGACCCCAAGGTCCGAAAAATGTCCATCACTTTTTAATGACTATGGACCTCTGAGTTGAGCATGCGGGCATGGAACTCAAATGTTACTGATTCTAAAAAAAATATTTTTGACCTGATTACTCCCCTATATTTTCCGATATGACAGTCCAAAGAAATGTCCCACGATTTTGTACGCGGTCAATCTGTGAAACCTGTTTCAGCCACTGGGGCTAATTGTGTAGAGTGGCGTTTGCTAACTAAGTCAGCTGGGTTGATGGTCGATCTCGGCCTCAATAATTCATATCCTGCATGATTATGAACACATATCTTTAGTTCCTTAAAAAGGGCGAGAGCGGATAGTCAATCTCGACCTCAATAGTTCATGCCCAGCATGATTATAAACACGTGTTTTGTTCCGTGAAAAGGGCGAGAGCGGTACAGTGTTTCTGGTATTATCGGCCGTGAGTGGTGACGATTGCTTCAATTTTTTGGCCATGTTACGATTTTGTTCAGAGCTGAAAATTACGGTGGTCCATCAGACCACTGGGTTTGAATGTTATTGTGGTCCGACATGATTTCTGGGGGTCTCGGACCACCGGACCACCGTCAGTGTCGAACGCTGACATTTAGTTAAATATTAATATGAAACATTTAAAATGTACTTAAACAGTAAGAGAGCATTTTCAGGACCTCATATAATGCTGCAAATGATGCTGAGAGCAGTGCTCCAGTTAACTTGCGTATATGCGTAAAATTCGCATGTAAAAACAGCAAATACTCATTGATAGAAAATCTTAGGAGTAAAATTACCCATAAAAACTAAAAATACCCATCAAAGTAAAAAGAAACAGAAAAAATGAAACGATTGTTGTATTTTGTACGTGAACAGAACTATGCTCCCTCAGTGTAAAAAAAAATGATCAATCAATTAAGCTTTCATGTTGTTGTATTAAAAATACTCCCTGTTTATTTTTTCCTTATTATTTTCTTACTTCTCATTACCTATTCCAATGAGTGAAATACTCCTCAAACAAACAAATTATCAGGAGCTCTGTCAGAGTGATTTTTAGAATTGTCAAGCTATAAAAATAACATAAACTGATCCCCTAATTTAACTTACTTGATTAAATATTTAATCATCTACCACAAAAGATATTATTTATTTGAGTAAAAAATTATTTTGTTTGAAATTTTCTTGAAAATGTATATATTTATTCCTAGCAGTACAAGAGTCAAATTACCTGTATTGCTGCTTTCCGCTTCTTGGACTGGGTATTTTTGTTTGTAGTTTGGTTATTGTTGTTCTTTTTCTGCTTCTTTGATGGCAGCTCTTTGTCTGAATCAGAGTCACATAGTATCACCTCTCCCCCGCTGCTGCTCTTCCTTCTAGAATCTTTAAACTTTTGTGAATTGGCTTCCTTCTTACCACTGGAGTTTTGTGATGGAGTCTGTACTTTCTTTTTTGCTCCACCCGAAGGACCAAAGAAACTTCTGATATCCTGAAACAGTTTTGTTAGGTTTATGTTATAGACATAATAAAAGATAGATATGAGTTTGATATCAGTGATGCAAACCCGTTGGATGGTTCAGACTGTATCTTTAGACAACTTAATTTTGGCTAGAAAGATGCACTGTACACTTATTCAATTCCTAGTAATTACATATATAACTACCAGGGTTCAGGTATCGCATAGAAAAAAGATACACAATTTTTGTCAATTGCTGATAAAATCGGGAAAGTTTTTGGGAATCACCAGACAAAGTTTTCAAAACAAAGTGATTTTCATTAAAAAAAATTAGATGGTAACACAATGCTGGGGCATTACTGGCCCATTGTCTGCATTGTCTGCCCAGCATCATGCTAAGATTGGTTCAGCATCTTGTTTGGTGGGAAGGTAGATACTATGCTTGACGACATATTAAATACTGTCACTACTACCTCAGCCAATAAAATCAGAGATTTTTTTTACCAGACTTACAGGCAGGGGTGGAATTTAACGCTCGATCGCTCGCCCTAGGCGACCAAAATATAGGCAGGTCGAGTGTTAATGCACCAACAAGTCATCCTGCCGGCGATCTCATGAAATTCCCGGGACGAGTGAACATATTTGTCATGTTGCCCTGCTTGTTTGGTTCAGCTAGCCCCGCATGCAGGCTGCCCGGGCCTTCCGACGATATATCGAGCAATCCGATTTCGCCATTAGGCCTAGTCAAGTTGTTTTTTGCTCAGAGCTATGAATTACTGCTGTATTTTGCAGACGGCCCCGACTTCAACTTGTCTTGCCTAATTAACGCACATTTTGATTGTTTATAAACAAGGGGTGGCCATTATAGTAAATGAAGTTGTGGTCCATTCCAATTCTTTTTCATCAATTCCTGAATCAATTCCAATTCCTTTGGTTTTGAGAAAAGTCAATTCCAATTCAATTCCAATTCCTAAAAAGTCAATTCCTTATCAATTCCACCCAAGAATGAGACTTCTGATACACATAGAACAGCTGTATAATAACTTGATATAAAATAAAATAATAACACCTGATATAAAATAAAATAAATGTTATTTATTATCTTGTAAACATATATAAACATGTTACACTTACTAAACTTCAATATTAGTAGGGTGGAGTACATCTTTAATACCTGATGACGGAGTTGTACTCGAGTGGACGCGGATGTGAGCGTGTTATTTCTATAGACTAACTGTTAACTTACGCCACAATTGCCATCAACACGGCAGTGTAATTAACACAATGTCTCGGGACAAGCCGTGCTACTCGAAACTCTGATAAGTCTGACTCTGTGGAGGCTACGGCGTGTCGACCCACACCTCACTCAAATAAACTCGTATTAAAAACAAACCAACGTAGGATATATTGCTGTATTTCAATTGATGCAATTATTCACATTATTTATTTTCCGATTATACTATTTTTTAATATTTAATTCTAGCGTGTGGCGAATAAATATACCCTAAGAAAATATATCAGGATAACCTCTAGGGCACAAAAGGCATATTAGCGAAGTAATCAAAGGGTCAATTAGAGCGCTTGTCTACGTTGCATAACTTCCTTCCTACTAACACTGGATACCCAATGTTGCTTTAATGTTGCTCCACCGTCTTCAGCTCTTTCCTAATATTAAATCAGCATTGGCTCAACATCTATTGGAAACGCATTCGTTTCAAGGTCCCGATATTTCTTTTGTTCTACCAACTCGAAGGACAAGCGATAGTTATGTTCTAAGCCATTCATTCACCTAAGTCTAATCACGACTCGTGATTGTTCTATAAACTGTAGACGTCCAAATGACAAAAATATAACAAATACAAGAACTAAAATTATGCCCATGAGACAAGCATTACTTTTTAAATACAATTGTTAAAAAATGCTGTTAAGTGACACAAAAGTGATAGTTAAACAGTTTGATCATCCTTGCGCGAATATATAAGGAAAGCATTAAAAAAATAATAGTACAATTATTTTCAGAACTTTAAGCCAGCAAACACGAAACACCAATGTTGATATAATGTTGGCCCGTCGTTTCCGATGACGGCCCAAGATTAAACCAACGCCGGCTTGGCGTCTCATTTTAATGATAATTCAGCCACTCGATGGTGATTTTCTAACACTATACAGTAGGTGTTGACACTAGCTGAGTTGTCATGAGTCGCACTTCTCGGCAAAACTGTTACCAGCTGGTTACATCAGTCCACGGGAGTAAATCAAGGGTGTATAGTAGCAACAAGTAACAAATAACAAGTATATACGCACATACCAATCTTTGATAGTTAGATTGAATTGCTCCAACTTAGCAGGGACAATCTTGTTACAACTATTATTTAGATTACACACCACAGTCTTATTTATTCTTGATGGCCATAAGTTATTTAAATGAGTATTTTTACATAACTTAAAAAACCCTTTGAATATAAGTTTATTATTATTATTATAATACACATATCAATCAACATAGATCAGGTAAAATTCTACTGCAATGACAAAAGTGATGATCACTCATGCGTTTAATAGCGCTTAAAAAATAAACATGGATAAAAAAAGTCAATTCCTTTATCAATTCCAGGCATTTTTTTGTCAATTCCAATTCAATTCCAATTCTTTTTTTTCAATTCCAATTCCTAGTCCAATTCCTGGAATTGAGTCAGGAATTGAACTCAATTCCCATTCAATTCCGGAATTGACCCCAACTCTGGTCACGTTGTGGCCAAGTGTTTCATCAAATAAAATGGCAGACATGGGCGACGCCATTTTTTTCCTAAAAATAAATGGCTGATATGGGCCCCGCCATTTTGTGTTTGCAAATGGCCGCCCCCATGTCGGCAATGGCCACTCTTATGTCGGTCATTTGTAAAGACAAAATGGCGGCGCATATGTCGGTCATTTTGTTAAACCAAACCGAAGTTGTGGTGGCGCATATGTCGGTCATTTTGTTAAACCAAACCGAAGTTGTGGTATCACTTCTTGTAGGAATGCATGAATGTAAATGAGATTTTATAAACGTTTTTCAAAGTCTTCACTTCATTGGTGACGAAATTTTTCAATAATTAATAAGTTAAGATATGTTTGACAAAGTTTTTCCCTCTAAACCATCTTGATCCAAAGGCACAGTTTGTCATATTTGTGAAATTCTCCTGAGACTCCAGTGGACATAGGGTGCGTGTGAATATTAGGGTCAGAAATGGTGAAAAGGTTAAGGTCCTGGTCATTTGGGTCAGGGACCTTTGCGCCATATCCTCTCTACTAAGATCGCTTGCATCGCGGTGCAGATGCAGGCCGTCCTCCATCTTGGATCGATTTCTCTGTCATTTTTCAACCGATTTTCATGAAATTTTGCAAGGACTATTTTCGAATCACCCGCCAAATACTGTGACATTTTCATAAAAAAATATCCAATAAGTCAAAAATTGACCAATTATCTGATTTGACATGCAGTAATTTTCTAATTCTTATTATGACGTCCCAATCTGTTGAGAATTGACTAAGACATCGGCGAAAAACATGCGCTACACGTTAACCTGACCATGGCCCAGTTAGGGTTTTTTATAGTTGTACTAGAAGTGCAATGTGGAAATTCGTCATTATGTCCTGAAATGGGAACAAGAGTTTCCATCTGTCCATCTGTATGGCTGGTGTTTGAGGTTGAGCATGATGATGTTCCATCCAAACCAGGCCCTGTCAAGCATGACATGACATGATTGATGAAGACCAGAACTGAGGTTGTTTTTGGTTCTAATAAACCTGATGAAAGGGTAGTCATCTCTTTTTGTGATTGGGCACTCATGATTACTGCGGCAATCTGTTAAATTTTAGCCAGACCTGCTGGCCAGTAAAACTCGAATTATTAGTCTTCTGGCCGGTCCAGTAAAATTTGAAAGTCACTAGCTCTGCTGGCCAGTAAAATTTGAAAGTCACTAACCCTGCTGGCCATAGTGTTAGCTAGCGACCCGTGCAGCCGTCTTTTGGATGGGTATAAAGTAAAAATAACGGGCAAAAATTGTCCAAATTAGACTATAAAGGCTTAAAAGGAGGAAAATGCACGGGCAATTATGCTAAATATGGGAAAAAAAGACGGGCAGTTGTGTAATCCTAGCTAAGACAGTGCTGCTGGCCAGTAAAATTTGAAAGTCACTAGCCCTGCTGGCCAGTAAATTTGCTGAAGGACTAGTCATTTTATTAGTTCACTAGCCCTGCTGGCCAGTAGCTTATTTCCCTTAAATTCCACCCCTGTTTAAGACTACATAGCAACGGTTGCTAAAGGTTTATTATTTCTGTAACAGCGGCTAATTGTGTAATAATATTTTATATATATATAATATAATTAATTTTATTTCATTCCCATGCCTCATCAGGCTCATGAATGAATAAAATAGACAAAATTTGAGGTTACTTAGCAACTGTCACTAAGGGTTTAAATAAATGATTAAATTGCCAAGGATTAGGAACTGTAATCACAATTATGTAATAATAACCCTGTAACATATTTTTTACATTATTAATTCCATATATCCTATACAATACATTGAAAAGAATATTACATGCATCATCTTAATTTGAATGCTATTGGAGATGTTGGAAATGAGCGAAAATAAGAATCATATATTTTGGTTGCCATGGTTACATTAGAGGCATACTGGGTACATGTTTGTTAGCTTACATACAATGAAATCAATTCAGTGTCCCTGTTAATTGAACGAGAACCCTGCGGTTCTGTGCTTTGCATAACTGGTTTTGTAATTTTAAACTCATAGGACGTTCACCTCCCTCATGTGTAAAACAAACAGGCGTGGTAGGCTCATTAAGCCCAGCAAACACGATACATTGCCCCATTGTTGGTTTAATGTTGGGCCAGCATCGTAGATGGTGAACCAACATTGAACAGCATTGGGACAATGTCTCGTGTTTGCTGGAAGCAGGGTACAGTGACAAGAAATTAGTTATGTCCCCACGCGATGTTGTTCTAATGTTTGACACAACTTCTGTGACGCTGGCCCCATATTAGGCCAACACTGTTTTTGCCTTTGTTTAAGGCGGAGACGATTGTGAGCCCAGCAAACGCAATACATTACTGTAAGCACGTGTTGGATTAGTGCTGGGCCTACGTCGAAGATGTTGGTCCAACCACAGCCATGTATTGGTCCAACATTGCACCAGCATAGCACAAACTTCTGGGATTAACCAGACAGGTGTCTGTTCAATATACGCACGCCGCGGTAGTCTACTATTTTGTAAGTGTACAAAACTCAAAAGGCAGTACATGTGCTGACTTGTAAAGCAAGAACATACTGCCATATAATATCTGCTAGAGCGGAATCATGTGAGAAAAGTATATCTATTGTTCGCCACCCCTCCTCACTGTGGCACTCAGTCATGCAATGGGGGCAGTGGGACGTTCTAACGACGGGACAGCCAGTCTCTATTGTGTACGTTTCTATACACACAACCCGTGAAATGTTATAGTACTGTACAAACTACTCTGAGAACAAGAAGTGTTTTAAAAGTCATTTTTTCTGCAAACTATGCGAGTCTCGCACTTCTCATGAACAAGTAATGTTCAGACCAGGTAGGTGGACATTAATCACTTAATGTAGAGTGCCTGAGCTTACTCGTTTAAGACAAGAAGACGAAGATGTCGAAATCACAGCGACAACAGATTGAACTGATAACATAAGCTCTGGCCGTTGGCAAACCTAAAAATATAATAACTTTGTAATATCTATATTGTTTATACTTACTGTATATATATTATATATCCAGTTATTTGTTATATATTTACCCCTAGCGACATAAAAAATGTTGTTACCATGGCAAAAAAAACTACATTGATCCTAAGTTGTATACATTACAATGCTTCACACCATCAAATTATTGACATACATTAAAAAAAATATTTGTATTTTATTATTTGGTGCGGCTTTATAACACATGGATCTTATAACTTAGAACAACAAAAAGGGAGTTTGACCTCATGACCTTGACCTGCAAAGGTCACTTTTGATATCGGGTCAAAAAAGGTTTTTTTTCACTATCATTTCAGAAATCACCCAGTCGAACTAGAAAATATATGTTTTATTTGGGATATCTTGAAAATTGAATAAATCACTTAAGCTGGAAGTCCAAACATGTGAAAAAATGTGTAAAAATCAACACATATTATATGTATAATCATAAACTGTCATTACATAATATAGTGGGAGTATTTGGCAGAAAAAAATTGTGTTTTTTCAACACAAAAATGCAGATATCTCAAAAACTACTGAAGGTAATAAAAAAACTAAAAAATATAGAGCTTTGTGAAGTCTCCTCTATCAGAAAAAAGATAAATAATACAAAAAAAATATAACTGATTTTTTATGAGAGTGCCTACTTATAACATTATGATTAACACAGTGATACCCATCAATAAGTTGAAAACTGGTTGAGTTTGAATCAAATCAAATAGGTTGATAGATTAGTAGCTATCTTGAAAACAAATAACTGTGGCGGCGGACCATGCGAATACAGTAAGCAGCACGCCTCGGCGAGGGCTGCTTAATTAAAGTTAGGCACTTGTGTAAACATGAAACTGGGGTCTAAAAAAAAGCAAATTTATAACGTTGTTTTTTTGGTCGTTTTTTGTATATATATATATGTAAAAAAAGGCTAAAAATTTTATGGTCTCTGAAGGCATAAAAATGTGTTCTATTTATTTGGAAAAATAATTTTTATGATGGTTTGAACTTAGAACTAGAGTCTGGAGGAGAAATAACGGCGGAATCTGTATTATCGCCCAATGTACAGATTCCTGAAAATTAGCTTGTACTTCTGTAACTAAATATTTTGTTCTGGTACCTAGTACAATAAAATAACCTATTGGTACAGTTGAAGTATATATTTTCAAACATTCCTGTAAAATCAAAGGGGTAGCAGATACTTTTTTCGAGACCACAAAAAATTGGCTTAGAGTGATATTTTGCATTTTTTTTATATTTGACCTGGACCTTTCACTGATATTATTGAAGGTCAAGGTCAACGAAAAAAATAATTAAATGTGCAATCACGTTCCATAATATTTACCGAACCTAAAAATGCATGGTTCTCATATATTTAAATTTGATAAAGTAGATCTATTGTTAATGTTAAGAAAAGTTGTGATGTTTTTTCATTTTTATTTAAAAAGAGCCTTCTCCCTGCAAAAAATATGCGATTCTTAACAATTCCGCTGGAAAAGGCAAATTTTCATAGGCGAAAATGACAATATCTCAAGAACTAATCAAGATATTTAAAAAAATTAAAAAGCATATTGTTTCTGTTTTTTATATAGCTATTGTGGTGAATTTACGGTACTGGCTGACGCGGTAGTCATCAGTACTCATGTGACTGCAATCTGGCTGTCACGTGCTTCATGATTGCCGCCTGATCTGCGCATTTGAACATGGGCCCCTATTCTCGTACAAGTTACGATATATCGTAGGCTTCTGATTGGTCGAGATAGCCATCTCGACCAATCCGAAGCCTATGATATATCGTAACTTGTACGAGAATACGGGCCCTGGGTATTAAAACGAACAAGATGTGCTGACCACTTCTGACCAGTGCCAAGTGCCACAAATGCAGCCATGCGTTCAGACTCGCCCTACAGACGAGGCTGGACAAGACGGACACGGTGACTGGAGTGACTGGGAGTCCCTCATTACGATATACTGTAGTTTGGTAATAAATGTATATTGTTAAAGGCTATTGTGTTCGTTAGTCTTGTCATTTGCGTGGAATTCCTTGAAATTCTACACTATCATTGTGCCAAATTTGAACGTTTTTTGAGCCGCTAACGTTACAGCATTCCAGTACAGTGCTGACCATAAAAAAACAGTAAAAAATCACAATTTTATTTCAATGTGTCTCTATGTTATCATACACAAAAAAAGCCTGTTTCAAAATAGCTTAGGGGACGTCTGTCGAATGTTCGTATAATGTCGGACAGTGCCGATTAACAATAGCATCATTGTTTTAAATGTATTTTTTTTTCATCGGGTCTAATTTATCGTATTTTTTCAATTTGTCATCGTTTAATTAACACAAAAAATACTGTTTTCAATTGAAATACGCGAAATGGTGGTTTGTTCTGTGCGCGAGATTTTTTTGGCGCAACTTCCCAGCAGACGATACCGTGGATGCGATAGGACGTTGTCACGGACGCCGGTCGTAGCTATCCACCAACATCTTTAAAGGAAAGCTATATTTCATATATTTTTATGGTATTACTATGCTTTTATGATTTCAGGATCATAAAATATGTCTTAATTGTTTTTTTTCAATGTGTTTTATTAGTTTAAGCGCAAATGCAAGGTGTCCGACATTACCCTCCCATCTGAAAAAGCTGACGATCGTATTTTACACAGTGACCATGACCTTATTTGCGATACTCAGTGTGATCAAACGATCACTCACATTTCCATTTCCATAACCCAAATAATCACAATTACCCTACGTCAATACGATGTATGGATTAACAACAAATATATCTAATTTCTAATCTGGTCTATATTCTACATAGCCCTAGCCTGCATAGGCCTACAATAATTTAATGATAATCTAATACTATAATAGTAACATAGCCAGCCTACCAAGTCATGACCTAGGCCTACTAAAAAAAATTCTTACAGAACTTTTGGTTATCATGATAAGTCCTTAGAGTTATTAGACGGTCAATGCCTATACTATATACTATAGGGCCTACTAGGCCTATAGTCTATATATTAAAGCCTAGTCTATGTAGACTATATAAGGGGTCTTCTCAAGTTAAAAAAATAGGATTGCCCAGACACCATGCACGTCCACCATGTCCACCCAACCCGATCCATTTTTTGGGGGAATTTATATGTACAAAAAAACACACAAAAAAAGCCGAGTTGTGGCTTGACCCACCCACCCATCCACTTCCGAGTTTTCTCAGATTTTTAGATTTTTTTGACTTGACAAGACCCCCATAGGTATAACCATGATATAAACCAAAACATTTTTTTACAACAACCCAAGCCTGACTATGTCTATGTCTATGATATCTAAGTAGGTCTTATCACGACATATGCCATGTATAGCACCACACCATGCATGTATAGCCATGCATGTATAGCCATGTAATTAGCATTTGACAGTCACACTGTTTTTTTTAGCCTACAGGCAACGAGAGAATGGGGCAGGTTTACACATCTTGGGCAATCTGCTTAATATTTCTGATAGAAATACTGATTTTAATTGAATAACAACTGTATTGATCTTATTTTTTATAGCATTATTTGTAATCAAACACAACAAACATTTTATTTGGGAAACAAAGATAACTAGAGCCAAAATAATTTTTACTTTTGCCTTAGGTGTGTGAACCTGCCCCCTCTTGAGCAATCTGGGTTTCGCAAAAATCATTCTATTCAAACAAGCCTACATAAATTATTAGAGAATTTTTATTCGGATATTGAGAACGGTAAAATTATTGGGATGCTTGCTTTAGACCTTCGGAAAGCTTTTCGATACAGTAAATCTCAATTTTTTTCTAGACAAATTAAAACATTACGGACTTTCTGGAATTAGTTTAAGTTGTTTTGCTCCTACCTTGAAAACCAAACCCAGATGGCCTGCATTAATGTATCTGTGTCAGACCCACTCATAATCACAACGGGTGTTCCATCTGGCTCCATCCTTGGACCACTCCTTTTTACTATCTACATGAACGACTTACCTAAAAGTTTACAGCACTGCAAGACAACCATGTATGCAAATGATACTGCTATTTGCGTCTCTGTGAGTGATAAGGCCGGTGTGACTAAGCTCATGCAGGATGACCTTATCAATGTGAATGACTGGCTTTGTGCAAACAGACTAAGCCTTCACATTGGTAAGACATATGATCATGCATGCTTGTCACATCGGCACAATGCAGGCGACGCATGTCCCATGATCATCTGGATCTATCACTAAATGACAGCCGAATTGAACATGTTAAAGCCAGCCCCTACCTGGGCATCACCATTGATCAAAACCTAAATTTTACCATACAGACCAATAATATATGCAATAAAGCTAATACAGCACTTGGAGTAGGGACCTCAATTAAATTTTCAAGTAAATGGTATGACTTTAAAAAGTAGCACTATAGATAGATCTTATGCTGCTGAGCATAATGCTTTTTACATTTTTGAAATCGGACAATCGAGTGCAAAGTTATTGGTAATGTGTGTTTCAAAATGTTAGGGATTTTCATAATGGGTTTGCATGGTAAACATGGAAGTTAAAGGCGAGAACTATTCTAAAGAGGGAAAAAAAACTAATTCTACCTCACTTATTTCAGCTACATACTTCCAAGCATTCAACACAAAATCTCTTTTTTTTATTAGTATGACCTGTATAATCAGATCTAAGATGTTTTTTTATATTAATTTTCACTTTTCGCATCTCGATATTAACAATAGCTTGTTTCCATGGCAACCATTATTTACCAACAGTGATACAATAAAATTAGTTTTTTTTACTGTAAACCATCACTTATTCAATAAAAATGCTGAGAAGCACACACATTTTTAAAGTAAATGACTTTTCATTCTTTCCTTCGCAGCTTTAGAGTATTTTACTTATTAAGTTCCCATGGCTACCCAATTTTTATTTGTGGTTCCCATGGTAATTATAAATTTATCATTAATTTTATGTTAGGAAATGGTTAAAATAACATTTTCAATTCTGGATATATATATATACCACCACATTTTTCCCTTGACTTGTTCTATTTCGTTTCCATGGCAATCCCATTCTTATCATATTTGTGGTTTCCATGGAAACTATTGATCTATCATTAATTTTATTTTAAGAAAATAGTAAAGACAACATCTTTGAATTCTAGCCTGTATATATAGTATACCGACATGTTTTTAGTAGCTACTTGAATTGTCTGATTTAATTTCCATGGCAACTGAATTTTCTTCAAATTTTTACGATTTCCATGGCAACCATTATAATTTATCATAAATTTTATGTTGAATATATTTCAATTCAAGATGTCTACTTCCATTTTGCCTAATTGATAGCCTTGAATTAATTAGTATTTTACTTAGTTTCCATGGCAACCCCATTTTTTGTTTGTGGTTTCCATGTCAACTATTAATTTTTAATTAATTTTCATGTTACAATGTGGTGAAAACAAAATCTGTCAATTGTAGGCAACCAGATTCTACCTCTCCATTGCTTGCTATCATTTTTATGATTTCCATGGCAACCATTATCATGATTATAATTCATCTTACATTTAATGTCCAAAAGAGGTGAAGATCTTTATACATAGATATGTTTTATTTCATAGCCTTAAATTGTTCTACTTAGTTTCCATGGCAACTGCATTTCCTTTATTGTGTTGATGGTATCCATGTCAACCAAATGTAATTTATCATTAATTATGTGTCCACTTGTCATGGCACATCACACGTCTGTTGGTTGGTCCACAATTTGCGAAAACTGTTATTTCTCCCGGAGTTTTCAAGGGTAGATTTCATTCAAATTTATACACAATGTTCACCAGGTGCCCACCCTGCCTGAGTTTTTTTAATTGGCGTGGATCATCCCCCCTTCCTGCATTACCCTCCCATTTGAAAAAAAAGTAATCCGGACAGAAGTTATAGAAAAAAAATATATTAATTTGCCTAAAACCACCCCCACCCCACCCCCCGACCTGACCCCCCCCCCCCCCCCCCGCCTGTAAAGAAATGTAATCCAGAGAGGCTACTGCGTTAAAAGAAAAAAAGACCCTAAAAATTAAAATTTGGTAAGAGCCCCCATGTGTGCCCACCCTGCCTGAATTTTTTTTATTGGACTGGATCATCCCCCTTCCTGCCTTACCCTCCCATTTGAAAAAAAAGTAATCCGGATGGAGGTTATAGAAACAAAAATTCGCCTTGACCCCCCTACTTTTTTGTTCTAATTTTTTTTTAACCCCCCACAGCCCCCATGACAAAAAAAATCAAATTGGCCTTGACCCCCCCCCCCCCGACCCTCCCTGCCTGTAAATAAATGTAATCCACCGAGGCTGCTGCATTAAATGAAAAAAAAGACCCTAGAAATAAATATTTGGTAAAAACCCCTATGTGCCCACCCCATGTGCCCACCCTGCCTGAATTTTTTTAATTGGCCTGGATCATCCCCCTTCCTGCCTTACCCTCCCATTTGAAAAAGAAGTAGTATGAATGGAGGTTTTAGAAAAAAAAATTGGCTCGACTTTTTTGTTCAAATTTGTTTTGAACCCCCCACAGCCCCCATGGCAAAAAAAATCAAATTGGCCTTGACCCTCCCTCCCCCGGCCTGACCCTTCCTGCCCGTAAATAAATGTAATCCACAGAGGCTAGTGTGTTACTGAAAAAAAGACCTTAAAAATAAATATTTGTTAACCCCCCATGTGCCCACCCTGCCTGATTTTTTACAATTGGCCAGGATCATCCCCCCTTTCTGCCTTACTCTCACATTTGAAAAAAAAGTCATGCGGACGGAGGTTATAGAAAAAAATAATAATAATTTGCCTCTCCCCCCCACTTTTTTGTTATAATTTGTTTTGAACCTCCCTAAGCCCCCCATTACAAAAAATCAAATTGGTCTTGACCCTCACCCCCCCCCCCCCGGCCTGATCCTCCCTGCCCGTAAATAAATGTAATCCACAGAGGCTACTGCATTAAATGAAAAAAGACACTTAAAATAAATATTTGTTAAAACCCCCATGTGCCCACCCAGCCTGAATTTATTTAATTGGCCAGATCATCCCATCTTCCTGCCTTACTCTCCCATTTGAAAAAAAAGTAATTATTTGCCTTGACCCCCCCTAAATTTTTGTTCAAATTTGTTTTGAACCCCCCACAGCCCCCTTGGCCTTGATACCCCCCACGCCCTGACCCTCCCCGCCCGTGAATAAATGTAATCCACAGAGGCTACAGTATTGCGTTAAATGAAAAAAAGACCTTAAAAATAAATATTTGTTAAAACCCCCCATGTGCCCACCCTGACTTATTTTTTTTTAATTAGCCTTGACCACCTTCTTCCTGTCTTACCCTCCCGTTCGAAAAAAAAATGTAATCCGGACGGACAGACAGACGGACACAAGGACGGACGGACAGACAACCCGACTACATAATGCCTCCAGCCGCAGCTCGCGGAGGCATACAAATAGTACTCTCAAATTGTCATGAGTTTAATCAGCAAACACTAGCTTTCATTTTCAGATGAACGAGGGTGTGATTACAAATTACAAATATAGGCCCAGACTTTACTTGACAATGGAGAGATCTTTCCATTTCATGTTTCAATCGCAATGAATGACTAGGCCTGCTAGGGCCTATAGGCTAAGTCTATTTTGTAGTAGCTCTAGACTGTGGCATCAAAAACTGTTGCATCTTTCAATAGTCAACCGGTCCTACCAGCCCCCCCCCCCCCTCCAGCCTGATACTCCACATTTGCCACGATTCATTGATTGGGAGGTAGGCCTACTGCTGGAGTACCAACACAAAGCAGCTGTTGGTAGACTATAGTTGGGTTTGTATTAGGGGCCTATAAATTAAGATAGATGAAGTGGAATATCAGCGTGATGTCGGCATCTAGAAAACCTGTGAGCATGGCATATAGCACTTGCTCAGTCATAGGCTATATTATGTATTTCCATGGAGTCTGCTGATTGCTGAAGATATAACTAACTTTATTGATTTGTTCACATGATATAGCAGCACGTGTTTGTGTTTATTTACATTATGGCCGGACATGCCGCGTACGCACGCGCATCAGCTAACCACGCTCTGGTCCACTCATGCTATGCATAAATTACAGCACCATGCGCACAACACGTGGTCCCTGCACTGATGATTTTGAAGCGTGGCGAGATCAGAACAACGGAGCCCAAATAAGAAAATATATATAGACCTAGGCCTAATCATATTATTTTCCATGCAAACACATCATTAAAAACACAATAGGCCTAAAGAAAAATACAAGAAATAATGCAATCTCTAGTTATCCAAGCGGCGAGCATTCCTGAGGAAACATGACGTCATATTTTCACTGGCATTGATTGTCGTCGTTTGTTTACATCGAGCGCGCCTGATAGTTGGTGCGTTGTACACTGACATCTGCTGAAACCCGCCCGCGCACGTGAGCCTGCAATTTGTGAAGTACATTTATGATATTTATCATTAAACAACTATCTAATGTACCAAATCGCGCCCAAAAACATAGAAATTTAAGTTTCAATAGCATTGGAATTGAACAGCAAAGATTTAAAATCGTGAAAAGAATATTCAAATTCGGGACTACACAATGTTTTTTGTAGTTGATAGAAACTACAAGACCTAGAGATTATGAATATGCAAATTATATCTACATTTACATGTAGGCTCACATGCGCCAGCGCGAGATAGCTGGGTACGTCCAGAAAAAATGACAACAAAAACACCATTTTGTGACGTACATGACAACGTTTTCGTCGGTGCCGGCAACCGGTGTCTATTACATAGCATATTTAGCTTATATTTTTTTATTTTCCGTAAAATATATGCATAATAAGAATAAGTGATTATAAATCTTTATTCTGTGCATGTTTTTTTCGCGTTTTAGTTGCTATGATTTGTCATAATTCCATTGTGAAAATACACTTCACACGACCTGGTCACAAAATGCATGAAATGAGGTGAATTCTGGGCATCTGAGCGTGTGTTGAGGTCCCTACTTGGAGCGCTGAAAACGGCAGCACCTTTTCTACCCATTGATACCAGGGCAATAATGTTCAACACCATGGCTCTTCCACACCTCGACTACTGTTGTACTATATGGGGAACAACCAGTGACACTAACATTTAGATAAACTACAGAAAATTCAAAACCGTGGTATGCATATCCGACATCTTGCAATGTCATCCCAGGACACATATCGGGGACATGCTTTCTAACCTAAAATGGTTGAGTATTAAACAAACAATTATGTTTTTGACAGCTGTCCTGGTATTCAAAATTATGCATTCCAAAACTCTAAATTACATGTCGCACTGGTTGGTCCCTGTTTGACATCAGTACGGTACAAGGAGATCCACCTCAGGGGTCCTCTTTGTACCAAGATCACACCCAAATTCGCCCATTACCAAAGGCACTCGACTCTGAAATCAGTTACCAACATCCATTCAAACTCTCCCAAACCTCAAGACAGTAAAAAAAGCCACAGCTTTCTTCATTGCACATAATTTCTGCAGAATACACTACTTCATTACAAAACTAAGAACCCAAACTGACGTCATCACACAGGTTCCCTCTAAACTTAATTCTTAGTATGCTCTTATTTATTACAATAATTATACATTGCATCAAAAATCTGATCAAATATTCATTTTATAACATAGAACTGATAATATAATCACATTTATATTTTATTTGCATTACAGTATGGGTCGCTACAAAAAACAACATTTGCTGCAGAAGTATAGCCCGGTAAAGCTGGAAGAGGCAGTAGCGGCAGGCATTATAGCATTCCGAAGTCAACCTTAGGGGATAGAGATTCTGGGCGCACTATGCCAGGATCTAGCTACTATAGGTCGCCCGCCAGCACTTGATTCCAAGTTAGAGTCTGGCATTGTGCGACAAGATTGTATATAGGCTGATCTTGAGATCCTGGCTCTGACACAATATAGCAGAGAACTTACTCTAAATGGTTTCACTATAGTGGTCCGGAGGAGGAGTATGCGTTGAGGTTGTTATACTGCTGTATTTTATCATAGACAGGATCTCAAGATTGTTTTCTATAAGCCTCGATTTATTCAATTGCGATGAAATTTAAAGGTTATTTTTTTACTTCATTCAAAGTCCTTTTTATTCAACGAATATTGGCACTATATCATTTGTTAACCTCCAAATGACCTTTTAACCCTATTGTGCACCTTAAATTACATCTGTAATAATTATAGAAAACCTTGGTAAAACATGGTCTAATGACATTTTCTGTATTTGGGGTGAATAAGGTTACCATAGCAACCACCTGAAATGATGTTAGTCACTGCATAATGACTCCCTCAGGTATTTACCCTTGCTATTTGGATAAATTTTAGGAAGCTTAAAATTTATATGATCAAAAATAACATTATTAATATGATTAGTTTGCTTGTCAAATTATCTGCCATTCTCTCATACTTGGAACTATATCATTTATTAACCTCTAAATGATCTTTTAACCCTATTGTGCACCCTAAGTTACATCTGAGGGTTTTAAAAAGTGTTCAGATGTACTGAACAGACTTGAAAGTTTTGCTTTGTGTGATATTTCCTGCTAATTGGCAAGTAATAATTATAGAAAACCTTGTTAAAGCATGGTCTAATGACATTTTTTTGTATTTGGGGTGAATATGGTTTCCATAGCAACCATCTGAAATGATGTTAGTCATTGCATAATGACTCCCTGGGGTATTTACTCGTGCTATTTGGATAAATTTTAGGAAGCTTAAAATTTATATGTGACGCAGCATGCCAAAACCAGGCTCTTCTCGAAAATAAAGTTTTTTTTTAAAAATCCACCATCTGATAGCGCTTTATGTTCAGTGCATTTTAAAACAAATTGTATGAAAATCGGACGAGTATATCCAAAGATACAGCTCCTCAAAACAAAAAAGTCCAACCCAATTTTCTGGCATAGTACTATTGAGAAAACTGTCTTCAAAGGTAACTAATAAAAATAAGATAACTTGTAAACTTGTACAAGAAATCACAACATTTGTCAAATTTATATATAAGAAAAACAGTTTCATAGAACATAAAAAATGAAATCGGATGGAGCCCAACCCAATTACACATGGTGACATGGGTTGGAGTTGGGCTTAAGAGGGGTGTTACCCCAAGGTCATCTCAAGGTCATCCCAAGGTCATCTCAAGGTCACATCAAGGTCAAATCAACTAAAAAGAGCAAAATATAGGTTTTTTTACCAATTCTGTTAACTTGAAGTGTATGTGATGGTAGAACCCCGCCTAGACCCCAACATGGAGTTATACTGAACATAAACAAGAGGTTAAAGGAGAAATATAGGGGTTGGAGGGGTGATACCCCATTAATTCACCTTGATGTCACCCCTGTCTGAAATGGCATAAGTGGACCAAAAAACACAATGATTGTCATGTTTGGACTAATGGTCGGTACTTCAATTTAATCTGATAAAGCCCAATCCAAATATGCATGATGACATGGGTTGGGGTTGAGCTTCATAGAGCTGTTACCCAAAGGTCATGGCAAGGTCATCTCAAGGTCACATCAAGGTCAAATCAACACAAAGGGGTGAAAATAGCTTATTTTTGTTGTTTTTGTTCAAATTTAGTTCATTTGAGATATCTATGATTGTTGAAACCCAACTAGACACCAACAATGAGTTATACCAAACATACCCTAATAGGTTACAGGGGTGATATAGGGTTTGGAGAGGTTATACCCCAGCAAATCACCCATATGTCACCCCTGTCTGAAATAGCAAAAATTGACCAAATAACAAAACGATTGCCATGTTTAGACCAATGGTAAATACTTCAAGTTTATGTGATGAAGTCCAAATCGTACACACATGTGGTCCAAAGGGTTGGTGTTGGGCTTTATAAAGCTGTTACCCCAAGGTCATGGCAAGGTCATCTCAAGGTCACAGCAAGGTCACAGCAAAGTCAAATCAATTCAAAAGTGTTGAATAAAGCATATCTTTGTTGTTTCTGCTCCAATTTTGTTCACTTGAGATGCCCATGATGACTAAAACCCAGCCGGACCCCAACATGGATGTATACCAAGCATACCCAGGAGGTTACAGGGGTATTTTTGAGTTAAAGAGGTCCTACCCCGTCAAATCATGCTTATGTCATCCCTGTCTGAAATGGGCCAAATAACAAAATGATGGCTGTGCTTAGACCAATGGTCAATACTTCAATTTCATGTGCAGAAATCCAGCCGAAGTACACATGGGGACATGGGTTGGGGTTGTTCTTCTGAGGGGTGCTACCTCAAGGACATGGCAAGGTCATCTCAAGGTCACAGCAGGTCAAATCAACACAAAAGAGGGGGAAATAGCATAATTGAGTTGTTTTTGCTACAATTTTGTACACTTGAGATGCCTAAGAAATAGAAAACCCACCTGGACCCTAGCATGGATGTATATCAAGCATACCCCAAGATGTTAAAAAGGTAATAAAGGGGTTAGAGGGGTAATATCCCATTGAATCACCCTGATGTGCCCCCTGTTTGAAATGGAAGAAAAGGACCAAGTAAAACAATAATTGCCTGGTTTAGACTGAGGGTCTTTACTTTAATTTAATACATGTATGTTATGAAGTCCAACCCAAGTAGGCTTACACATGATTAACTGGGTTGGGATTAGGCTTCATGGGTGCACTGATATGCTCATATTATACTGGTGGAAATTTGAAACAGGATAGCGCTAATTTTATTTTTACCAACTTGTGTCTGGCAGGCTACCGCGATCTACAACTTCAAGCGGATAAAATTGCTCATAATTTGAATTAAAATATAGTCCTATGCCAATCAACACACTTAAAAAAAAATCAAAACAACATTACATTTATGAGATAATATTTGTCAATTTAGATATTTATTGTTGATCACACCAAGGCCAATGAAGGTCAAATTTTGCTAAAATATGTTAAGTAGACTTTGGTGTTTTTCTAATGAATTATTTAAGATACATTTGTACACAAATTAAGAATACAATTATTCAGCATCTGGTTATTCAGTGATTTGAGGTATCAAATGTTTCATTATACACCAGTGACCACAACATTATACTATAGTCTAGCATAGCCCAGAGGATGGACAAGCTTCTCCCCACAATGTCACAGTTGTGTACTTTAACAAATAGTCATATAGCCATCCAAAATTGACCTCATCCATTTCAATGAATTATTCAGGATACAAGTGTTCTGAGACTTAGAAGATCTTCCTTCATTCAGCCTCTGATTATTCTGTGATTTGATGTACAAAAAGTTATATCATACGCCAGTGACCACAAAATTATACTCTAGTCTGTCCACAATTTTACACTCCTGTGCACTGCAATAAATAGAAGTCATGTAGATCTGGTCATCCAAATCAACACCATCCATTCTTTTCTTCTACAATATCTACAACTCCAGGTATCATTTTCTGAAACATACATTACACACAATAATGAAAAGGCTATTACATCCAACATAATAATTTCAGATATTAAAATATTTAACTTTTTTTTTAATGCTGGCAAATTCTAATCAGTTGTTAATAGTGATAGTTAGTAACTTGTAAATCTGCTGATATAGCTATTTGAAACGAATACTCCAATACTAGCCTGTAACTTTAAGATACAACTGATGATCACACAGGATGAGGATACAAATTTTTAAAATGTACATACCTAATGTTGAGACTGAACAATTCACTTACTTATCTCACTGAATAAATATATAAAGGTTACAAAGAATGTTGGTTCAACGCTGGTCCGATGTTGTATACAGTGGACCAACATTGATTCAACATAGATTTTGTGTCTGCTGGGATATGACAGAAATACAAATTATGGAACAATATAACTGCATAACATACATGTATAAAGACCATTATTCTGGTAATGTTTGTAGTGTCTATTTTAAACAAGGGAAGGACAGTGAATAACAAAAAAATAGGAAATGAAGAAAAGAAAAAAATGTGATTTGCTTGTTTTTTATATAGTGATTATTTAATGATTCCAACTTGCAGGATATATCAGACAATTTAACAAGAGAGTATGACAAAAATCAGATATTTTTTGTGGTGGGCTATGAAATGGGAATATGGTTAGGTTTCCAATTAAACCTGCACTAATGATACTAACCTTACTGTACATATTTAGGGACTTTTTTGTTTTCTAGTCTGGAATGTCAGATTGCTAGCAGCTGCACATATTTACTATCATGCCATTTTGCAGTGGGAATTTGATCTTTTCTGAACAAAATCACTATATTCTTTGGTACCTGCCAAATGTAAAAACAAAAGACAATTGACATTTTGAACTATCATTTTTATCCACCTGTTTATTCATATCTTATATTATAGGCATACATATTATACAGTAGTCTATATCCTTAGAAATCATATGAATTTTAAATACTGTACTTATCTCAAATGAAGTTCATATCATAAATGTGCTATAATAATTTTACTAAAATCAGCATTCGAAATAAGGCCTTTCCGGTTGTCCAAGACAACCAAAATTTGTGGCGGACAATCAATAGTTACCATGAGGTTGTCCGCTCAGACAACCACCTTTGTGAAGGATATTTTCACATTCCATTATTATTTAAAGGCATTTATAAGTCAAGTGACTTTCAGGGTTGAAAATTTTGATTACAGTGGTGAGCTTCTACTTGTTTTTTAGCTATGTTTTCAGAAAGTTGTGGGAACAGGCTGGGTTGTAGCTATATATTACTTGCGGACAATCTGAAATTTTAGCAGACAACTTGAAAATCTGACCCGATTGTACAATGGACAACCTCATTTTTAACCCTTAGTTCGAACGCTGAAAATGTATCTATTGGAATAATGAAGCATTACATGTGACTTAAATTACATTATATTGTGTAATGACTTACATGTTACCGGTAGTGTCTTGCTGTCGGTAGAAATATATTTTATGAATAGGTGAAAGTTTGAGAATTACATGTCTGCTAAAAAAAGTTTAAAACAATAAATACCTAACTAGTCTTCTTCGTCAAATTGAGTCAAGCAAGAGTTGCCAAGATTTAAAGAGCACTTCCAGTGACAATTTCCGCATGCAGCTTCAACTCAATTGAAGTTGCTGTATCAACTTGCAAAGCTGTTTCAACCTGAAAATGATAAGTAGCAAAAAATGAAAAATAGCAAAAAGTAATTTCAAGATAATTTTATTTTATTTATAATTTGCGCACAGTAATCCATATTCAAGTTATGATAAAAGAAATATGTTTTCAAACTGAAAATCAAAAATGGAAGTTAGCTTTCAATTTTCATTTTTGGACAAAATCCATCGATAGTAGCCTACTGTTGGACAGACAATGACATGAATGATAAGTCTATAACGTTAGTCGAGACTAGACTAACATAATTAATTATGCCCAGATACCTATGATACTCGGGTTCATATTAACCAAGGAAGAGTGAATGTATTTCGCTGATGTCTCAGTCAACTCTCAACTAATTTTCATTCAGTAGGCCTAGGGCCTACTATTTTCAGTGATGCAGTGACTACCCTAAAAAAAATGTCAGCAATTATAGGCCTAGGTTAATACTAGTCGCAGCATAACTTGGGTGAAAAAAAAAATTTTAGTCAATAAATATTTTTTAAATATCAAAACACAAGGTTCGCGATGAGGTATGAACTATAGTCTAGTAGGCCAACTGGCTTATTAGGCCTATATACTAAAAAAATCGCACAATATTCAAAGTATCGTTAGTCGCCACACTCATGACTAGAAGTAGAACATTTGAATAAATATTGTGTGAAACGTAGGCATTGGCCTAAAATGTAAAATCTCATAAACATGGTCAGTGCCATTGGCATTGCCATCCCCCCCCCCCCCCCCGCATTGGTTAATAGGCCTACTGATAGGTGTAGGCCTAGGCCTAATTGACAGACTCTTAAGTGAGAAAACAGCGAAATTCATTCAAACTTGACGTGGTTAGGGCCTAATCACTAGCCTATAGCTGATGTGAATCTGAGTCTGAGAGAGCAGGGACAGTGTGCCACTGACGTGACAGTGACACCGGAAAAACTGCAAGTGCGAGCTTTAGAAGTTTAGGCCTTTATAGTCTTTACTAAATCTTTAGACTGTGTCAGTGTGTTCGACTGTGAGCCAGTGCAGTGGCTAGCAGTGTCCGCGAATCAAGTGTCACTGTGACTGTCAGTCAGTGAGTCACTCACTACCGGGCCGGAGTCATCCCCCGACAATTTGGATTTTCAATTTTGGCTTGGCACGGGCGATATTTGAGTAGACTAACGAATGCTTACCTGTGACTGTGTCATTTTTCTCCTCGACAGAATTAGTTTCAGGAAATGTGCATCAACGATGATATATTCTGTTTTCAGGCTCAGCAAGTGAACTTTCAAACACATTTTCTTGTGAAATTAACCAAAACGTGGACGTAGTCCTAGAAATGGCGCGGAAAAAAATGTAAACAATCGACCAGTGAACTGTTTCCGGTAGAGTCGTTGTCAGTCATATCAAAGGTTGCCGGCAAAAATCGTCTTAAAAACCTTCGAATCAGATAAAAAAAGTTGAAATAACTTCAATAATGTATTAAAAACATATTATTCAACGTCAAAACACTCAATTTGAAAAAAGCATAGACAAAAAATTATTCTGTATTTGGCAGTTTCAAATCTGTTTTACGCAAATCAACACTGTGCGAGAAGCGCCTGGTTTTGCTGTGGCGCGTCACATATGATTAAAAATAAGATTATTAATATCACTTTGCTTGTCAATTTATCTGCTATTCTCTCATACTTGGAACTAGATCATTTATTAACCTCCAAATGACCTTTTAACCCTATTGTGCACCCTAAATTACATCTGAGGGTTTTCAAAAGTGCTCAGATGTACTGAACAGACTTGAAAGTTTTGCTTTGTGTTATATTTCTTGCTAATAGACAAGTAATAATTATAGAAAACCTTGTTAAAACATGGTCTAATGACATTTTTCTGTATTTAGGGTGAATATGGTTACCATAGCAACCATCTGAAATGATGTTAGTCACTGCATAATGACTCCCTGGGGTATTTACCCTTACTATTTGGTTAAATTTTACAGAATTAAATATCCATATTATCAGATAAAAACATTATAATTAGTACTATGCTTGAAATTTATTCACTGTTTTGTAAGAATTGTTATGTGCTATGTATTTTGTTGACTCTCAAATGACAATATGACCTTTTGCCCTATGTTACCCCATGCATTGCACCGATAACTGGTTAAGAATTTATGTAGCCTTATTCTGAAAAATATCTACAAAATATGTGTACATGGCTACTGAGTGAAAATGGTATAAAGTACTTCAATAAACTTGATTTAGCTTCTTTTTGTTTGTTGTGTTGTTTCTGTATTTGGGGTGAAATATCATCATGGCAACCACCCAATTTAAATTATTGATTTTAAAATAATGCTGAATAAGCATATCTATGTATTTATTTTAGTACAAGTGCTTACTAATAGGCCCTACAGTTTATTACTTTGGAAAATACTCTGAGATGTTTTCTCTTTTCCAATGTTTTCAGAACTATTCATTTTCAGTTCTACAGTACCGTAGTAAGTGCTTCTGGTGAATAACGTTAGGTATATAAATAGGTACACAAGATTTAACTTGATAAAAAAATGTTTTGTTTTCAAGTGGTATGAATTATATTGCAAGGTATGCTTTAATGCATCAATAAAAATGCTATAACTTCGATTCTAAACTTCCCAGACACACAATTCTTCCCTGATGCCCCTGTATAAGGAGGGATAGGTTTTATAGCTTTTCTGTCACTTTTATTTTTTCATAAACATTGCTACCTGGGGCCTAGGTTTGCAGGTTGTTCAAATTAAAATAAAATAGATTCACTCTTACTTTAGTCATTCAAAAATACAAAAAACTTCCACCGAATCTCCGAAATTTGGTAGAAAAGACAATTCTGTTCACTTTAGTTTGGTAGGCGTGCGATTAAACCTGTCAATGCTGAGCTGTCCGACATTAGACACCCACGTGTCAGACATTACCCTCACAGCGTCCGAGATTAGACACACCAAATGCTGATCGATTGGACACGCCTGCCGGTTAAATCCGATGCCGGGCGAATACCAAAATATTAAAAACATGAATAAGAATGTCAGTTCTTTAGTGTAACTGCCTCGTTTTCATACTACATGACATATCCTGTGATACAGGAACATCGAAATCCAAAAGTGTCCGACATTCGACGGACGTCCCCTACATTTTTTGCAGTAACTTTTTTATTTCTGATCCGATTTAGAAAAATGAGATCTTTTTTTAAATCCGAAGACCCTGTAGAATAAAATCAATCCAGCAGAGTTAATGAAAAAGTTAAATTATATTTCATTGTCAAGTGCCCAGATCTATAGTCGACATGGTCGATGGGGTTTTCGAGATATCCCGTTTTATCGCCCACACTCGTGACACTGTTACTGGATGATAACTGGATGATAACTTTCCCATCAAATTATTCCATTAATTTATTGTCAACTCGAGCAGTGTTTTCTTTTTTTAAATAATGACATTAAACAATATAATCATCATTGGCTAAAAAGAAATAGGCCTCTACCATAATTCAATAATAGAAAATGCTGATGACAGCTATTCATTTCGCGCCATTTTTGTTAATTTGCGCATGCGTCCGAGCCCATTTTCGATACATTTTAAAATCGACAAGTCAAAATTAGGTAAAATATAGACAAAATATTATTTTCCAAAAGACAGCTCACTCCTCTATACAGAATAGTATCGAGCCCGGTATAGTGTGATGTGTGTGCTTTGTGTCAGTCGTATGGTGTAAAAAAGTGTAAAAGGTGCTTAGTCAAAAATAAATGTTTTGTGCAGTTGCTTCCTTGGCCTATATATAGGAGCCTGTGCGGTGGTGCAGATTAAAAAACAGTATGTTTATTGACAAAGATAATCAGTATTGTGTACAAATATCAGTATGATAAAAATATGACACCTATGAAATAAAGATATTTAAAGCGAAAATGTAGGCTACATAGTTATGAATATAAAAATTAAACAAAAACATATACAGATTCCACATAGGCATACAGGCGGATGCGAATAACCTCGCCACAGGTAACCTCGCCACAGATATGTTAACCTCGCCACAAACTGCAAGAGTAATCTCGCCACAGATTTGGTAATATCGCCACAGGTGGCTGAGTAACCTCGCCCCAACTTCGACACATCTGTTATTTACCCATATTTATTAGCCTTATCAGATATATCACGATCAACACCCACAACTTTTTTCGCACGCCCACCCTTTTTTGTGCCAAATTCTTTAAAAAGTCCCGTAAATTGGCCTAAATATGCGGAAAAAATATTGGGGGGGGGGAGCGAACTTGTCTAGTGGATCACATTGAGTTATTTCTACCCCTGTTATCCCCGGACATCAAGGCAGCATCAGCTTTCAAGACTATAGATAGATAGATAGATAGCTTTATTCAGTGAAAACTACATGTAAACATCACCATATATAAATACTGGGTGCCACCATACTTGCCACCAGGGATAAAAACACTGAAAGAAGGCTAGTGACAAAATCTTATTTCCACTGTGGTCCCTGTTGGCAAAATGCCAGCGGCAAGAGTGAGGATGGAAATATTTCCAACCTAAGTAATTATTAAAGGCATCACATAGGCCTATCACATTAAAAGGATGATGCCAAATAAAAACATGAAAAAGCATATCATGATATAAATTAGCGAAAAATAAATTATAGACTAGAATATATAAGCAGTGATAAATCACAATAATAAGTTATTACTTTATCCCTACCTCAGGCAGCCCAGCCACGGGAATATAGTCCAAGACTGAGCTGACTGGGGCAGACCTGGACGCAGCTACCAAGCACTAGAAAAAAAATAGCTGGCTAAATAAAGATGTTTTCTTTTTCAGTTTTTATCAATGACATAATTATTATTGAGTAAAAATGTAAAGGGTTTTCAGTTGCTCGAATGTGGATTGGTAGCTGGTTCCAGAACTCAGCAGCAATGTATGAGAACGATTTGTCTCCTGAACTGTTGACCCTAGGCAGGACCAAAGAAAGAACACTATTTTTGGTGTTATAGGAGTGTCGTTCCTTGACCATGGAAAAACTCTCCCTTAAGTACAGAGGAGCATTTCCATGGATCAGTCTATGCATGTTAGTTGAAACAATTTGTTGTACTCTGAATCTAACCGGGAGCCAATTTACCCGATTAAATCCAGAGTACCCTATATGGCTACGTGGGGTAAGATCTAGAACAAATCTAATGGTTTTATTCTAAAGGATTTGTAATTTGTGCTTTAAGTTCTTTTGCAAACCATGGCACCATGAAGAGCATGCATAGTCCATGTGACATTAAATTAATGCTGACGAAAGTAATCTTTTTGATGCTAAATTTGGACATTTGGCTTGAACTCATTTCTCTCTTTGACAGTTTTCTACTATCACCTGGAAAGCTTCTACTCACTGGCGACCTTAACTTCCACCTCGACATACTAAGCGACCCAGCTGCCAAACAGTTCTCTACACTCCTGGACTCGTTTAACTTGGAGCAGCATGTCAAGGTTGCGACTCATGTTAAAGGTCATACACTGGACCCTGTCATCACAAGGTGCGGGGAGCTGCCAGTGCCTAACATCACAGTTGACCATTCTGTGAAGAATGATCACTTTGCCATACTCTTTACTTTGCCTTTGACAGCACCAACTAAAGCAAAAGTGACTGTAAGCATGAGGAAGCTGAAAGCCATAGACATTCAGGCCTTCTCTGACAGCATTAGCGCCTCTAAACTTCAACAACACGTACGAGTTGCGGACAATGCTACTGAGGCATATGATTTTTATAACACTACTTTGAGAGAGATCCTAGATGACCATGCCCCTGTCACTCAACGCACCATCACCGCCAGATCCGAGTCTCCATGGTTTACCACCAACATCAAACTGGCAAAAGCCAAGCGGAGAAGCTTGGAAAAGCAGTGGAGAAGGACAAGTCTCACAGTCCATCGTGATATATATGTTCAACAATGTGATCTCACTAATAGCCTTATCCAGGAAGCCAAGAAAGACTACTACCATCATAAGCTTTCAGGTCCCAACCAGAAAAATCTCTACACCGTTGCTAATGAACTTTTACATCGCAAAAAGCAGAAAGTATTTCCATCACAGTTCTCTAAAGACAAACTACCTGACAAATTTGCCTCATTCTTCAACAATAAAATACAAAAATTACATTCATCACTGACTGGCACGGGACATCAAAGTACACAGCAGTTAGAGCAAAATGATCTACACCCAGCTAATCTGTCTACATTACTGCCAGCAAATGAGGAAGAAATTAAGAAGCTTCTAAGATCGGCTAAGCCAAAAACATGCGATCTCGACCCAATACCATCACACCTACTGAGGCAATGCGAGACTCTGGTGATACCAACACTCACTGATATAGTAAACAAGTCTCTTACCTGTGGTATGCCATCTAAGATGAAGCAGGCAATAGTAACAGCGTTACTAAAAAAACCTACCTTAAACAGTGATGAGTTGAAAAACTACCGACCTGTATCAAACCTCTCTTTTGTGTCCAAGTTGACTGAGAAAGTGGTGGCTGCCCGTCTGATTGCCCATCTTAAACGTAACAACCTTCAAGAGCCCTTGCAATCAGCTTACAGGCAGTACTGTAGCATCGAAACAGCCTTGCTAAAAGTTCAGAACGACATCCTGCACATTCTCGACAAACGCAGTGGCGCAGCACACTCCAACACAATGTCGGCATTACAGGAGAGTGTCTGAGGTGGATAGAGTGTTATCTCAGAGACAGGAGTCAAGCTGTTCGCATATCAGGAACACAAGCGGAAGACACTCCACTGACATGTGGGGTCCCTCAAGGCTCTGTACTGGGACCTCTCCTGTTTTCCATCTACACCATTCCGATGGCACGTATCATCAGAAGTCACGGTCTGTCGTACCATCTGTATGCTGATGATACACAACTCTACATAGAGCTGTGTCGTGACAACAACTCTTCACAGACAGCGGACATTGGGCGAGTGGAGCGGTGTGTGGCTGACATTAGGGAGTGGATGCAGTATAATATGCTGATGCTAAACGATGACAAAACAGAACTGATTTTATTTCATCCTAAAAGTACTAACTCTGTTGAACTTCCTCAAGGTGTGACAGTAGGAAACAGCAGCATATCACCATCTAAGACTGCAAGGAATCTGGGTGTGATTTTCGATTCCACCATGTCACTCAGCAAGCACATCACAAGCATGTCACGAGCTGCTTACTACCAACTTCCTGCTATTGGTCGTATTCGAAAATACCTTGATCGTCAGAGCACCAAGCAGCTTGTTCATGCACTTGTTATATCGCGTCTGGATAATTGTAACAGCCTTCTTTACGGTCTACCAGATACATTACTAAAGCAGCTGCAGCGTGTACAGAATGCATGTGCCAGGATGGTCATGAAGTGCTCCAAACGTGACCATATAACACCACTACTGAAAGAGCTCCACTGGCTACCTGTACACGCTCGCATAGAGTATAAGATCATCTTTCTCACTTGTAAATGCCTCAACAACTTGGCTCCTGCTTATCTGGCAGACCTAATAACACTTTATCATCCAGCACGATCACTCTGTTCAGCTGACAAAAGACTGATTGTGGTACATCCTTCCGGCAAGAAACATTACAAGAACAGGTCGTTTTCTTATGCAGCTCCTCTGTTGTGGAACCAGCTTCCGGAAAACATGCGACTGATAGATAGCACTGCACATTTCAAAACAGTTTTAAAAACATTTTTCTTCACTAGAGAATTTTATTAACTTAATAATATTTGCAATTTTATTAACTTATTACCTGTACAATTGAATTTTACATGGCGTATGCAGCTTTTGTAATTCGCTGTCTTTTATTATTCTAACTTTACAATCAGTACTATAAGTTTTAGTTATAGCTTTAAAAATGTTAAATGTTCTTTTACTTAACTTTTACATAGCTTCGTCCATTACGAATTTTATCCTGTTTTTAGTATGTACAGCGATCCAGAACATTTTTTGGATGGACCGCTTTATAAATGCTTTTGTAATAATAATAATAATAATTGTCTTCTCAAAAATTTTAAACGGGAATTTCATTTTTTCAAAATATTTTCCAAAATCAATTTACCGCTTAATGTTTCTTCTAGATCTACCCCCAGGTAACGAACAGACTTTTTTGAAGAAATTTTCGTATCCCCACATTTAATATCTAAAGATGGTGAGTTTCAGATTTTCTTGCAAGATCCAAATAAAATAGATTCTGTTTTACCCAGATGTGAAGAAAGTTTATTATCAACCAGCCAGCTACTCAAAGCACAGAACTCCTTTCCAAGCGTTTTCTGGATGACCTTGACGTCTTTCCCGGAAACTAATAAAGCAGAGTCATCCGCATATAAAATAAGATAACATTTTACTACGGATTCCATGTCATTAACATATAATAGGAAAATCAATAGACCCAGGATGAAACCCTGTGGTACACCACTAAACTCGATGATCATGATAATTACAACCCATTAAAAATAGATACCTCTGTAAATGACAAAGCTTCTTGCTGTAATGTTTTTATATGACAAGACGACAAAAAGAAAGAATATCAACTAGCCTTACGAAATGAGCAAGCGTGTCATGCATTTGAGGAAATGCTGTGTGCCCTCACCGATGGGTGTATGGTATGCTCAATGGTATGCTAAAAAAATGTCATTTCGCCATTATTCCAGCAAGGAAACATATTTTGAAGGAAAGGAAGTACACACACAATAATTTCTCCTCTAACCCTTGGTATGATAAAGCATGTAAATCCTTGAAGTATGTTGTTGATAATACGCTAAGCATAGAAAATTTAACGCACGTCATGGCGAATAGAATATACTGTTAAGACAGTATGAGCAATTCGATTTGGTCGATATCGGGTCGGACAGAATCAGAAGCTAACGAGCTTCTGCTGTTTCCGCCCGGCCTGTACCACGTGGGAAATCGCCCCACTATCTGCCATTCCAACTCGACTGCTCGGCGGGAATGGACCTTTAAGTCCACCTCGCACTTTTGCCCGCCTATAGGGCCAGGTCGTCACTTTCTGCCACAAGTAGCAATCATCCTTGTTTTAACTTCATTTTTCCACCACTGCTGACCAGGCGGGACTCTTAGAACATAGATTGAGCACGATGGCATTTTTCCCCATACCATCAAGCTCAACAATGATGCCCCCGACGCTCGATACGAATACGCACCTACTACAACCTTCTGAGAGTCAGATCTACATTTTGTGGTCAGCTCAACAATGGTCAACAATGGTGACCCGACGATTAATCGACACGCAACCTTCTGTTCTGACAATTCTGATAGATCACTGATCAGAATTCTTCAACGCTAGACTATTTCAAAAATCAGTCAAAAAATTCGTTCAACCTAACATTGAACGAAGGATATTTTGTTTTAATTCGTAGGGGACATAGAATGAATCATCATTTTATGAAGGTACGTAAGGATTTTGGGTCTCGTGTACGATAAATGCCACTAGGGTAGCTAGAAAAGTTGCAGGAAGAGAGGTTGTTCGTGTTTCGCTGAAAATAGCAAAAAATTCATTGAATTTTGCAGAAACGCACGTGGTCTTAATATTTTTCAAGATGGCGGATTTCGAACAATTTTAATAGTCTAGACAATTTTACGTTAGACAAAATAGTCTAACTCCCCAAAAAATTATATTGAATTTCAAAAATTATTTTCCTAATTACGCCACTGTTGGCGACTGGTAAAATGATATTTTGAAATTTTAGCAAAAAAATCGTTTTAACACCTTATTAAGATGACGCGGTTTTTATTCGACATGACCGCAAAGATTTTTTCTCGAAATGTTCCCAGCACGTACACTTCCGATCCCGGAATGGCTGAATTTATATATCCACTCATGCAACTTTTATAGAATATAGAGCCACTTAGATTTGTCCAACTTTATGAAGGAATAAAATGTCTTGGTTGGTCTTTTTGGACAATAATGTTAGGACAATAGGTCAGATGTAACCGAATTTAATCAGACATTTTCTATTGCAGAGAAGCAGAATTGTCTAATGCTATGTATTGGTAAGTCAGCCGCCACCAGGTGGCGACACCGGTCCCTAGTTTAGCTACATTCGGCCAACGGGCCCCATGCGACCCCCCAGATCGATTTAAATCTGTCCTCGTTTTTGAAATAACATATTATTATTTTTTTCTCTCTCTTGCATCATGTACAAATTATAACGGTTCGTGCAAATACACGAACGAACTAAAAAAAAAGACTACAATAAAATATTTATATGAGCGGATTTGCGACGCCATTTTGCGATGCGCTCTACCTGCGAACACTTGGCCTGTGATATGCTAATGAGCCGCCAGATTTATACCGCCACGAACATGCCGTCATAATACAGTACCGACACGACTGTGATCCGACGCAACACAAGTTGAGCGCACCGATACAAAACGAACGGTTATGACGCGGTTGCACAATTTCTCTTAGAGAGAATATATACAAATATATAAAAAAAAAGTTTGTATGTGTTCATTGCGGGAGCATTTGAAAATCGAAATACATACTATGCCACCTAAGTAAACTGCTGTCAGCCAAAGATGACTAAAATTTCTCTTTTAATTTTTTTTTTTCAAAAATTCGATTGGTTTGTAAACAATTCACTCATTTAAATCTGAAGAATCAATACAGCATGACTCCAATACGAAAATTGGGACATAGCATTTTTGAAAATTTACATTTATAAATATATGACTCGACAGCTTTTTCGACTTGGGTATATTTCAATATATTGTTTTTCAATCTCCGGGGAAAAATATTTTCTCGTAGATTGGAATGTTGTATTATAGACGATAGTTTAGAGCAGTATAATAGCAATTAGTTGGCATTTGTACATGACATATTTTAGACCCAAATCCTTACGTATTCATGTGTTACATGTCCAACAACGACACATTCACTCATCATACAAATATGTTAGACAAACAAGTTAGTTATTCACGTAAACTTCACTCGGCAACTCCACTGCTACAAAACATTTCATCGTTTCAACAGAATCCAGACTTACTAATATACTCCAGATATGTGTCAGAATCTTTGCGGTGCTACTACTGCTTACGACAGAGAGTGACGTCAATGAGTGTGACGGCCAACGAGTGTGACGGCCAAAGAAAGTGACGCTTACGAGTGTAACGGCCAACGAGAGTGAAGCCCAACGAGAGCGACGGCCAACGACAATGACGGCCAGCGAAAATGATGACAAACAATAGTTTGGCATGGTTACTATATGTATGCAATTTTACATTCGCTCAAGTCAGCACAGTTAACCCGTTGAACACGATATCATTATGCTACTGCGCTCTTTCTGAAACGAGATTATTTTATGACGTCATAGTTATCTCATGCAATCAGACCCGGAGATCTCCGGGCCTCGTATCTGAATGGTCTCCCTAAATTACGGAGATCTCCGGGGCTCGTCACAAACGGGTTAACCAAATAGACTGCTGACTTGAGTGCTTCATTATTCAAATGATGTCAATAACTAAACAATTTCAAATGGCCAAAATGCCAACATTATAAACTGTGTCAACGTCCCTTGATTTTGACAAGTTTGTCTCGCTTGTCGCGTAGGACAGTATAGTATAAACTGTTGGCTCATCAGCAAGCACGCGCCACAACCGCGCGATAACATGTTTCTCAATTACACCTACGCCAGACTTTGGTCTCGTATATGCCGAACAAGCATACAGTATAGTATCCAGCACGGTCTACACAGCACACTGCTCAGCACACAGTGTACTACACAGCTAGCATGGTCTCAGCACGCACCTGCCCAGCTACGCAGGGGAATCCACAATTTTTTTTTAATGGACAGCAACCAGCGATTTACAGACTTAAATAGTGTCAATCTGCATTACCAGTCATCAGCCCAACAATGGACCTCCCCTCCCAGCTTGACAACACAGCATCAGCTCAACATCGATTTTGTCAGAACTTCCCAGTTTTAGTCAATAATTTTAATTAATAATTCAGACTTCAACTTCAAGCAGCAATTTTAATACACCTACCTGCATTAATTTTGCCGAAAATTCATAATTCAAATTCTGCATATTTTTCATAATAATGCTCTTTCAGCCCAGTATTGGTGAATTTTTACAACTGTAATTTCAGGTTTAATCATTTTCTGTGATTTCAATATATCTACCGACTTTAATATTATATGCATAGGTCTGCTTTTTCCCGCACGTTCGGTGAAGACGCAGACATGCATGTTTGTTTTCAAATTTTAAAAATTTTTAGCCACCGCAAGAGGGCCACTCTTGCGCCTGGCGCGCCGGTCACGTAGCCCGTCATGTCATACATGTAACACTTCGCGAAACGACGCGTTCAGTTTCACCTCGACACATGTTCAAACATGTCTATTGCAACAAAATTGCAATTACCTTATTGTTTTTAATTCCTGTGGTACGGCACGGTTGAACAGTTGATGCACTGCGTATAATTAATGCAACCCACGGCTATCACACGGTGAGATGCCGGCTGTGATAGCTCACAATAAAGGCTCAAACGGCCCGAGCATGATCATCGGTATTTTTTATTCCTCGCAGTAACGGAGATTTGGGTTTATCGCATTATAAACGCTACCGATAAACAAGCGACCAAATTTATCTCATGTTAGCACTTTGGTAAGACTGCTGTGGCTCATATACAAATGCAGCCAATATAGTGAATTTTGTGAATGGACCATGCATATTAATATGCACAACTTATTATAACGTTTTAATATTTCATTGCACACCTAAGAATATGATCACAGTATTGTGCTATGCTAAAGTTACAATCTATATTAATAGGTCTACTTGCTTCATCTGACCATAAAAAACACAGCAGGTATTTTCAACTAATCTGCAGCTTTCATTTTTCTATTACCCATTCATTCCTGCGCCTTGCCATCATGGAGGTAGTGAGAAAAGAGATGCTAAAGAGATGCATTTGTCATCTGTCATTATAGCATTGTAATATATGTCATTCTGTCAATTGGAATGCATATTTCACAGCTATATATATAGTATAGTATTGCGGGCGTTTCTGTATCTATGCATATGACAATAAATGTAGAGAGCTTACCCAAGGGCAACAGCTGCGGCCATCCCTGTGGGTGCAGGTCAGATGTTGACACATTGGTAGCTAGCTCTATTCTGAGGCGGGCGGGGGCCCTAGGATAGTGGTTAGCACCGCTGCCTTTTACGCCAGAGCTCGGGGTTCGGTTCCCGGTCTCGGCGGTTTGAAAGAAACAAAAATGTTTCTTCCCCATCCACATGTCAGTATTGTGGGGAGCCTCCGTGACCGAGAAGTAGCGTGCTCGGCCTCAGACCGCCAGGGCTCGAATTTCGAATCCTGTGTCAGGAAACAGTGTCATCTCAATCATCTCACCATCCTCAGGAGGTCCTCCTGGCCCGGTTTAGCCTATATGTGCACAAAGGTGGCCTAAAGCCCGATTCATTTCATTTCATTTCTCTATTCTGAGGCCTGAAAGATGGCGTCGTAACCCGCTGACTGATAGCACTTCTTGTTCACAATGGCAAACCTACGATGGCTCACTGGAATGACGTACCTGAAAAACCCTACATTCAACCCCATCTTATTTAGGAGGCAACTAACATCTGGTGTAATCGGGAAACATATGAGTTTGTTATTGGAGTTATGCAATAATAGGGTGAACAGGGCTTAAGCGCTATATAACAATGTCACCTGCTAGTGGAGCAGCAGTTTGAAACATTATGTACATTAAATACATTTTCAAATTATAAGCATGTGGTCAACTGCAAAACTCAAACACAAAACATGCATTCGCCCGTACAAGAGTTGCAGTGATAGAAACTCTTGAGGTACAAATTTTAAAATACATTAGGCCACTTGTTTTAATTTCTCTGTTTTAGATCAGAAAAAATCCAAAATCTAATGAGAGAGGGCGGAAAAGAAAACATTTAAGAAAAAAAAACATTGAACCTATTTTAGGAAATCGTCAGGGTCCATTTTTCCAAAAAAATGCATTTTTAAACTTTGTAAGGCATTGTTTAGTAGAATTTGTCTTGCAGTTGTTTTTATACAATTCGGATATAATGATTCCAAATCTGCCCCATGCCAAGCTCTATTTTCAGTTTTTCCCTTTCAAAATTGAAAAACAAAACGGCCACCAAAATAGCAGATAAAATCACAATTATCATGATTATACATCATGTCTTGGTGCACAGCGGACACACAAACTTGACTTTCGTGTTTAAAATAACCATTTTGTTTTGAGGAATTTTAAGTTCAAAGATCTGATCAACTATCACGCAATTATTGGTAAAAATCCATGATGGCCGCCAGTAATACAGAAAGTACCATAATTTTTTTCCAAAAGTTATAGAAAGTTGTTTTTGGTGGCTAAATATAGATTTTTAAAACCAATAAATCTAGTGTACATAACAGTAATGACCTCTAACTTCCATATTACATGTAGTTTCAGGGAAAGATGGCCGCCAGTTATACAGCAAGTACCATAACCATTTTTCTCAATGTCTTAGTAAGTTATTTTTGGCGCCTAAGTAGGTTTCTGATACAAAAAGTTACACAACATCAAAAATCTCAACTTCCATGTTACACGTAGTTACGGAAAATTAAAACAACACATTAACTATGGGGAATTTGTACAACAACATCATGTGTTACTTTCATCACTGAGTAGGAAAAAGACAAAATAGAGCTTGGCATGGGGCAGATGAGAACAACTACATGCCAAATTCTACTAAAAAATGCCTTGACAAGTCAGAATTTTCGAAAATGGGTCCTGACTAAATAGTTATTGAGGGCGACGAAATAAAAAAACATTGGACATATTTCTGGACAAAATAAAAAAAAAATTTGACCTATTTAAAAAAAGTTATTGAGTGCGACGAAAAAAAAAATATATATATATAGCTGGAAAAATATTGTTTATCTCTCAAAATAAACTTGTTTTTTTTCGGAATGTTTTTTTATCTAACGAAATTGACTGGTGTTTTTCGGAAATTGGCAACAATCTAATGCGCGCTGAGCAGAAAAAACACATGTTTTTTTTTGGTAATGCGCTGCCTAAATCTAATGTGCGCGCTCATCTAAAACAGAGAAAAAAAAACATAGTGGCCTTACAGAATACGACCAGAAACATACTGTACAAATACACCCCATTTATATACAACAAAGAATTTGTGGAACAGAATATTCAATTGAACTATGATTCTTCATAGCTGGTTCAAAATGAATACATAATATCAAATACTAGAGCACGATGCAACATCACAATCATCACATGGAACTGTAAGATGACGCATCAGGTGTAAGCCTACATGATTGTGTCAATGGACCACAAATAGTTTGTCTTGTGTGAGTGTGTATGCAACTAGTTTAATGTACCGGTACATGCTAAATAGAACCGCTGTAATACACAACAACATCATGTTTATTTAAAAACAGAGGGATAACTCACATCATGTTATTTTTAGCATGAAGAAAACGCAAAAAATCAGAATAATATTTTCAAGTATCTTCAAGTAATCTTTGTACTTTTTGTAATGAGGCTGCAGAAACGCGGCTACATTTATTTGGGGAGTGTAATAAAATACATAATATATGTTTTTTGGTGAATTCAAAGATTGAACAATTGTTTAATCAAAATACACTATCATAAAATACGATATTCTGCTGGGGACTGACAATATAGAAATGTGTAAAATAATATTTATGACCAAAAGATATATATATAGATGTAAACTTAATGATAAACTGCCAATACATCAAGCCTTCGGTTATTATTTACGCAAAGTTGCCATAATAGAGCATGTAATAGCAGACAAGAAAAGGTTATTACAGGTATGGAATAACCAGTGGGAAGAGGTGCTAGAAATGCTGTACAATACTATATAACATTGTAACACATTAGTTATCGGTGTAAACGAGACGGTCATCCTGTGTTTTTGTTGTTGGCTACCGTCTGCGAATGCCAGTCGTTTCGGCCCCTTTCCTGTTCGGCCCCTTTCCCGTTCGGCCTTTCACCCATTCGCCCCCCTAGTATACATATGTCATCAGGTCAGAGATGTCGTGGGTGACATGGCATGTTGACCTGTTCGGCCCCCACCAACGATCACCTGCCAGTCCTGTGTTATGAGCCTGTGAGTGTGAGTTCACAAGTGCGCTAATAGTAATACACAAGCTGTCCAGCACGCTCTAGCCTCTTGTAAGTGAGATGACCTGTTCGGCCCCCATCAGCGATAGCCTGTTCGCCCCTCAGTCCAGCCCTGTGTGTAAGTGCGCTAAGCTGTTTGGCACACTCTTGCTAACCTGTTCGGCCCCCTAATTGAACTATTAAAATTTATAAAACATTGTCGTAGATCTAGTGTTGTCAATTATAAGTAGCACAATTATTCATAGTGATGATCAATATGTAAAATATTTAAATACAATAGGCTCTATATGTAAATCAGCAGACAAAGTGTTATGCGGCACTCAGGCCTATGTGTATAGCTGGCGAAAATCGCAACTGGCAACTGAGGGTCTGGCGTGATGCAAGGTAGGTCTAATTTACTGAAAACTAATCATAGATAAGTAAATATCTTTAGGGCCTATATAAAGGCTCATAATATTATATCAGTTCTAGTTTCCAACGCGATAGACCTGTTCATTATAGGGGGCCGAACGGGTAAAATGTACGTAGGGGCCTACTTGGGGGCCGAACAGGCAATGCTTGGGAGCCAAACGTAAGGATAGAAATGTTAAATTCGTGGTTCAAAGAATCAATAATATAACAGTAAATTGAACTAACATTGGAAGGGTTGTTCTAAAACTTCACGACGTTTCGACTCACATACTACGGCAATTTTTCTGTAATTTCTGGACTTTCTGATTTGCTCTAGATTGTTCTAGGGCTGGGGCTGAACATAATTAAGGATAAACAATTTAAATGATTAGGTTATATGTGATCTGGTATTATTCCGGCCTGTTCTCACAATGTAGGCCTAGGAGCAGATGAGCAGGCTGTTCAGACAAGTAGTTTCCAGCCACTTGAAGTTGTGTCTCGCGGTTCAGTGTAGTAGTAGTAGGCCTATAGTATAGCTGTATGTACCACGGTAGGGGGCAGAACGGGTAACGCTCTGTGACTGACAGGCCAGGGGAAGCATTGTATATTAGGGGGCCGAACGGGTAGGGGGGGCCGAACGGGTAAGGGGACGAACGGGAGGGGCCGAAGAGGTAAGCATCGCTGGACCGGCGGTGGGGTGGCATTGGGTGGGCATCATTTCTTTGCTGGTTTCTGGTAACCTAGTGAGGACCTGGCGCCCAGCCGGTGCTGCTCTGTCAGCGGTTCACCATCTGCGGCGCTAAACCCGCAGTGAAGAGGTGCGGGTTGAGTGAATTATCCTTTGCTGGTCTGTGTTCGCCCAGCGGGCACGGGCCAATGGCGCGGTGCCGGTCAGATGTTTGTTCCACTGTGTGCGACAGGGGGCAGGCATGGGTCAGTACCGGGTAGCGGCTTATATATTTATTGCTATTTCTGTTGAATAACGATTTTTCGCCGGTTTTGTATGTCTGTACATGGAAATTGGAATTCAAAAAAATATATATTCTCAAGCACCAAACAACACAAAATGATCACAAAATATCAACACCCTGAAATCACGCTACGAAATTATGTACAATAACGGATTCTTTTCTAACAGATGACACAATGTAGTGAAACAGTGCATCAAAATGTCGTGGAGGTCGACAATCACCGCATCCTCACTAAGCATCTGTGCACCGTAACACATACATTGTATGTGCATCAATCTATTGAAAAGTCTATTAAAAAGTGAACTGAGGACACAAATCCCCGAATCCCTCCTGTGTTAATTGAGGAATATGGATACCCGATAGATATTGATTAGTCAACCACCCCAGCAATGTGGAACTTCACCTGGTCAAACAGTCAAATTGGTAATCAGTTCATATAAGACTATATATTCTCAATAAACATGTGAAAATGTAATATAGAACTTTCAGAATGATTCATAGATGATGACATACACTGATAAATCATCCATAAAATTATATGTCTATACAAAAAATTATATAGAGCTTTCAGAAATATTCAGAGTGTCTAGCTCGGTATTTGGCAAAACGGCCAGAATAAAACGTGAGCATAAATCAGGCAAAGTATGTAGTTAAAAACCCACACAAAACCGATTGAACAATATTTATTAAATGAACATAAAGTGTAAATAATCACACTAAAACAATATGTGATAAAATACAATCATTACACAGTAGTTCTAATGTATAACTTCCATCGGATGGCTGGTAGATAACAATCTACAAGGTGTCGACCTGCATAGGAATTCCGCGCCAATTTGAACAATATCCACCTCTTTTGTATCAATGTATGGCAGGTCGAGGTGGTAAAAATTGTCTATTATGAGTGTAGAAATATCTACGTGAACTCGTAATTCGACTGCTTCTGGTACCAATGTGTGCGTTCCTGTATCTATGCATATGATACTAAATGAAGAGAGCTTACCAAAGGGCAACAGCTGCGGCGATCACGGTGGGTGTGTGGGGCAGGCGACAAGCTTACTGCCGTTTTTCTGATCAAGTTAATCTAGGCCGGTTTTGGCTGGGTGGAATCGGAGCTGACGAGCCCCGCTTCTGGCAAGCAAACTGACGCTTCTATTTAGCACGTATTCCATCACCTTTTAACCTAGACACCAAAGCGATTTGACGTCTCGCTCCGCCGATCGCCGAACAGGCTATTAGCATGGCTAGGCAATCGCTCTGGTCATGAGCATGTGCACAGCGAATTGAATTGTTGGATTGACCACAATAAGCCAAAGAATTAATTCCATGCAGTTACACTGAATATTTTATCCCTTACCGCCGAAAGGGCTGGACTTTGAAAGTTTGAGGAAGATTTAGGTTAGATGCCAGCGGCTCGCGCCACCATGGAAGTGACAATGGCAAGCCTACGATGGCTCGCCGGAATGACGTACCTGAAAAACCCCTACAGTATAAGCATATTTTTATTTACCAATTAGAACAATACAAAATGTAATACAAGATTCCACTCGGTTGGATAGTATTAGAGGACAATATGTTGCTGTGGTGAAGGCTCTGCAGCTACACGTCCGGTAGACTCCATTTCGAGTTGCATATGAATCGAGCGCATGACAGAACTAATATGCCTACTCAGATGAGAAGTTTACTTTGTGTATATATAGGCCTATATAGGCCTATACAAAATGACAGAATTTTTCTATCTGAATATGTTACACTTTCAGACACATAATTGGAAAACATTTGCTATGCGTCTTTCTGGTGTATTTTTGTTGTTTTTTTTTGCACCTGTTGACAGTTACAACAAAAGTTCTTGGTGTGATTCTGGACATGCATTTTTTTCAAGAAACATTCCTACATGAAAAGCGATATAAAAAACACAGGTTTTCCAATGATTTTGTGTAGTAAAATTGTGGGATCCTGACTTCGTTCAGTTAAGGTGGCAGTTATCCCCGGCTTCTCGGACGCGGGAGGCTGTGGACGACCGCCTCGTTTCCGTACCTTGGTGACGGGTGCACACAATTGCAGACGTGCGGCTTTGGTACTTTTTCCCGCACTTCAGGCGTTACACTCGGGGACTACGGACGTGCCGTAGTTCGCTCTCGCTAAGTCAGATAGGATGTGCCGTGCGCGGAGGTTGTGCTTTGTTGTTGCCAAATGTCCGACGAATAAACATGACAAGTGGAGAAAGAGTTTTATGATTTGTTTGGAACCGTCGACTCGACGGGGAAGGAAGTTTGAGTTGAAATGGTGAAGATTGGGCAGATTCCCTCGTCCGCCATTGTGACCCCACACTAGAGACTCCGACGGTCACTTACAGGTACTTTTGGCGCGAGGGGCTCTCCATCACACCATAAAATTACATTATTTACAACATGTGGTAAATTATGGGAACCACCCATAAACACTTTTTTGTGTTTTTTTCCTAAGCTAAAACTGATTTGAGTGTCGCATGACATGCATGAACACAGAACTTGGCCTACTATGTCAGTTGTCACTGTTCATCACTGAATGGGTGAAAATCTACAAAAAAGCGAAGTCATTTACAGGATATGATTCCAGGACGACAATTATTGCAGTAAGATTAACAAATAGTCCTGTACATATATTAAACAAACTGTTGTAATTAGCTTCCTTTTCAACAATTTAAAAAAACAAATACACATACTTAGCTTTTAAAATCTAAAATAAAAATAAAAGAATACAAATTTTGCGACATGAGCCCAACCCAACTTCTCAAGTCAGGATGGTGCGCGCGCAGTTGTCGTTATAAACACTCTCAAATGGCGGATAAATTGAAATCTGATTGACATTTCATTCATGAATATATTTTTATGATCAAAAGACCAGTTTTCCTTTAAGGATCGAAGTGAACTTTTTTATTTATTTTTTTCAATAACGAGGGCAGCACAGCAGCAGCTTTCAATTCCAGATTTCTCGCATCAAATCAATCCATCGGCGATCGCCGGCCCAGCTCAGCTCGCTCCGCCGCCGCGACATGTTCTTGAATAAAACTAAGTCTAAGACAAGAGTTGAGACGTTTCGCCTCATAGACATTTCGCACCCTTTATAGATAGGCCCAGATATGATGCACGACGCGGTACCCTAATTTAATTTATTTTTCAGGGCTGTACCCTGGCCTGGGTACCAAAAAGTGTAAAATAATTTTAAAAAAGGGCAAAAATAGATGTGAAACGTTTTTATTTTGCAAAATATTCTTATTTTGAGGGCATTTTCGTCACTACCTTATACCCAAAGTCACATTAAAAGTTATCAACCAGGATCGCATGTTTTTCGTTGATTTCTCCGTCAATTGTCAACCGATTTTAATGAAAATTTTGTAACAATCATATTTCAGCAGAATCCTGATATCCCTGAAAATTTCGTAAAATTATATATTGTATTTCAAAAGTTAGACCATTCGACATGTAATAAATTGAAATTACGACGTCCCTCTATGAACTCATTATGCTAATTCTAGAATTTTATTACATGTCAAATGGTCTCAACTTTTGTAATATTAAATATAATTTTGCGAAATTTTCACCGCTGTTAGGATTTGAATAGAAAATGGCCTTTGCAAAATTTCAAAATAATCGGTTCAGAATTGACGGAGAAATCGCCAAAAATCATGCGATCCTGGTAAATTTGACGGCGAGTATAGTGACTATACTCGCAGTCACGGTCAAATTAAAAATGATCAACCAGGATCAAATGATTTGCGGCTGATTTAAATAGGCCGATTTAAAATTAATGATTTAAATAGGACTAGAGGCCTATGCAGTGACGAATGAAATATGTAGTGTCTAGGCCTATTTTGTCTAGTTATGCCCCTGTATCAAAATATGATAACAGAGAAATACCATGAGATGGGGGCCTGAGATGATTCTTGTCTGACAAGTCTATTGGATTAAATCGCATTGTGAATAATTAAAAACAATAGACTAGCCTACACTTTTTATTCACAAAAATGAATTCGAAAAAATCTTTGGACCATTAGACACTAGGCATAACGTAATGATTCAAAATTGGTCAATACAAGATCTGTTCATAGCATGCTGTATGTTTGTGGTTGATTGATAAATTAATTAGGCTTTAATAGATCAGTGCCACGCCGTTGGATTATCATCAGAACTTGCTAATACCTGAAAACAAGTTGGTTCAAATATAAGCATCTGGTGACATCGGCCCAGCCTTTAATGAACACAAACAAGGTCGGCATCACTTGTTTTGCTTTCTGAGAATATCATAAGTTACACCCCAACTGATCTTAGCCAGCACGCTTCATTGCCTAAACAACGCTGTGTTGACGTTGGGTTCATGCAGACACGGTAGAGAATTGTGACACACCAGGCGTATGCTCTGTTATCGCGGCAAACACGGCAGGTGGAACAACGCGCTTTAATGTTGAGCCAGCATTGTAGGCGATGGACCAACATTAAGTCAACATTACGTCAACGTACTACACATACTATCGTGTTTGCTGGGTGAATGCAGCCAGCTACACACTGATAGACCCGCCAACAGTGCCTGACTACGTGACATCATATGACCACTGGGCATGCGCACAGACGATCCACACACTGCCATGCGGCAATACAGTAGGCCAATGTAATGCTGTAAGATCTAACGTTGATATGTATCGCTGGACATCGCAACACGATGACAATGTTTTACGGGATTTTCTGAAGCGTCACGGCACTTACTGAAGCGTCACGGCACTTACTGAAGCGTCAGAGTAAAAAATTAAAGCGTCATGGTGCCGTGACGCTTGGACGCTTTGGGGGAAACCCTGCATAAATTATGCAAATGAGCAGTTATATACCACTACAATAATATCTAATAAATATGTTGATCTTCCAAATTTTGGGGTATTCCTTTATCTTATTCAAGCTTTAGGGCTATGGTATGGATGGAGATACTGACATAAAACTAAACACAGGTAATCACCAGATAGGAATGAATAAATTATGGATATCGCATAAATTATGCAAATGAGGCACATTATGAAATCTGTAGTATTGGAAGAAATTTTTATAAATTTAGGTTTCTAAGGGTATAATTGGCTGACATCATGTATAATCATGTTAACATCAAACGTAGGCCAAGATGCTCAAACATAAGAGCTAAGAAATGTGCAATTATTTAAATATGCAAATGCAATAAATTATGCAAATGAGCAGTTATATACCCCTAGGCCTACAGTTATATTTTGATTTTTAAAATTTTGGGGTAGGCCTACCCCTACCGGTGTCCCCATATCGCATGCAATTTTAAGTAGTCTATGGAGATAATATTGACATGTAGACCCTAGGCATAATAGCCAAAGATATATACAGAAAAATAATTAATGTAATAATTAAATCTTCATCCGAATCGCCGCAGTGACAGGGTCGGACTCGCATCACTACTGCACTGGGCCTATCATAAAGATCGCTGTCAGTTTCACGGACCCTTGCGATCCGACAAGACCCCCCATCACGCTCGCCGAGTGACTCGCCAGTACACTAAAGCCTTTAATTTCCAATGAATCGGATGCCGAATCCATTTCATATAGGCCAAACGAACAAAAAAACAAGACAAGCAGACGAAAACAGCGACTAGACTATAGCAGACGACAACAACCTGACAACTGTCAAACAAGCGAGCGCGACTGTTGTGACAGCAAATCGGCGGACATGTTGAATCTCCGCAAAAAACAGGTGAATTTGTGGGCGCCGAAATAATACCTGCGCATCTATTAAATCCCCCTTTTTTGTATAATAAAGAAAAATGATGTAACTATGTGTTCTGACAATTTGTTTTGGAGTAAGAAAAAGATTAATAGCAAAACTAATCGAATAAAGTCGAAGCCTGAGCTGAGGTCAGCTTGAAAATTCGTGTCACATGTGTATGGCGATAATCACAAAATCTTATTTTTTCGGGGTCTTTGTGAAGTTTGTCAATATAGTCTATTTTTTATAACAAAAGTGATATAATATATCAGAAATACAAAAATAAATTATGATTAGTCCATAGATCTACGTTTTATTTCTATAATTAAAATATTCCACAAAAAGACGACGTCATACAATTTTTTCACTTTCAAGCAGCGTTCATTTCTACCGCATCGCACTCAGTTTGTCACAGGGAGTCAACAAAAAATTTCCACAACGGAATAACATCAAAATAGGGTAGAAATCGGTGAAAAAGTGCAATGTTATGAAAAAACTAACGGAGCAGGATGTCTATATTAAACATAAAGTTAATCTGTATGTAAAAGACGCGTCGATTGCTCAATAACAGCAATGACATTTAGCAGTGTTTAGCGGACGGTTTCGGCCGATCTGACCGGGAGTCCTGCACAGGCGGATTCGGCCGGTATGACCACGAGGCCTTAGCGGGCGGATTCGGCCGATTTTGTCATGAAAGGGTTAAAGAGGAACGTCGTAATTTCAATTCATTACATGTCAATTCATTACATGGTCTAACTTTTGAAATACGCTATATAATTTTACGAAATTTTCAGAGCTGTTAGGATTTGAATAGAAAATGGCCTTTGCAAAATTTGAAGAAAATCGGTTTAGAATTGATGGAGAATTCGCCAAAAATCTTGCGATCCTGGTTAATTTGACGGCGAGTATAAAGACTATTGGTAAAACATCTTTCAATGTCAGAACCTGTTGCAACGCAAATTGCCGCCGCATTCACCAGGTAGCGCTGCAAATCACGCGGTACCCCGGGGTACAACGGTACCCCGGTGTACCGCGTGTTGCATCATATAGTCCCATCCGTGACCCATTGCATTCTGGGCAGGCCAGTGCAAATTAGGGTCACATGCCCATCCATACTCAAATTTCAAAACTAAAGCAACATTTCACAATCTGCTCATTAGACTACACACAAAATACGCAATATTTGTCAATGAAACGAAGGCAATCAACTTCTGTGCATCCAAGCAACTTATTTTTTTACTTTAACAGATTTTTACTGTCAAAACAGCATCGTAATCGCTGTTTATTTTTGACCAGCGCGGAGATTTGCACGCTGGTGGCGCCTTTGCGTTTTAAATCAGTATGTGAAAAATGCAAGTGATGATATGAAAATGTTGACTTCCGTTATAGTAGGATTCTGGGCCCTCGCTCGCGGGCCAGGAACTAGGCTAGGCCCAGTGAAAAAGTACAGATATCATCACCATGGCTAGGCTGGCCAAAGCAAAAAGTGGAAGATTAACCACAGTCACAGTCAGTGCCAGACTGGGCAGACGCTTCGGCTTTTCCAACTCGGCCCCCTTAGGCCTAAAAAAAAATATTGTTTGTTTCCCATTTCCGACCCAATTTTTTTTTTTTTTTTTAGGAAAGCCATAAGTTAAAAGGGATGATTTACTGACTGTAATCAAAGTAACTCTTAAGCAAAGGAGAGGGGGGGTCAAAAAGCATCCCAAAAAAATGTTGATTAGTTGAAGTGACAAAACGTAAAATAAAATAAATTTCCTACCTACCCACTGGTGAAAATGACAACAAATTGGAAACAAACATAACATTTTTTTTGGCCTTATCAACTCGGCCCCCTAGAGTTTGCCAACTGAGGGTTTCCCAACTCGACCCCTTCCGATGATAATATATTAACCAACCAGGGAGAATTAATTTCGCTTATTCCCAGGTGGGGGCCGACCGCAGATTAAAGTACGTACTTCCATTGGGGTGCTGTACGTCGATCGAAGTACACCTACACTACAGCCTTATTTTGGCTTGATAGGGTACTCGCTTGTTGTGTCCCCAGTCATTTGCAACACATTATTTCATTGGTCCAATAGTCAGAGTCTGTCCAATGATAATCAGCTTACTAAATTTACAGGAGTTTCGGCTTTGTTAGAGGGCAGGCCATGCTTTCAACTGTGAAGCTGAGAGTGCAACATGAGGTAAACATTTATCAATTTGAAGTAGATAATATGTATTGCCAACTGAAAGAAATAATGGACTTTCAATCTAATTTCGATCTTTCTAAAAATTTAGCTTAATTTCAACATATATTAGTACAACAACGTCACAAATTTTCAGCAAGATTGATTAATATACGGCCGAGATATCGCGCTCGCAAAATTGACGCATTTAGGGGCATAATTATGAAGTGAATCCTCTGACTCTGGGTGAGTGATAATATAAGCATTTAGGATATAGCCTAGGTCCAGCCTATAAAATCGTTTGCTTAGTCGCCTTAGACTGTCTGCCTGGTATGTATACAGGAAGACCACACCAACGCTATATTTTACAAATATATAGATCATTCCAGACAACCAGTAAAGATAATTAATACTTTACCCCACCCCCTTCCCCATGAAATCAATATCTGCATGGACACTGGATTAGTTGATAGTCCACTATAGGTGTGAACTAGGCCTATAGCCTAGGGGACCTAGCCTATTATCTATAGCTATAGGGCCTAGGCTTCACTGCTAAATCTAAAGCAGAGTATGCTGAAGAAGTGATTGGTTGTTGCCAAACAGTTTATATATATAATTTGGAAATTGCCCCACCCCCTCCCCCACAAAATCATTATCTTGGGATTTGATGATGATGGTCACTTAATTAGGCCTAATACCGGTCGATAAATTTGGCAATTAGGCCTACTGTCTAAGGCGACTAAGCAGCCCGATGTCTGGAAAATTAGGAATGTGCTAGTAAAGTTCTGCCATAGAGTCACATGCCTCATGGTCAGTACTTCCATTGAAGTACGTACTTCCTTTTAAGTACGGTAGTCCCTCCAGATGCGACCCCCTTCAGATGTGACTTCTCCTATTATGCGACTTTTTTTGGTAGCACCGACGTGCTTTACACTGTTAAGCACTCCTTAAATGCGACTCCCCCTCTCCCGCGACATGCGACCTTCAAATCATGGCACTACCTAGCGACCTCCCTCTAAAGATACAACTTTTTGAAATTATCTGCTAAGCCGCACTGTCAGCCTGGCATAAACTGCCCATCTGAAGATACTGCTTACAAGTGTGTACATACCGTCAAATACAGCACAGCAGATACGTATGTTAAGTTACTGCCATACTAAGGCTGGTACAGCGTGGTATGAAGTGGGCCAGCATTGACACAACCTTGGTCAATACACTGTGTACTGATGTGTACTGGTAGCTTCAAATCACCGTACCAGATAGAAATATCCTTCTAAAGATACGACTTTTTGAAATTAGCTGCTCACAGACTGTGTCACGTCTGCAGGTGTCTGCCGGCCCTGCACTGACAAGATACGACTTTTTAATGTCTCTAGCCGACTAAATGTATAACTACTTTAGTATTTTAGTCACAGCGTTGAGACGCATATCACATTATAGTGGCTGAAAAATGCTTTCCGGTGATATAAGGGCACTTTCACATAATAGGTTGCATACAGGAATAATACAGTTGTTTCTTCAAGAGATCCCCATCGTGATTATCAAGACATCAAACAAATTGTTTTCTAATGTGACACATTACTGCCCATCTACAGACCAAATTTCATGAGTCCAGATGAAAAATTGACAAAATTATTGAATAATCACTGTCAAATTTGCCACAATTATGCTGTCTCAAATGAAATTTCAGGAATTTGCAGCCAACATAACTATTACAAGATCTAGTATATGGATGTGTTTCACACTTGAAAAATAAACTACTGTTGCTCAACAACTAAACAATCCAAACCTTTTCTAAATTTATGGTCTGTGCGCGAATCCATGCAGGATTGTATCAAAGCACACCATTTCCGTTAAGCAAATTTTGAGTTTGTCCTCTCCAGGACAAAGGAGGTTGCCAGCTAAGAATAATAAAGTTATGTCACTTTTCTGTTAATGTAGTTGTAATATAGCTTATCAGTAAGCAATATTAACTAAATTATCCAATTGGCAAAGCATAGTTCCCATGCTATATACATTGAAAACCTTAATAACTAATTTTCCGTTAAAATATGTCCTCTCCAGGACATTCAAGTCCATAAGTACTGAGGTATGTTATAGTCTCATTTTTATTGTTACATTATTTAACCCGGTGTGAATGGACCACAAAAGGTCAATCTGTAACATTTGGAGGTCGACAATTTCTAATAAATATAGAAATGTTAATAACGCAAATGTCCTCTCCAGGACACAATTTTAACACAGGGTTACCAACAAGGTCAAACAACCTGAATATACACTTATTTGAAGTAATGATATTCACTTAGTCAACACAACTGGCTAGGACTAATAAATCTAGTTTCTAGTAATTTTGTATCCACCATTATACTGGTCATAGGATCCACCTCAAAATCTATACAATATTGGTTGTAACATGTGATTCCATTCTCGGGATACATCCAAGTTGTGTATACTATCTCATTATAGAACCATGTTTATACCCAGATAATAAACAGAACAAATTTAAAAGACACACCGATAATGTGCCTCCTTTTTTATAAAATTCCTGAATGTCCTGGAGAGGACATAATTTTAACATTGAATGTATGTCGCTTGTGTTGAATATGATTTATGTATTTTATGTCACAAAATTGGCTCATTACACACTGTCTAGAGCCTTGGTCTGGTCTAGAATTGACTGGAGTCCGTGAGCACCCTGGCATGCTGAGCACCATGCTGGTCTCCTGCAGGCTCAAGAGGTTTTGGAGAGGACTTCTATCAGTTTGGGGGGGGTGGAGGAAGAATGAAGACAGTGAAATGTGTGCACTTTTTAAGGGGGTAACCGTGGATAGACGAAAAATTTGAACGATGTTGTTAAAAAGCTGTGGAGCAACAAGAAAACAACATTGGCTTAGTATGCTGTACATATGTCGCACTGTGAAGAAAAGACAATGTGCCAATGTTGGCTAGCGCTACGCGTCTAAGACTGTCATGCTTCGCTGAGTAAACAGGAGTGGGGTCCGCCTCAATATAAATATTATGTTTCAGTGAAGCAAAATGACCCATCTGCTCTAAGGCAACATTGTTTGAGGGGTGGTTCAGGGTAGTGTGACACCTGTTTGCTTTTGTGTATGGCAATATTGAGAATTAGCATATATAGCATTGCTTTGATCAATTGATCGCCAACATGGCTTTAGAGGCAAACAACGTTCTAAATTGGGAAACTTCAATCAGGAAACTTTATATGAACACTAGAAATACTGGTTCTACATAACCTTTTATACATTAACCAATTTAAATATTATACCTTGTAATTGTTTGAATTTATATCATTTACAAAATGCCCTGTAATTTCACTTAGGTAACAGTAACCACGGTAACAAGGTTTGTTTGTTAAAAAAGTAAGTTACCCTTTAAGCCCTCACAAAGCATTAAAGCATCATTTTACACCATTGAAACATACTTGTTTTTTTCACAGCTCTAACGGTTTTAGAAGGCAAATTTCGATGAAATTGTTCAACGAATACATAGTAATTTTCTTCAATTTATCACCCACATCAAAATCATCTTCATGAACATCCAGTAAACTGCATAACAAATTTGGGAAGGACACATGAAATTTTTTTCAAGTTATTGCGCCCATGCATGTTAACGCCGCCGCCGCCGAACTTCAATTGCAATAGCCCACCTTTTTGAATTAAAATGCGGGCAAAAAATCTGTAATTTCTCAAATTAGCAGCCAAAAGGATTAAAAATGTTTTTTATTGATCCATTTCAATATCCTTGTTGTGGTGGAAAAATTGTCCTAAGCTTGACCCATATTTTATGTTTAATGGTGGTTCAAAAAGAGAGCAAGCACAATTTGATGGAGCCCTTGATCCTCTTTACCGTACTTGCTAGATCTATGGCTTACTGTGAGGTGCTGTAGGTGCTTTCACAACTCCATTGAGTATACACTTGTATATAAAGCACAAAGTGAATTGACAACCTGACTATATGGGGCTCTGAGAAGAGTAAATAGGTGTGTTAAGTCATAAGCAATAAGCTGACTAGCATACATTGCGATGACGTATGGTATGTCATAAGCAATGAGCTCATCATCAGAGGGTTCAATTTGTTTTGAAAATATTGTGTATGTACAGCGATTTGCAACCATGTTTCACATTGTACAGGTTTTTCCTGTCATTAAAGAAGAAATATTTTGGTTATCAATTTTAAGTTTGATTATCAACTGGCCAAAATTGTGTAGCTTTTCGCTACGCAATACTGAAGAAATTGAACACTGCATCTTTCATTGCAAAGTATGGGCGGCAGTACCCTGATGACATCAAAAGGACACAGTGACCTCCATTTTTAAATGAAATAGTTCCAATACGATCACAAAAATGCTGAAAATGGCCAAGTTTCCATAGGCACTTGAACTATTCGTCTCAATTTCTTGGCATCCAAGTTTTTTGTCAGGCAGCGCGAGTGTCGTTTTTTACACAGCTGACTGTGTAAACAAAATGGTGGTCAGTGTGACTGGGCCTCGCGCAGTAAGTGACTTAGGCGGCCCAGTCATACCGGGTAGGGCGGCAGCACAACGGACATGGGTGGCTGGTTTAGGATGACGGTTCAATAATGATGCTGTGGTCCAGCTGCTCAAAGGCAAACAAAATATATCTCAAAGTGGTCAGTCCATGCCCCTTGCCTCGGGCGGCTGATAGCTTCAAGATTGTTTTCAAGGTTGATCAGGTCCCTAGATCCCTGTCATGTCACCCTGATGGACCTCTGATCCTGATCATTTGTTCATTATTAAATCTAAACCTACTATGTTATGGATTCTTAAATTGTTTTAGTGCTGTCTACTGAACATTATTATTTACCAATTAGATAATGTAAACGCAGGTACAGGATGACTAGTACCGGTACAGTACTATATGTAACTTGAAGACTGTATCATATGATTGTTATAATATCAGTAAGCCATTGCTAATGCTTGACATCACTGATAATAGAAATATCATTTTATGCGCACCAGTGGTTTCTATAATTATATTGACTTAACATTAGCATTACTGTAAATTTGAATAATCTCAGGACAGTAATGTGCAGCATTTGTCGAGCTCAGATGATACTACATGTATTTCTCAATTAAAATAGCTAATGAAAGAAGAATTAACCAATCAGAATTGAAATTTAGACTTTTTAAATCAACTGTTAAAAATTGTCCTCTCCAGGACGTTTAAAGAAACAGAACAAACTCGTGAAATATACAGCTTAATTTCTGGAGTGAAATCTACCCTTCACAACCCTTAAACTGACAGGGGTGTACAGCGCATTTCAACAAATGGGACAAATAAATAAACATCCATTATTGGCATTGATATATATTGGCCCAATTTCTATCTTCAAAGAGTCAGGTTGTTGTTTAACGCGATTGAATCTAAATTTTACATGGCCCTCAACTACATCATATACCCGTATGTATGTGTGTGATCAACAGCACTTTTCTTTACAAATAAACTTTTTAATGTAGGGTTCAATTTATTGATTTATCAGCACAATTTAAGTTTCTATATTCAAATGTTAAAAAAATGTCCTTCCCAGGACATTTTAACAACAGAAAATTCTTAAAATAGAACGCCTGATATTTTTGTCAATTTTGTGAATATTGCCCTGAAATTTCGAACATGTCTGCTCCTACCCATCTACTAGTTGCTCTTTTCATCCTGATCAGCAAGTAGTGTTTTATTTTATTTAATGGTAATTGAAAGGATGGCAGGTGTGTAATTACTCAAAAAGTTTTTTTGGAAAATGTATGACATTTTTTTGTTTATGGCTATAATAACACTTTTTGTCTAACAATTAAAATAAATATGAACCAGTGAAACAGTATATGGACAAAAAGAGTCAATTTGAGCTCTTAATGCCTCTCCTGCAGCCACTGAGAAAATTAATGTAATTATTTTTGAATATGGTTATCTGACATTTAAAATTCGCCTGAAATTTTATTCAGTCAAGTTGTTGCTCTGAAAACTTGCAAGAAGATCCACAACATACATCTGCATCATATAAAGTTGGAATAATACAACATCAAACACCTTCAAAAAGGGTTTAGCAGTCTATCATCACGGGGAATAAACGTAAACGGGGTAAGCTCCACGAGACGCCAAACCGATGCGGCAATTGACGTCGATGGCCCAGCATTAAAACAACACTGCAACAACGTCTCGCGCCATCCATATTCACAGGCACGTGCATTACAGTGTCTCAGAATATACACGTGAAGATAATATCTGTGCTAGTGCGTGCGTAGTCGGTATTGTCTTCAATCAGGCCTTCAGATTTAGCGTGAGTGATCGCTCACGCACACCATAAGTTGCGCAAATAAAAAGTCACGTGACCAAAATAGAGCTCACCTCAGTGCTCTCAAATTTTTTTTAAATTGCAAATTTATAGTTTTTTGGTAATTTTCATCAACCAGTTAGCCATTGCATTTACCTATGGTGAGTGATCACTTGCCCCCCACTGCTTTGAGGCGAGCTTTTTTTCATTCGCCACCAATTTTTAAATCTGAACGCCTGCTTCAATCCTGGTCAACATAGAAGACGCCGACCTTGCCTGTTTGCCATTGAATATTTCAATGAGAATACAGTGTACATCCATAATATTTGTTTTTACATTTTTATTCAGCAATCCAATGTATTATCGATCAATCCCAATGTTTCGTGTGACGCGTTAACAGATCAAGCCATAGCATGCACAATGTCAGCCGTCATCTATCACAGCGTTTTTTCACACCTGATGTCGGCACCTTGATTGAGTTGGCTCTGCTAGGCTGTACAATGAGTTGTGTCAGGCCGAGGCGTGTCAGTTTAGCTTACAACAAAAGGAATGACTGCATGGTCATTGCCCTGACTCAGTGATCATTGACTCAGACAGATTGAGTAGCGTTTCAGCTATAAATATCGCGGCGCTTCTAAATATCACCCAAGGGCTTTAAAATAAAAAAAGTAGCATGGTATACTCAGTCCACATATACAATAAACGAGCCTCAACTATGTGTGCCTACCTGGCACGTTTACTGTTTATTAGGGCACTGTACGGTACATTGTTTTAATGCTGGGCCAGAATGGAGTCAGAATAGGGTTATATTGAAATGTGGATAAAAACACTGCCTCAATGCTTTTGAAAACACAAGCCACTTCCAGTACTTCTAAATTACGTGTTACTGTTAGAACAGGCAATTAACACAGGCTGTCAACTGCGCTGATCCTGTCACAACGAGAATGGAGGTGTTTAAAGAGGCTGTCTTAAACATCAAATTCGGCCCATTTGACGTTTTTTCTAGAGTTTTTTTCACCCCTCTGAGATACGACTACCCCTCTGATGTGAGTTTGATTCTCTGGCAGTATAGAAGTCGTATCAGAGGGGGACTACTGTACACCCTGTACTTCAATCAAAGTACGCCCTCAGTGGAACTGATATAAAGTTAAATATATAATTTTCCAAACATAAAAAAACAGTTTTGATAAAATACATTTTGTACAATGAAATAGCTGGCAAATGCTTAACAGTTCCAGGACAAAGGGATGAGAAAAAAAATTCAGCCTGATGCAAAAGTCTTGGCTATATTCAGGTAAACAGAAAATAATTGGTAGTTCCTCTTATAAATGATTTAATTGCTTGATTATCAATGTTCATAAATAAACCATTCAACCAATAACATCTTAAGTTGCAAAGGAGTAATAAAATAACAAATGAGAGTACCCATTTGTAAAAGTGAAGCTCGGGGTGTACTTAGATCGAAGTATGGACATACCTCAAACTGACTGCAGATTAAAGTACGTACTTCCTTTAAAGTATATACTTTAATCTGCGGTCAGCCCCCACCTTATTCCTCTGTCAATTCATGAATTCTCAACCAGTTTTCATGAAATTTGACACACACTATTTTCTTTCCCATTCAGTGGTTCACCTTGCGACTAGGCCTACTCTACGATGTATAAGTATCGATGCCGTTGAGAGGTGTGTCTTTCGTGTTGTTGGCGTGACAAGGGTGTGCAGGTTATATAATGTTCAAACCCTGTCCCAATTTTGAAAGTAACACTGAATTAGATAGATTGGTTTATGGTGTAATTACTACCAATATACTTATGTGTTGATCGTCTTTTTAAGCTCCATAATATTTGTTTATGAAATTTTGAGGCTATTTGCTGTGAGACTGGAAAATAATGATGAAATTCGGCTGATTATAGCCTGAGAAATCAGCAAAATACATGATTAATCGGAGTTGGAAGCTCAAAAAGGCACCCTGTGCCAATTTTGGAAGCTCCAAAAAGACACCCAGTGACCCTGTGCCAAAGCTGGAAGCTCAAAAAAGGCACCCTGTCCAGATAACATTTCACAGCTCTACACTAAAGTAGGCCTACAGGGGGGCAAGTTGGTAAAGGCAAGATAACATTTCACAGCTCTACTGTACAGGGGGCCGAGTTGGTAGGGGGGCCGAGTTGGTATACTCAGGCATCAAAGTAAAACCTATAAACCTATAAAAACCTATATAAACCTATATTTGAAAAAGTAACCTATATTTTTCTGAAAAAAGCCTATATAGCCTATAAAAACCTATATTTTGATTTTACTTGAAAAAAACCACATTATGTTGAACTATATTTTCCTTGTGGGTAAGTCTTTTTTGTCAAATAACTTTCTGTGTTTCAGAAAGAAATGATTTAAATATAATTCAAGTTCTCAAATCAGTCTGAAATAAATAATTATTTAAGCTTATCAGCAGCTTATCAGGTCCATTATCCCTTAAAAAAAATGTCAGCCTTGCTTTGCTTGGCATAATTTTTACTTGACATTGTCTGATATTAGGTCAAACTATATGCACAGAATCTGTTTTTTATAATTTTATTAATATATATATTCACCTCCATAGCTAAATTTGTGTGAAGAACTGAAGTAAGAGCAATAGATAATTTTCTCCAATTCAAACACTCCTCTGGTTGAATATGGCTCCAATTACGGCGAACAGTTCGTCTTGTTGTCAATGTAAGTTTGAAATACCATACTACATGTATAACTATAAGCTGATTACCCGGTAAATGACGATGGACAGACCTGTATAAAAAGTATGCACTACGTATTATACTGTATATTCAGAGGTGTGTACTACATAGTATGCTCTGTGAAATACAGTGAATATGACTTTGAAAAAGTAAAAAAAGTAGAATTTTTACATGGCGGTACATTATTTTCACTGGAAAACCTATAAAAACCTATAATTTGATGTCAAATAAACCTATAAAAGCCTATATTTTTATGAAATAAACCTATAAAAAACCTATATTTTAGCCTAAATGGACTTTGAAGCCTGTATACTGCAAGGGGGCCGAGTTGGTGGGGGTGGAGTTGGCAAAGGGCCAAAGCATCCTGATACCGTATAGAACGAGTCTATGATGCGAGAACAAAACTTTTTTGAATTTTCAAGATCCATTGGATAGTTTTCGAGATATTGATACTTTTATAACCTACCCGAAAAAGGGACCCCCTTTCTGATGGTCAATTACAGGTTTTGATGAAATACGCTTTATTAGTCTTTCTTGTCATTTCAGAGCTGTGAAACTGCTATAAAAAAAATGGATAAAATCTTTTATTTTTAAGTAACATTCAAGCTAAAGTACACCATATTTATTGAAAAATAAGAGCAATAAAATGTTTTGTGATTTTTCAGTTTTTTGCCTATATTTTGAGAAAAAAACAGGAATCACGCTTTATTGCTTGAATTTTTAAAATTCAGGTCTTTTCCCTAATATGATCTATTTAACTTATTTTTTGGGTGTTTTCTAAATTCTAGAAACTTTGTTGAAAATTATTGGTTTTTAAAAAAACGCCCGACACGCTTAAAATATCGTAAAATTTCAGTTAAAAAAATTGACAAATATCCAAAATCTGTCAATTTCATCTCAAGATTTTTCAGTGCTAAATGGCATTAGATAATGTTAAAAGTTACAATAATCATTAAAATATTATTAATAATAAATACAATTAAAAAAGCAATTATACTTCAGAAGTCAAGTTCATCAGTTCATGGAATTTTCGAAAAAAGTGAGAAAACAGCATTATTTTTTTGGTAATTTTTCAGTATTTCATACATATTTTTTTGAAAAATCAGGCAATCAAGCATTATCACTTGAATTTCACAAATTCAAGTCCTTGAACATGATATATTTCGCTTATTTTTTGGATGAATTCTAAACTCTAGAAACTCAAAATGCATATTTTTCAGCCCAAAAATGAGAAAAAAATAAAAATGGCTGCCATCAGAATTGCCCCAAAAATGAAAATGGGTCAATTTGAACTTTTGATTATTCCATGCAAAAACATAATATTACCTAATTTTTTAAATATTTATTTTCTATGCACTTCCTTTTATATATCTGAAAAGCTGCTAGAAAAAATATGTTGAAATAATAATGCTAGAGAGCTATTTGTATATGGAGTGTATTTTGGTTTTTTTGCCTGTCAAGTCAGCTTTGGCCACCCTATCATGGCATATAATAAATAGGTCTACAGGCTTTCCACCATACTTGCCACCAGGGTAGGCCTAGGCTCCATATAATCTTTTTGTTCTAAAAATGATCAATCCAAAGAGAATTGACCATGCCTTTAATTAAGCCTATAGAATCTGATTTGCGGTTATATGCTACCAAACCTGCTAGTTTAATTTTATATGGCACTTCCCTTGCTGTTTAAGGTTACAGTAGAACCTGCTATGTGCAGCCACCCAGGGTGGCTTCTAATAGCAGGTTTTTCTGTGCCTTGTGACACAGAAAAGGTGGCCTTTTAAAGCAGTTGGAGGTTCATTTGCATACGAAATGCAATTTTGGGGAATGACCAAGTTGCATGATCATCCCATAGGAGGTTGGCTGCTCATAAGAGTGGCTGCTGATAGCATGTTCCACTGTACTGTTTTCTCAGTGATCAATTATTATCAGCAGAACTTATTTGACAGGTTGATCGGGTGATCCAATTTTAATCTAGGTATAGTTGATTTTAGTGGCTGTGTAATGAGACATCAATGTCTTTTTTAAATGTGTCCTAAGTATATATATTGTTTTTTTCAGATGGGCGAGTATAGAAGAGTTAAGGGGGGCAGCTGTGGAGACATGACTGAGGCGAGGGTATATAATGACTTGCCAGGAGGACGCTGTCACTCCGCTCTCAGTGTACAAAGTCCAATGCTGGTAGGTAACTAACTCACAACTAGTTTAAGTTATAGTAGGCAATAAAATAATTGTTTGCTCCCTATAGCTGGCTGGAACAATACTGTAAGCAGGTAGGGATATTTTTTCTCAATAATACATCTATTTTATTTTGTTGATTTCTCATCTCCCGACCAAACCTGTTTTGATCCAAACTGAAAGTGTACTAGAGAGACCTCTTTCAACGAAGATGAATGAATTGAAACAACAAATGCACACATGTTTATTATTTTTTATAATTTTTCTTTGTTATTTTTTTGATAAATCGCACTCAGGGTCCGTCGCAAAAGTTTGCAATGTTCTAAGATACGAACACAGTTTGTATTGGTAAGTGGGTGGTTGAATGCCCCTTTCTTATTGACGTTTTGCAATTTTTCAAGCGCATTCAAGCACAATCAAATCTGACAGTTTGTATTTTGGAACATTGAGAACTTTAGCTACTGCCTCTATAAAGATGGATCTCTTAAAATTTCAACTCAAGCAAATTCAAAATGGCAGACTTGCGGCCATTATTGACTTTAGCCCTTTCACCGTGGATGTCGCCAAAAGGCGACCCCCCGGCAGACCGCGGATCTCGCTTTTTGGCGACATCATTAATTACTGTTTTTAGTTAAAAAATTAAATAATTCAGCGCTCAGGCAATTTATGATGTCATAATTCCACGGTGAAAGGGTTAATATGCTTAATATCTGGAAAACTGTGTCAGAATGTGAGATTTTATGGAAGGATGCACAATAAAAAAATTTAAACTTTGATCAAATTCAAAATATTCATTGACTTTAATATTTGTAATGTACATGGCAAACTTGTGCTACATATAGCTAGATCATCAACTATAAACAAAATGTGAGAGTTCAGGGAAGGATGGAAGGATGCACCATGAAAAATTTCTATCAAGAAGGAGGGCTGGGGATTATGTCTGGCCTCTTTTTCGTGAAGTTGGCATAGCAGGTCTACACAATTTCCCATTTCAAATAAAGTCCTGTTTTAATTTTGAATCAAAATTCTCGTCATTTATTAGAGAATTGCACCGTATACTAGAATTCACATTTGGAAGTTGGTGATGAGTGAAAAAAGCTCACCTTAAAGTGGTGAGGTGAGTGATCACTCATCACAGTTGAAGGGACTGGCCCAGGCTAAATTCATAAAAAATCGGTTATTTTATTTTGGGTTCCTTATATGACCATATGATATAAACATGTCCAAAGACTGGAACTGTAATTTTTTTTAATTTTTGTGCTGCGCATTCACCAGTTAGGCTAGATATAGAGACAAAATTCTTGATTTCTAATTATTGACAACCATGTAAAAAATGGGAAATGGGGGAATTTTGTCTCTATATCTAGCCTAACTGGTGAATGCACAGCACAAAAATTATAAAAATTTGCAGTTCTAGTCTATGTACATGTTTACATCATATAGTCATATTAAGAACCCAAAATAAAATCACCGATTTTTTGATGATTTTAGCCTGGGCCAGTCCCTTTAACCACAATGCCGTTCTGGTTAATGAAATTTGAAGAAAAGTTTAAATTTGCTGTTAAAAGAACCACCTGAATTTATAACTGCTGAGTTATGGTGTGCGTGAGTAATCGCTCACGCTAAATCTGAAGGGTTGGTCTACACATTTAATCAATTTGAGTCAATTTTGTTATAAATAGCAGTTTAAATGCCATTTTAGGCGTCACTCACACTCAAGTGGTTAACTCTTCTCCCACTAAACTATCTGATTCAAATTTTCACCCACTTAAAGTTATGTTTCACCAGCGCTATCCACAACTTCAGGAGGGTGATTGAAATAACCCGTATTTGTTTATTTTAAGACCAAATATTTGCAGATCTTGATGTTTAACTGGCACTTATTTCATTCCCAATAACTGTGATTAATTTTAACCAGCTGATAAAACCGATTAAAAATGATTATTTATAACCATGCTCAGTGCTCAAATAATAAGTAGCATACATGTATATTTTTTTACAGAAGGAGAATCCTATTAATTTGAATAGATCCTATGAAGGACATAAAAACAATGTGTTATTTGGATCACCCTCCTACCCATCGCCACTTGACCGTATCCGTACTGGCAAGCGGGAGAGAGCTGCTCAGCTTGGCATACCAGCCGTGCGTATGGCATCATTTGAGGCGAATCAGTCCTTCCCAAAGTTTCTCAAGTCTAGACTGAAAGTTGATCCCCAACCAACTCCAGATGCTAAGAAAAAAATTGAAAATGTCATGGGTAAGTTTGCCTAGTATTTTAGTATTAATTTTAAATATTAGTATTAAGTCATTTCGACCACAGTTCTTCACCATTTCTCATCTGCTTGGAGCTGAAATTTGCTGACACAATTTCTGCCTTCAAGTACACCTACATGTAAGGCTATTTACAAATAATAGTTGCCTTATATATTTTTTATTATTTATTAACCTTAAAGCCTAATTTACCTAATTTGTTATATTTTAATCCATAATTATATCAATCTTGCAGACTTAAAACATAATCATCTATGAAAACTTGTAATTTAAAGCCTAAGTAGTCTGTTTAAAATATAATAATAGTTGTGTCTAGCACCTAAAGTCGTTGAGGTTGTTTTAATAGGCAATGGATTAAATGATGTGAGTTTTACTGCTGGTCAGTCAAGAGGAAGCTTCGCTCCGATATCTGCGCTTGACCAGCTACCACCGCAAGACCTGGATCAGAGCTGGTCCTATTATAATTACATCGGAGGCGGTCAATCTGGGATTGTGTTCCCGACCAGTGTCAAGAACCCAAATAAAGCAATAGTGACCATTGATGCCAAAAGTTCAGAGGTAAAGTACAAGATGGTCTTTGTTGAGCTGCATACATTAATACTCTCCTAATTTATGCCACTTTTTAAAATTTGTTATGTAGCAATTTGATAATTAGTAGCTATGATCAGATGGCGTTTATTGATAATTTGCCCAAAGTCAGATTCTATAGACATCAGATTCTGACGTCTAAAGCTGACGTCTAAAATTTTTCCCCACAATAAAAGATTTAAAAATGGCTATAGACCGCTAAAAGAGGTATTCAAATGAAGCAGAAAAAGCTAACTAAGACATTTATGATGATTTCAAATTGAAGAAAACCTTTTGGTCTCTTGGTTTATTTAGAAATATTTCAGCTTCTATGGTTAAATAACAATGGAAAGGCTGGTAAGGATCAGCACACTGGAGAGTTATGCAAACTAGTTTTGTGATTGCTTTGTGTTATTACAGATTATGGTATGTAATGAGATGGCATGTGAGCTTTTTAGTTTCACCAGCGCTGAGCTAGTCGGCTGTCAGCTCAGTGATTTACTGACACTGAAGAGTAAGGAGCCTACAGCTATAACTGAAAATCTGGTAGATGACTCGGGTGAAGTGATTGAAATAGCCGGTCAAGTGGTATGTATCATTTATATCACTAATATTCATAGCTTTCATCGTCACTGTTGTATTGAAGTGACATTTTTGTACTGCGCAACCTTTTAAAGCAGGCTGTGTTGTTCTACTTAAACCTTGTAAGCCCATTCTTGACTTTGTGCTCCAAATGGCATAGTTTAAAGAAAATATGGTATAAGCAGAATTAAGAGATTCTGTGCTATTATTTTATGCAAGTAATTTTCATGTGCCTTGATGTAGCAATCGCGAGAGCAATAGACATATCAAGGCAAATGAAAATGAGAACACTGAGTAAAGTTATAATTTAGGCATACATGTAGATAGTTTTGCACTGCCTGAGTAAAGATTTTTTTTTTCTTTCAGATGGACGCGATTGATTCTACAGGACTTGTGATTCCTGTATCTGTTTGGGTTCGCCGTCTTGATACCGAGTCTGCAAGATGTCTTGTTGTTATGGAACCCGTTGAGAGAACAACAGCAAGAGCTATTTTTAATAGCAGTGTAAGTTTATCCCATACAATTGTTATACGTAACTGAAATTAATCTACTTTTTAAAGAGGATTATTTTGCCTGGAAGATTAAAAAAATACAGAAAGAAAAAAAAAATATTTTAATAATCTAGCAGAATGTATTTGTAGCCACCCCGGCTACAAATACATTCTGCTAGATTATTAAAATATATTTTTTTTTCTTTCTGTATTTTTTTAATCTTCCAGGCAAAATAATCCTCTTAATGTATGAGGCCCTGGCCGCTGGCCTGAATTAACTCTTTGACCTATTTGATCACTTGGGCCTGTCAATTTCAGGGTTAGTGGATTATCTCCAGGCTGTGCAGTTTAACCTCTTCACTTCCAGGCCGAAGTGCATACCAGGATCCAGGGATCCTGGTATAACTATAGTAAATCCGACGGAAATTTCCGTCATGTATGGTTACATACCGTATATCCCCGCGTATAGTGCGACGCTATGTATAATACGAGTTAAGATTTGAGGCCTCTGATATCCTGAAAAACGTCTACCCCTCTGTATAATACGACCTCAAATTTTGAATGTCGGCAGCGTCCCGGTCGGTAGCGTTCCGGGCCATCTAAATGTGAGGCATGGATATTATCTTATTCTACTAAATAGCGCCGTGACACCTGCATAGACGATGCTCAGTGACGGGAACAGCGGCAACAGTACAGCTCTACAAAACCAAAGGGCAGTATCTGCTTACTTGTAAAGTAAGCAGATACTGTATTTTCATTTTCCACGGCAGAGTGGATGTCATCGGGACTGTCTCGATGGGCAGATATTCTGAGGCCTGCATAGGCTACATACACACAGATTTTAAAATACCCGTATTTATATTTCGCCAACAAATTTATATTATTTTTATTTATTTATTACAAAGACCATATCTTAATATCGTCGTGCTCAAATAAGAACATTTCAAGATGAAATGTGATTGTTAAACATTTGCAGACCAGCCGCATTGTCTAGACACAAGAGGTGTTTGGCTGTATAAGGTATCAGGGTGTAATAACACAGCAGCACTCCATGAACTACAGCTAACAGATACCACCATTTGCTCAATACCGTATCAGCCGCGGCAACAGCGGTAGGCGTTAATGTTATCCCAGCAATATGGACATTCTGAGGCCTACATGTATAGAATTTGCAATAGGAGATATAATCAGTGATATCTTGTTATATTTCGTCAACGCATTCTCTCATTCCAATAGGAAAATATCATGTTCAGAATTGTCGTACACAATAAAACACTCCCATAATGAAAGGCGATCTTAGATGAAATCATTATTAATATAAATGAACAGGTCAGGAGTGTGAATTGGTTGCAGACTAACATTTATCTGCCCGTGGTTGTCAAAGGTGCCACGCGCGTCGGCGGGAATATGAGACGGGGGCTCCCAGCAAACACGATACATTCACCCAATGCTGGTACATTGTTGTGTCAGCCTCGCAGACGGTGGCCCAACAATGTACCAGCATTGGGTGAACGTCTCTTGTTTGCTACTAGTTGGAAAGGCACAGTATCATGGGTATAGGCCTGCTTACCAAACACGCTGACTGGCCTACGTTTAAAGATACGTTCTACCGCTAAAGAACTTTACCGCTGAACTCACCGCTAGAGAGCTAAAAAATTGTATTAAATTCTACATCTATGTATAATACGAGGTGCCTTTTTGTGACATGAATAGCTAAGAAAAAACATCGCATTATACACGGGGATATACGGTACATTGACGAATGACGACGGGAATTTCCGTCATGTATGGTAGTGAAGGGGTTAAAGACTGTTTCAATGTCTCAGTAAGAATAACTCAAGAGCTTGCTTTCAGATCAAGCAGTTCAGAGTATTAGTGAAGGCTAGTGGATTTTTGAAAAAATCTTGATTGAATACAATATAGAAAGTGCTGGAATTTTTTGAAGAATGTAATTTATTGAGAATATTATTTTTTACAGGGTACCATAGTTGAATGTGACTCACAGCTGGCATCAATCTGTGGATACTCAGAGCCATCTGAAATATCTGGTCTCAACATGACAGACATTGTTCCATCTTTTGTGGTTCCAGAGAAAGGGAAGATTTTTCCCAAGGTATACTATAATAATCAGATTGTTTTGTATCCAAATTGATTAAGGTATAGTTTTTTCTTACACCTATGTTTTCTTCTCTCTTTTTGATAAGAAATAATCCAACATCTCATGAGGTAGGGCAGGGAAAAACATTTAAGGGGAAAAACGCGACAAATTTCTGGAAAAGTTATTGAGGGCAACAAAATAAAAAACAACTTTGGATCTATTTTTAAAAAAGTTAATAATGAAAAACAATCAAAAAGAAAACCTAGTCGGACCAATGTTTTTTTCTTCTCAAATGAACTGGGCTCTTTTAATTGGCAACCATCCAATGAGCACCCTGGATAAAAAAAAGCATGTGTTTCTTTTGGTAATGTTCAGCCTTAATCCAGGGTTTGACACAAACTTTTATAAGCAGTGGTCCACAGGACCACCAGCTTAGAGGATCTGGTGGTCCTACAACAACAACACTTGTAAATCTTGAACCACATCTGTTCACGTCCGCTACTTGTTTCCACATCGGTAATTTTGTAAAACCACAACAGGAGACACACAGTCCAAGGATGATGATCAACCTCAGGAATTTGTGTCCCCCATGATTACAAACACGTACTTTGTTTGTGCAAAGGGCGAGAGTGGTACAGTGTTTCTAGTATTTTCGCCAGCGAGTGGGAACGATTGTTTATTTTTTGAGGGGCATGTTGCGATTCTTATTAGGACAACTGGATATGAATGTTCTGGTGGTCCGACATAATTCCTGTGGGTCTCGTACCCCCGTCAGTGTCGAATGCTGCTCAGTCTAATGCGCGCACTCATCTAAGAGTGACACATATAACTTCTCAAATATAGCTACTCACTGCATGTGTCCAAGTGTAAATTATGTGAAGCAATATTGGTGTATTGTAATATTTTGTAATTTATATCTACAACTGCAGAAAATGTATCTTGCATCAAGAAAACAAACACACGAGTTAATGTGTTTTGTTTGATGGGTACAGATCAGTAAGAAAGATACTGTATTATACTGATATTGTAATATTCGCGGCTTTGAGCATTACCATTTTTTATTAAATTCCAAAACCGCCAATATAAGATGGGCACCGATATGTCCTGGTTTACAGTAATTGTTTTTTTAAAACTGGATTTTTCAGGATAAGATTCAAGACTTGTAGCTTTTCTGATTTTTAGAATATTAAGAAACAGCGAGCGACTGGAAAAACAAAGGGTGGCTGTGCTTTTCCTTTGAGCATACTATTGAAAAATAGTCAGGAAAATGAGAAGAGGAAGTCAATGAGTTTAGGTTTGTTTTTTCTTAATCCTTAAATGAGAGATAATTAATTAAATAAAACTGAAATTTTCACCCACTTGAATTTGTGTCTCGCTACTGTAATCCACAACGTTAATGAGTGAAAACTAGTCATATCTGTTTAATTTGAGACCGAACATTTGCAAATCTGGATTCCTGAAGACCAAATATTATTGATTTTATCAACTAATATATAGATTTAAAAGAACTATAGTCACGCTTATCAGTTTAGGGTTAATCCTATTATTTTGCTTTAAAGCAAGGTAAAGTTTTATTCAGGATAACCATGTTGCAAGGATATTTCAATATGGAATTTTTTTTATTTATTATGACTTTTTTTAAGATTTAACATTTACTAACATTTCAAGACAATGTTCCCTGACTGGCAATACAGTTTACAGCATTGCAAATATTGTAAATATTACATTGTAGATATTGTTTTGTTAATGTTCAATAACATGTACATCTAATTGTAGACTTTCTTGTCAATATAATGTATATGTACTATGTCTACCAAGCTATTATTTTTAGATGGGGATAACTAGTTTTTCTAATATATTGTAGGTTTCAATGCAGAAGAGGATTACTACGTGGCCATTATTTGGGTTTTCTCCAACATCAGTGGAATGATTACCATACTACCTGATGGAACCATTCATAGTATCAATGAAAACTTTGCCCTGATGCTGTTTGGGTATACACAGAAAGAACTGGTTGGAAAGGTAATTGAGCATCCCCAATATTAACTCTTTAACTGCTAAATGTAAAAATTTATCACATCAATATATGTGTTCGATGATTGTGGTTCATTTCTCACAATATGATAACGTTTTTGAAGAATCCATTTAAAGATTGTTGAAAGAAATTGACATAGTTGTGTGTGTCTGTAAGTTATTGGAATACTCCCTCCAGGCTCTAATTTTTTTTTTTGGAGGGGGGGGGTAATAACCAAAAATTTGAATTAGAAATACTTAGGTATAACTTTTCTCTGCCGGTCAGCGGTTTTAACAGCCATCTCCACCCAGCGGTCACCATTTGGAATTTTCACTACACAGCCACTGCCAAATTTTTTTCCGCAACAAGTAACTTTCCCATCCTTTTGCTAATATATATGGGCCAATACTCTAGACTATATACCAAATATGAATTGCCTTTAGCTTTCACCAATAAAGTGTCGTTTTCCCCATATTTGCGGCTTTTTGCCCATTTTTCTGAAACATGGTAGAAAATGAAAAAAAGCACATCAATATAAAGCTTATCCTAAAGCTTATCACCCAAATTTGGTAATGTAAATTTTTTTTGTATTTTTATCAAAATCCTGCATCTGCATTCAAATTAATTGTACATGGGTAAAGGAGGCTTCAACCTCAGGCCGGTGATATGTGGGATAACATTTCTCATTGTGAGTATTATCTGAGCTTATAAGGGGGGGGGGTGGAATTTTTTTCTTTGTAAAATTGCACTCTACTTTTTAACCCTTGGGTGTCGATATGTACTATATAAAGTTTATTTTGTTGTAGAAAATCACTGCGATCATCCCTAGTTTTTACTGTGACATGGAGGAAGTTGACACAGACTCAATGCCACTCCCTCCACTCTATGATGACATATTGGATGCAAACCGCCTTCGAAGCTCTGATATATCTTCAATTGAAAAATTCAGATGCAGTAGGTTTAATTGGGTTTTGACCATGTTTATCTATGTTTAGCATTAAGCAAAGACCTGTTATTTTTTGCTAGAAATATAATTAGTTTCTGATTGTTGTGTCATCAGAATTTCTTGAGAACTTCTTATCTTAGATACCAATAGACCTTGGTTATTCTCAAATGTTGAATATATCATTAACACAGACATACAAAATGAGGAGAATAAAAATTTGCTCAGCTCACATTTTAAATAATTAGGCCTGTGTAAATGGAGTTCACGTTACTTCTTAAGTGCTGAAGTGTAGTGCTCAACCTCGAAGCCATGTAGCCTCTAGTAGTCTTTGTACAGAGATGTCATGTACTGCAGTATGTTACTACACTAGACTATGTACGAAATGATTTTTATGATATTCAGTACCAAAATTAGTGTTGTTTTCAATAATAGAATTAGTATTGAAAAGATGTTATTGTGGTCCTTGAAAGCCTTTAACCCTTACAGCGCGGGGATCGACTTAAGTCAATCCCCGCGCTGAAAGAGAATCGGAAGGACCTAACTAAAGCATTTATGAAGATTTTAAATTGAAAATAACCCTTTTGTGTCCATGGTGTATGCGGAAGTATTTCAGCGTTTTAAGGGTCAACTACCTTAATGCGGTAAGTTATCTAATTGAAATTGTGTCAACAGTGATTTGATCGGCTAATTACAAACAAGTTACAAACAAGTATAGTTGTGATTAGGGGTGAAAGGGTTAATGGGTCCTTTATGAATTGTCATTTATGAATTGGGTCAACATTCCATGTAAACCCTTTAAGCCCTCAGGATGCAGTAAAGCATTATTTTACATAATTGAAAACATACTTGATTTTCTCACAACTAAGGGTATTAGAAGGCTAATTTTGATGAAACTGTTCTACGAATACATGGTGATTTTCTTTAATTTATCACACACTTCCAGTCATTTTTATCCACTACAAGTAGAGAATTGCGACAGCAATTCGCAGCTTGTAGTGGATGAAGATGACAATGCTAAATTCAGGCTTGGAAGGGTTAACTGGGTGGGTGATGTGTAATATTGTTATTTCAGGAGAGAGTGCTGATCAGAGTATAGGGCGAGATTACCTGCTCTGTTCAGACTCTGTGCAACACAGCAGCCAAACAGGAGGAAGCGTGTATGACGAGAAGCCGTCCGCAAACTCGTCTGTCGATCTGTCTGTTTTTCTCTGCTCAGACAGCAGCGGTGTTCTTCAATCAATATCCAACGAGTGAGTCATACTGCAGTAAAAAGTCTATAAATAATAGCCTACCCAGTAAACACAAACCTCTGACCCCAAAACAGAGGTTCAACATTGGATTAATGGTTTGTGCTTACTGCGTATTTATTGATAATATAAATAACACTGGTTCTTGTGTCATCAACACAGGCATGAGAATTTTCGAGTGGATCGTGGTCATGCATATAATTATACAGTGCTCAGTGAAATACTTTGAGTGCAGAACTGCCTATGATATTGTGCGTTGCAAGGAGATGCTAAATTATCTTACTCCATTGACAAGCATACAATCTGATCAAAGATGCGTTTAGTAAATACCATTAACATGATGGGCTTAACCTTTATTTTAATCTGTTTTATTAGTCAACAAAATCACTGTTATTGGGAATGAAATGTGTGTCTAAACATAAATATTTGCAAATATTTGTGCTGAAATTAGACAAATATGAGTACTTTTCAGCCACATGAAGTTGTGTGTTGCAGTAGCGAGACACAACTTCAAGTGGCTGAAAATTTAAGTAAATTAACTTAACATGATAACGGTTAGTTTGGCTAGGTGAATATTGCCCATACACTCAGCATTTTCTGTTTTGCAACTGTGAATGTAGACTTACATGAAAACACAACCATTGATACTTAGTAAACTGTGAAAGCACATACGGTCCCTTACAAGATTATGCTGGAAGTGGTATACATTACTCCTATTATATCATGAGTATTAAATACAAAAAACATTACTGATAGCATCTTGGTTGAAAATGAATCTTGTGCAATATATACATCATCATGTTTCAATATTATGCTTCAAAACATTAATAAATTATCCCATGCCACTCCATATTTTCTTTTGAATTTTATGCACAGATAATCTATTAATACTCACATTCTGATAATGACTAGCTGCATATATAGAATAAGTGTAGTCGGTATTACAATTATGTTCGCATTAATTATTTCCTATAATTTCAGATGTCCAGATAGCCTTGAGGGAGTCCATAATGCAAGCTGTGGTTCTGCAGATCTGTCTAACATATGTTCGGAGAGAGAAGCTGATATAAAATCCTCCAGTAATGACTGCGATGTGAAGCCTCAGCAATATCACCTAGCATCAGATAACTGTCCTAGTGATGTAAATAAGCCAGCCGATACATCCTCCAACGATGTAATCTCAGTCTCACAAAATGAATCCACAGAATTAGAGTCAAGCATTAATGAGGTTGATGTATCTCACTGGTCACATTGCGGATCTCTAACATCAGGAGAGGACACTTCATTATGGACGAGTATCAGCTCCACAGAAGGCTCCCGTTCTCTACAATCTAATCAGCTTGACGACACCGGTGATGTGGAGTGTGACCTTAGCGGTTGCTTCAAAGCTGCTGATTTATCCACAGACAGCTCCTCAACAGACGAGAGTGTCGATGAGGACGGAGTTAGTAGGCATATTCTTGTAAATGATACAGGTCCAATAAATTCCTTTTCGGGGATTAGCAGTCAGGCTTTAAGTGGTATACCAGAAACTTCCCCGAGTACTGGATGTAGCACCTCAACACCTAAACCGTCTTCGGTAACGCATCCCTCGACGGGATCAGATTGCAGCTCATCAACACCCAAAGCGACACCTCAACTAACAAAACAATATGCAAATGATGATTCACATCATTCTGACTTACAAGAAAAAGAAACACAATTAAATAGGTCTACTGCTGAGGGTGAAAATGTTTTTAATGAAGAAGATAAGGAGAATGAACAAATTGCTCCAGTTTTTTCCCCAAGGAAGAAAGTGAAGTCAAGGAACCCTGTATTGTCCAAAGAATTATATCGCCGGTCTGATAATATTTTAGTAGACAATGTTCGAGACAGTCAGCAAATTATCTCCACGTGTATCACAGACAGTGTGCTCATGAACAAAGAGTCAACTGAAAAAGAATCACTCTTTACACAGCAACATGATTTTTCTGATGAAAATCTGAAAGATAATTGTGAAATTCCGAAAAATGGTGACATAATTTGTGAACTGGGGAGTCCTAATCGTTTAGAAAATGATTTTATAGGTGAACTTCAAGAGGATCTTGCAGAACTGGAGGAGATGGCCGCCAAGCTGCAGCTAAACACCACATCCACGCCAGCGGTACATCGCTGTGTCGGTAGACAGGATAACGGGGGTCCCGAACCAATGCTCAATCTGATTGGATTGACGGACTCCCCAGTCAAACGGAAGTGCTCTGGCGACCGGTCCACGCACATAGATGAAGGAAGCTTTTCAAGCAGAGCTCAACACAAAGATGGAAATTTATTGGGTAAAATATTTTCTCGGGTATTTGTTTAGCTTTAATTGCCACACATGCTGCAAATGTGTGTATATCCATCCATTGCCCACTTCTGATATTATTATATTAAGCAGATAAGATATAGTTGCATCGAAACATTCAAATGTTGAAAAAGACATGTCTATTTATGAAAAATGGTCATCTGCTCAATTTATTTCTTTTGTGGATTTCAGTGGCGTTTTATTTGGTCTGAAATTAGCTTGGTGCCCTATATATACGGTTCACGCAGCACAAGGGTTAATCACCCAAGTATTTCTTTATCATATTCAATCACTTTTAGATGAATTGCTACCACAATTACCACATTACTGTGAATGAAAATGACCCGATGTCATGTGGTGCAAAAAAATTGCTGTACTGGTTATTTACCTTCTGTTTTTCAGTATGTGTAATTATGTGCATTTTCAGCACTAATGTAAAGCTACTGCTCAATATATCCTGCAAGGTGAAACAATCAAAGAAATCAATCTGTTCATCAAGCTTTATATGACTCCCTAGATTAAGTTTAGTATTTGCCTCGTAAATTTTCACCACCTGCAACTCCACTTCTGTGCATTTAATTCCACAAAACACAGTATTTGACAGATTTCTGATGATTGGATTCTATTCTTTTGTTGTAGGCATTATCTTTCAGTTGAGGCGTGTTGATATGGGAGACGGTCAAGTGATGTTTTCTGCCTGGGTGTCCAGAGACCCGGAGGATCAAGCTGAAGGTGGAAGATCGTTTGCAAACCTCACATTAGCCTCCAGCCTTAACAGCACATGTGCTTCACGTAACTCGTTTGGTGGTAACCTGAGTGCACAGTTTGCTGATATTAGTCTTGGAGAGGTAACTTGTTTTTTCTGCTTCCATCTATTTAAATCCTCTGACCGCAATCTTGTCTGTATATTCATTTTTTCTTTTTTTGCACATCAAATTATAGGTTTTGGGGGTGAAGTATTTGTTTATCCTGGCCTAGCAATGACAATATCTAAATGTCAAAATTAACCATAGTTATCCGCGAGACACATCTTCAAGTGGGTTTAATGCTTTATGGATTAAACCCTTTGAATACTGCATTTATGCACTGCCCATTATATTTAGCTGGGCAGCAAAGTTTATTATTTCATTTTATAATATATCGAATTCTGAACATTTCGCGTTTAGATTAACTTTTATGTTATTAGGTTGCTTCATAATTTAATTTTTACCATACTGTTTACCTACTGTTATCACAGTCATTAAATTCTTATTATTGTAGCAAGAAGATGTCATTCATTATATAATGCAGTTATACTATATGTTTATATTGCAATTATACTATATATTTATACGTTGCTCTATTCAGAAATTAGTCAATTCAGCTGAGAAAAATGAGCTATCCGAAAAATGTGTAGATTCAGCCGTTGAACAATTGGAGAAGTCTGAAAGAGAGGTGACGGACATTCTTGATCTGAGTATGTCTATGACGGCAGATGAGAATTACGAGAATCATTACGATACATTGCAGTCTATTGGAAAAGGGGCATTTGGCTTTGTAAAGCTGGCCAGAAAGAAAAGCAATAAAAAGGAGGTAAAATGTATATGTGCATACAGTCAAACTTATATTGAGAGGTTTTGAATGGATAAATATGTATTTAAGTACTATTTGCACTCAACACCAGATATTAGCCCAATTATGGTGTGATGTTGGACCACCGTCTGTGACGCTGGCCCAACATCACATCATCATTGCTTCGATGTCTTTGGTTTGCTGGGATGGCATATTTGGAAGACAATGAAGTAAAAATATATTTGTGATATAAGGTAATTTTTATTCACTGTGAGGCGGGAATTTTTGTGTCAATTTACAGTGCATGAAAATTGTAGGGTGGTTAAGGGGCAGGCTAAATAGATTATTTTAATCCTAACATCACTGTATAATTTACTGGTAAAAAATGTATTTGCATGATTACATAATCTTTTGTTCTAGCAGTTTGTCATTTATCATTTATTTTATAGGTTGCTGTCAAATTGATAAATATTAAATAATAATATTACAGGTGAAACAGGATACTTTGCACTGCATATTATCTTGTACTAGCAGTGTGCGACTTTTCATTTGTATTGTAGGTTGATGTTAAATTCATAAAAATTAACTTATATTTAAGGGTGAAAACAGGATAATTTGCTCTGCATAACATTTTTGCTAGCAGTGTGTGTGATTCATGATTTGTATTGTAGGTTGTTGTCAAATTTATAAAGAAAGCGAAGGTGTTGTCAGAATGCTGGGTCGATCATCCAGAGCTGGGCAGAGTGCCACAAGAGGTGTCAATGCTTGCAACACTCGACCACCCAAATATTGTTCAGGTTAGCTACTGAATTTTGTCAATGCTTTTAAAAAATAATCTTTTTTTAAAATGATTGCACTATATAATTATTTAGCCACCCAGCATGTAGCTGTTTACTCATGTTTATTCATTTCAAGGTGAATAAAATGTCACAATTTTAAAAAACACCCAAGTATGATCTCCAGTAAAATAGATACACAAGTTTTAATCTCAAATGAAACCTCGGAACAGCTTTTTTGGGATGAATTATTTTTTCAAATATTTTATTCACAATATGCAATTTGGTGGATTATGTTTTGAAGGAAGGAGCATAAAGGGTTAAATTTACTGGTATCTTTTATGAGATCAAGCACTGAAAAGTGAGCTGTAAAAATGGATAGAAGAACTTTTTTTGCAGTTAGTGGACTGTTTTGAGGATGATTTATTCTACCAAATGGTAATGGAGAAGCATGGTAGTGGCATGGACCTTTTTGAATTTATTGATCGCCAACCTAATTTGGATGAACCTCTATCAAGCTACATATTTAGACAGGTGAGAATAACGCCATTATCATTCACACTATGGTATGGTATAGTTTATTTGACTGACATGTACATTAATCACACATGACATATTTAATAAAAAAAATATAAAAGACATTTTAAATCATCATAACAAAAAAATACAAAAGTCAGTTTAAATTATCATAGAAAAAAATTTATGTATACTGTTGAGTGATATATGGGATTACTCTCCAAATAAAAATTCTTGACATGTCTTCCATGCTTTTTCTAAATAAGCAGCAATAACTTTAAATTGCGTGGTCATATAATTAAAAAAATTAATTTGTACATCAAGATTGCGGGTGAAGTTATGTTGGGAGTATATCTGACACATTCACATACCAAATGAAATTCATTTTCTGCAACATTATTATCGCAACATATACACATTCTATTTTCAACCGGTATATTTCTAAATCATCCCACTTCAATCTAAAGTGAAAGTAGGCCTAATCGTAATTGAGCTAATTGTGACTGTTTATGTTTGGAAATATTGTTTCTCAGGTATTCTTCTGTCTGTAAAACACTTTTATAATCACAGAATTCATTCAGTCATTACAAACATGGAAGTTTTGAACAGAACCTGTTATGTAAATTATTGGACAGTTTGGAGATGAGCCTTAACCCTTACATCGCAGGGATCAACTTCGTCAGTCTGACGTTTGTAGTCAATCCCCGCACAGTAAGAGTAAAAATATTTATATTGGCCGTTGACCTATAACAGAGGTATTCAAATGAATCGGAAAGAGCTGAATTAGACATTTATGATGATTTCAAATTGAAAAAATTCTTTGGTCTCCATGGTTTACATTAAAAAATTCAGCGCTCTAAGGGTTAAGGATATTAGACCACACCTGTTGATCCCATCATTTACAATATCCCATTTAGAAGTGAAACCAGAATGAATACACTATATTAGGCAAGCTTTGGGCCTTCTTGAATATTGTTATTCGTCATGAATCAAATATAATGGACAAAGGTTCACATTTTTTTAAAATCACTGAACGATTCCCACCACAATGATATTTTGAGGCAAATTTGTAGTATGACCTTTCTTTTCAGATGGTATCAGCGGTGTCGTACCTTCACTCAATAAACATTCTTCATCGTGACATCAAAGATGAGAACATCATCCTCGATCAAAGATTTCACGTTAAGCTCATAGATTTTGGATCGGCAGCATTTTTACGGGAAGGGGTATTATTCGGTACATTTTGTGGCACATTAGAATACTGCAGTCCAGAAGTTCTACAGGGAAATAAGTATGTTGCATCAGCTTATTAATTAGCACAATTTGAAATCTAGCAATCTTTGCCCTGCTGGACTGGTATAAATACATTATTAAATAAAATGCCATGGCAATTTATAGTTTGTGGTTGTTGCTCAGTCTATCAAATAATTTAATTTAGGTGTATATTTTTGAGAAATGGATTTTTTTTATTATTTGAAGCTTGAATGCCCAGCTTCCAATAAATGAAAAAAAAACTAAGTGATTATTTCTCCGGACACTGGTTGATCAGGTCAATATGTGTGGTAGAATTATAGCGTTAATTATTATTGAAATATTTGTGTATATATCAATGTTGTTTTAACCTTACAGCACGGGGATCGACTTTAGTTGTCAATTCCCGCACTGTAAGAGTAAACATATTTATAATGACCCTATACCCATAACATAGGTATCCATATGAATCAGAAAGAGCTAACTAAGACATTTATGATTTTTGAATTGAATAAAACCCTTTGGACTTCATGGTTTAACTAAAAAAATATTCAGCGCTTTAAGGGTCAAGATGCTTATCGATTATTATCCCTCGCCCATAGGGGAAGGGGGATTTGAGTCGCGCCAAGATTCTGTCCGGCGTCACGTTTTCTTGTGGGCGCAAACACTACTGGTCAATTTTTTTTGAAATTTTAACAGGGCATTCCTAGGAACATGGGGATGTGCAAGTGATTTTTTAGAGATGCTACCAAAATTTAAAATGGCCGCCAGAGGTCAACTTCAAAAATTTTTGTGGGCGCAAAAATTCTAAAACCTAAAGTCAGAAATTTTTCTATCACATTCCCCACCATTTGGAAATGTGCAGTTGACTCTTTCATGGTTTTACTGAAATTTAAAATGGCCGCCACAGATCTACTTTAATTTTTCGGTGGGCGGAAAAACTCAAATAGTTTAGTCAATTTTTTTGAAATTTTAACATCACATTCTCAGCAACATTGGTATGTGCAAGTGATTTTTTAAAGATGCTACCAAAATGCAAAATGGCCCCACAGGTCAACTGCAAATTTTTTTGTGGGCACAAACACTTTAAAACTTAATGTCAGAAATTATTCAAATTCCACATCAAATTCCCCACAATATGGAGATGTGCGGGTTTTTTTTTAAGGTTCTGCTGACATTAAAAAAAATGGCCGCCACGGATCAACTCACTTTTTTTTGTGTGTGCAAAAACTCAAAAATTGAACTCAGAAATAATTCACATTTTACAATCACATTACCCCCACCATCTGGAATTGTGCAGGTGATTTTACTGAAATTCAAAATGGCTTCCACAAGTCGACTTTTTAAATATTTGTGACCGCAAAAACTCTAGCCTAATTTATGGCGGGGGATGATATAGGACTTCAGGCCTCTTGTGATTTATTGTAAAATACTGTAAATATATTAAACTGCCGTCTTTGTTTCAACTACCAGTTATCGTTTACTGACATATTAACCCCCTGATAGTGCTTATCACATCTACAGCTGTTATTAGCCTTTCTCTTTGTCCTTGAAAAGAAAGAGAGATATATTAGCACTAAATTTACAAGATTGTCATATATTTTGATTCAAGTTAAACAGATATAAGTAATTTTTACCTACTTGAAGCCATGGGTCGCAGTAGCGAGATGCAACTTCAAGTTGGTAAAAATTTATGCAAAAATGTTGATGCAAAAGTATATGTTAAGTTTGGATATTTGTATGTTTTAATTTATCAGATATCGTGGCCCAGAACTAGAGATGTGGTCCATGGGAGTCACTCTGTATACGTTAGTCTTCGGTGAAAATCCATTCTATGACGTGGACGAAACATTAAAATGTGTTCTGAAGCCTCCATTTAATGTTTCTCAAGGTCGGTACTATCTGTTATGCATTCTCGCATCTAAGGATATTAATCCAGCTTTATTCATGTCTATCACATATGCATTTATCCCTAAAATGTGTGTCGACAGCATTTAATGAATCCTAGGTTAATACTAATAATACTAAATCAGAGGTAAACCCTCACAGTGCGGGGATCGTCTGTGGACGTCAGATTCTGACGACTAAAGTCGATCGTCGCGCTGTAAAAGTAAAAATATTTATAATGACAGTATATTCATAACATATGTATTCAAATAAAGCGGAAAGAGCTAACTAGGACATCTATGATGATTTCAAATTGAAAAAACTTTGGTCTCCATGGTTTATACAAAAATTATTCAGCGCTTTAAGGGTTGCACTTGGTTATGGAGCGTGAGAGGAGCGACTGCGCGATCGCGCTCCTTATAAATGGAGGACTGCTGCATTCAATTTGCATATATTTTGATTCTATTTATACAAATATAAAATAATTTTACTCATTTGAAATACTGTGACCCACAACTTCAAGTGGGTAAAAAATAAATTGTATAACTCGGGGCTTTAAGGGTTGACACTTTGATTAATTGCATGCTGCTGCATTTAAAAATGGTTGAGAATAAGAATCACACAAAAGTAATGGTAGTGCATTTTAACCCTCTAAGCTCACAGGTTTTTATTTTCATGCACATTGACCACAATGTACATGCAATTACTTTATTTTGTCCAAGAAATAAAAATAATATTTCATCCTTACCATTTTATCTGGTATGAATTTTATTGAAGTATGCCATTTGGTGCATTTACTAGTCGGAATTATTTCAAACCAATTCTCATCACCGTCATTTATCGATGTTCAGATTTGATGGAGGTGATAGCGTGGCTGCTCCATCCTCGACCAGAAAGCAGAGGTAAAATTCAGGACATGGATCAAGATCCCTGGGTACAGCAACCAATTGACATCTCCTTGTATGAGTGGGAGGAGGTTCTCCCTAACTGTGGTAAGTTCTAAGGCCGGACTTTTTCTAAGACATTGACTTTTGCTAACTCTCCTGGTTGATAACTGCAACCCAAACTTTGCAAATTTACCTACCTAGGGGCCACGCGTTATTGTATCCAGGCAGTATTGTGTCATTATCGTAGTCATACACAATGTGTAAAAAATATTATTTGTCTTCAAATATATCACTACTTTATATATAATGTTGTGATTCCCATTAAATTACAACAATATTATCTTAGCCAACACCTTACACCAGTCCTCTCGTAATAGTCATATAGCAAAACCTTACACAATCCTGTGTTACAATACCAGGACGTCACATTCTGACCCAGCGTTGTTTTGGCTACGTACTTGTCTGTGGTCACTACTCCGTTACTGGCAAGTGGCTCTTCTAGAAATCATTGTCATCTTTTGATGACTGCAGTGATGTTGTTTAGATACAGAAGCTTTCTAACACAATTTTAAATGCTAAAATAGTTTTAAATTTAATTAACATATCACATGCTATTTTATAAATTTATCAATTTTAGTAGTTTCTCATTTGGTTTAAAATTTGTTGATACGACTCTGGCCCAACATTAAAATAGCATCGGTTAAAGGTCTAACAATGTGCTGATTATTACAGAGTTCACTGGGAACACAGCGGCTGACAACCGTGAGGACAGCGTTGAGGAGGTGTCTACGGCTGCTATCAGACGACCCAGAGTAGACACAGAGGACAGCCGTAATGAAGAAGATCCCGGACGATCCTTAATTAAATACGATGACGATGATATATTTGGCTCCTGATAGCTCATAATTTGTACCAATGCAAACCCTTTATCTTCACACTCTGCACTGATTATTTTAACTTGAGCATTACAGCGCGGGGATCGATTTTAGACGACAGAATGTCTGTAGACGTCAATCTGACGTCTAAAGTCAATCCCGCGCTGTAAGAGTAAAGACATTTATTATGGCCGTAGACCTATAACATAGGTAATTAAATGAAGCGAACAAAGCTAACTAAGACATTTGTGATGATTTCGAATTTAAAAAAAACTTTGGTCTACATGGTTTGTATAAAAATATTTCAGTGCTTTAATGGTTTTCAGTGCTTTAATGGTTAAGCACCCTTGTGACATGGCATATTTGCATATTTTGAAATTCATTTAGGAGGAAAAGATTCATCTCTTAAAATTTGTATGTTCGAGATTTCATTTCCAGTATTATACTTGTGAATTTTGTAAAATTTAATCATTAAATCCCTCCCAAGGTAAATGAAGATTTGAGACACCAAATTATGTAATTAAGCAGCCCTCGCCGAGGCGGGCTGCTTATGTATTCCACACGGTCCGCCGCCGCAGTTATTTGTTTTCAAGATAGCTACTAATCTATCAACTTCTGATTTCTCATACTTCACATAGCTATCACATACCACTGGGGAATTGTTTTGGTGACATTTTGATCCCCATATCATCAACAGTTTAATTACTATGGCCACTAATGAAGAAATGCTTGTTAGCGCATTTCAGGAAAAAGTTGCCATCAGATCTTCTTTTAATTTGGCAAATATGTTCAGCAATGTCAGCCAATGACCTGATTAACTTTTGGGATCAAGCAATTTTAAAATGGCCGTTAAGCGGCCATTTTGAATTTTGTGAATATTTACTCAACTCAGGAAATGCAAAATGACTCGACCATAAATATAAAACAAAATGTAATGTCTCACACAAGGATAACCCATGACAAATTTCACACTAAATAATTCAAAATGGCTGCCAGTTTAAAAAAAAAAAAAAAAATTCAGTATCTCGGAAATCTTGCATGATAGCTGATCTATGAATTTCTGTTTCCTCATATTTCACATAGCCATCATATACCACAATTTTATAATAGTGGTCAAGCGATAATGGAGGGCTGCTCTCGTGTTTGTTTCCGAACAACTCTTTCTACATAAAACTCCAGTTACTCAAATTTTGTCTTGATAATGCAGCCAACAACTACAAGTGGGTTCAAATTATAGAAAAGATTTTAAATTTTCACAGCTTCTTGGTCTTTTATTGTAGAGCATCATATGTTTAGAGCATCATAATTGTATTGTATAGCATAATAGCATTCCAGGTCTCAAATTAAACAAATATCAGTAATTTTCACTTACTTGAAGGTGTGTCTTTCTATCTCCAAGTTGATGAAAATTTATATGAATTAACTCGGCGGTTATAGTGTTAATATGTATTATTTTACACGTTCAACATAAATTAATAATACTAATTTAGAGTGTGGAGATATGTGGTTTTTAATTTAATTTGTGTGTGTACAGAAAGTTGTATATTGCTTGGACAACTGTGTATTTATGGTTCTAATAATCAGTAATATCTGATGACACGTTGTCATAGATAAAATATTCCTAATTGTACAGACATTTGTGTATAAAGCTCTCTACACTGCTAGGTGCAATCATGAATTAACAAATGCGAGCTTGTAATGCTTGTATGTTATCAGCACAAACATGTTTGAAGAAATCATAACATATCAGATTTGTCTAGCTGCAGTAACTTTGGATGTTCTGGCCTTATACTGTAGACTGATTATATTATTTTGACAAAAAAATGTACATTTTATATTTTAAAGGTGCTATGGCAGATAATAGATTTTTATATCGGATTGATTGCTAATTTTTTTACTAATAAGATTCTACATAATTATATAATGAAAAGATTAACAGCAGCTCGAAATATATACGCAACTAATTTGTGTTCTTACAAAGCTAACCCAGTAAACACAACGCCTTTATATGACATTTGTACAATGTTGAGCCAACGTCGAAGACGTTGGGCCGACGTTGTACAAATGGTATGCAAATGTTATGTGTTTGCTGGGAATCTAGTTTGCATTTCTTAACAATCTAAGTCCTTCCATCCTTAATGTGATTCGAATTTAGTAATATTTTCTTGATTGCCGGGAATGAGAAATAAAGTGATTGTACCAAATGATTGGTGATGGGTCGGAATTCCATCAGCATGTTTTGTAAAGAGTGACTGCCTGCAAATATAATACGTTTACTGTTTTGGTTTGATGTTGGCCCAACATAGCAGAATGTGGCGGTACATTCTATTAGCATTGGGTAAACGATGTGTCTCTGCTGGTTGGTGATATTGTGATTTGTCTTGTTGAATCCAATACTGTTTTAATGCTGGTCCACCATTTACAATACTGGACCAGCATTAAAACATTAGGTATCAAAATGTTAGCGTCTGGAAATGTTATGTGATATATTTATTTTTATACTGTACATAAAGCCTACTAATAAGATTTCATCGTACTGATGAACTACAGAAAACAACAGGGTGTTACTGTGTGTGGTGCATTCAATATTTGTCGCACAAAATATTTTGGCCCCTTTGAAATGGAAAAGTGAACCACAGGGATAAGAATGTTTACTACAATTTATTCATTTATATATTACAGTTTATTCTCAAGCATTCAAGCCTATTTAATTTGGCTACTTACTTATTAACCAATTTATAGAAAATATGTATATTTTGAAAGTACACATTTTGTCAAAAAGTGAAAGTTTTAGTCTGTTTATCTTGAGCTCACTTTTCAATTGCTGTTATCTGCCTCATCTGTTGATTTTAAATGGGAACTGTTTTCCACCTCATTTAATCAGACAAGGCCTTATTCGATATTGCCAAAAAAGTTATCATATGTGTCATGTTATGACTCGGCAGAAATTGTGGATAAAATGCAATTCTACAATTTTATAGCCTTTAAATAAATCACATGGAATAAAGGCTTGTATATCTCTTTCCATGAGTAAACCTTCAACATTAACATTGAATTAACTATTTTAACATTATCTGTAGCTGGCATTGTTGCATTAGTGCCTGAGAGTGTAACTTTTACAGAACAGTTTATGTTCCTCTAATCTCCGTGCCCCACTGATTGTAATCTGCACATACTCGATTGCACAGTGCATTTCTCTGAAATACCAAAAAGAATACCCCATACAGAATATTTTCGAATTGGTTTTAGTTAATAAATTGATAAATAATAAAGTGATAATTGCATTTTTTTTTATAAAATCATTTATTTTTGTGGTTGATTGTATTTTCAAAAATAATTTAAAATGTTTATAAACACTTCAAGGGCGATAAAATGTAATGTTGAGACATTTCAATTTTTTTAATCTAGTTAAATTTTTAAAAATTCTGTAACTATTGCAATTAATCTTATTTTCTAAAAAAAATAGTGGATGTGACTATTTTTGTACAGATGGGTCACATAATTATAGGAAAATCAGTTATTTGCTATCCACATATTTCAGCACTTTATGTAAATCTGATGTCAAATAATATTTTTTACACCTATAGACTCGAAAGAAAGCTCCATGTATTCTAGAGGGCTAGAAGTAATCTCAACTCGATGTTCTCCCCAGCGTTGCATTTTATTGTTTGTAAATTTCATGTCAAATAATATTGTTCTAAGATTCAGTAATAGATGTACCATAGATGGAAATCTATACTCTTAGAGAAGCTCCGTGTATTCCCTAGTAAGTTGGAAGTAATCGCAGCTTGATGTTCTCCCCAGCTTTGCATTTATTTTATTACTTACATTATATACATTGTATTAACTATTTTCATTTATATAGATAGATGAAATATAAGTATAGAATCATATCATAGTTAACTATTATTTCTGCAGACTAGAATCAATACCTGAACTGTATAGCATGGGCTATTATTATAGAAATATTTATGTATCACAACTATTGGACCTGTCTTGTATATTATATCAGACTGGCAGACATTACGTCAGTGACGGTCTGGTGTTGATGAAAATTCTGGAATGATTTACAATAACCCAATACATATGATCTACACTTCTATATTATTACATGCCCTAAACTTTTTTAAAATGTTATTTTCCTTATTTTTCCCTTGAGACAATTCTTGTGGAATATATACTTTTAAACTGCAAGATTCTTGTCTAGAATTTTCATCATTTTAATATTCTTTTTTGGTCCACATTTCCAACCCACATATCCTCATTTGCCAAATGTACAGATCTCTTGAGAGATAATTTTTGTAAGTGAGGGAATAAGAATTAATTGAAGATCTATTATTTTTAGGACTGTCATGCGTACTCATCTACACCTCCAAACATCCTGCTAACCATGTCTCTGTGTATTTTAGTAATACTTCGCTGGGGCACTCCAAATAAGTATAATATTTCTAGTGCCTTGTACAAATTCAGTATTATGAGACTATCCAGTGTACACTGCATTAATAGATCACTCTTGTGAAATATGTGTTACTGTTTTCCGTTTTATCACTTATCCCGGCTGTCTTCTCTGTTACTACCCAGCCGACACAATACGTTGGCCCTATGCTCATCCAATGTTGGTCCACTGTCTATGACGCTGGCCCAACATTGGATCAACATAGGGCTAACGTATTGTGCCTGCTGGGTAATTTTATTTCAGTTGAAGCTGGAATCACTAACACAATTGCTAGCTTCAACTGACGATGAATGAGCACCTCACAAATTGCATTGTTTGAATAACTGAGCATCTACCACAAAGTATTTGCTAATTTCTGAACTTTTTATTTGGTTTGAAACTTGTACACCATATATATATACAGACCTAGCAGGACAAATATTCAGATCAAAGCGATAGCCCATAGTTTGAAAAATCACTTTCTTCATGTTAACCCTTTAAACACTAAGTACGACTATAGTTATTTTTAGTCTGTGTTATTAGCAGGTTAAATGACTGGTATTGGAAACGATATGAGTGTTTAAACATCAAGATTTGCGAATGTTTTGTCTCAAATATTAGTAATTTTCAACCACTTGAAGTTGTCTGTCACGGTAGAGTCACACAACTTCAAGTAGTTGAAAATTTAAATGTTGTTTATTATATTTCTTTAGCGCTTTAAGGGTTAATGAGTCTGCGATAATTCAATTTTTATAAAGACTGTTTTTTCATTTGCGGAATATATTGTAATAATACTACAGCACAAAGGTCTGACTGAGTAATATATTTGGTCTGTCAATACTATTTCTCGCAATATTACGTACCTGTGAAGTATGCATGCTTTCCTGATTATGTCATATCTTTTTAACCGCTTTTAAGATACCTTTGCTCTGTCATTTGGAAACCAAAGAATACAAGTTTTCTCAGATATGTTTGTCTTTTTTTATTACTTCATACATTTTTTTTCACCGTTTGCAGTGATTATTGTCGTCGCCTTGGATGTTCGTCCATCTGTCCGCATTTCCGGAGAAGATTTCGGAACCCATGGAGATTTCTTTCATTTTGCACACACACATCCCTCATTGTGTGGATATGTCTTTTGGTGTTTATGAAATTCGACCTACGGGTATTTAAATGCCAGACTATCAGCCATAATCTACTTGCTTGATACCTGACAAACCGTGCCAGATAGCTAGACGATTAGTATAAAATGAGATGTGTGAGGGATATGCCCTCAAAAATGGCCAACTTGTGATCATCATTGACTTATATATGTAATATACATTGCAAACTATGCTGGATAGGTAGACTATTACTGTAAATTATTAATGTAAGAGATGAAGGAAGGATGACCCTGAAAAATTTCTCTATTATGCGGGCGGGGCGGGGGATTATGGTGGCATGATGGGGTGTTTTTTGTTTTAAATGCATTTTTTCCACTACACGTATGCTTGTTAATGTGATGACATTTTTAACTTCTTATACATATTTGTAAACTCTTTTTTGTTTGGCAAAGTGCCAAGGGATTACCGTGGGAAGAATTGTTGCTACCTGATTGGGCTGTTGTATCTTGGCCAATGACTTTTCAGTGAACAACGCAGCTGTTAAGTTTTTTGACAGTGGCAGTCAGTGTGTGCTTACACGATCACTCAATAGCCTTTTAATTTTTAAAGTGGGCAATTGAAATTTCGGCGGCATTAACATTTGTAGTCTGGAGGCAGTTGTTGAGAATATAGCTTTTTTTCGATATGGCTCTCCCCAAGAGATAAATGGCCACAATCATGCTAATATATTCAAATATACCTAGGTCCACCAATTTGGACCGCCGGTCACCTCCCAGGCCATGCGTAAGGTCGCCAGAGGTCATCAAGTGTAAATTTGATCAAATTATTTTTTTTAGCTGAATAATAGCTACATATTGGGATCTTGTAAAAACATCAATGTCAAGTACAAAGCAAACGTAGATTTAAAAAAAAAAAAGAGATATATATTTTTTTAATTATACATGAAACTACTAAAATAAATATCTTCAATAGCGTTTTTCTCTGATTTAAGCTACTAATAATAGAATGTTATCTTAAACTTTTTTTTCACCCTGAGATACCCAAAGTAGCTACTAAATGTGTAATCAAATTAATAATGTAACATTCCCACATTTAAAAATGAATATATGTTTTTTCCTGTTATTAACGGTAGTCTCGTGGCACGATTTATATTTCAGGTCCAATTATTTTTAATCTGGAGGCGTATATTCAAAATATAGCAAAATTCCAGGTCTGGCTCACCCCGAGAGAGTAAATGTAATCACCATGCTAATATCCTAAAGTATACCCGGTTCAACAAATATAGGGCGCCGGTCACCTTCCTAGACCATAAGTAAGGTCGCTAGAGGTCAGCAAAGGTCATAGTATAGCAAATGTTTAATATTGGCCAAATGGTTTTGTAATGTATGTTGTCTTCTGAATGATTTCGTTTAAAGAAATTCGTTTCTTGGGTCTTTGAGATAATGTAAACCATATTTCACCCACAAATCCAAGATGGTCGCCGTTTTTAAATTGATAAAATAGTATTACTTTACCACCTAGATCGTGTAGATACATTGTATGTGTAATATATGACTTCTACATGTCTTTTTTAGTCTATAATTTTTTTTTTTAAGATAATTGGACCTACACTTGACTCAAAAATCCAAGATGGCCGCCGTTGTAATTTTATTTATGAAAAAATCTTCAAACCCTTGATAAAAATTATGTTTGATTTATCCTTGCTAGGTAATTTTGGGCGGATGTGTTTTTACTGTGTCTTTTAATTAATTTAACTAATATTTCATACATGGATCAAAGATGGCCGCGGTTTTTTTATTTTTATTAAATATAATATTATTAATAAAACCAGAACAAAATATAGCCATATAAAAAAAACCAAATCAACTACAGACGGATTGTCACAGTTGATGTTGAGCGGACAGACAGACAGACAGACAGGCGTATTTTATGGACGTAGCTAGACTCATTACATATTTTTTTGACATAGAAATATATGCACATGTATATATGCGAGATGGTTAGTTTGGTAAAATAACATGCACAAATACATGATACCGCATACATAATCAAAATCATGCTAAGTGATGTTGTCGTGATAAAACACTGGGTATTGTATAACTGTCTACTTTAAATTAATGGCATTGTTAAGATACGTGTGCTCAAATGTGTATCTGCATACGTTTCCCGTACCAAAGGTTGTTACAGTTGGTAATGAGCATTAGTAATTTTAAATTTACTATATACAAGGAATGGAATGGCTTGGAAAGTGGAATAATAACCTATATCATGGAATATTAAACTGTACTGTGGTTCATTTATAATCTTCGGAATTTGGTTTAGACGTAATTCCGACACATTTTTTATATATCACATTTTATGCACATATGGCTTATCAGCAAATATAAATTAATGACGAAAAACGCAAAAGTGTAATATGGTACATTAAAATAACTGTTTTTAGTAATATCCACTTCGTAATATTTTCATGATTATTATCTATCATTATAAAGACACTACATAATGATGATTAAACTAATATGCCATATTGGTAATCCTGTGTGAAAAGTTAGTAATAAAACAATAATACTGGTGTGGTATATTAATGAGATATATTGTCACAGCAAGTGTGTTTTTCAACGACTACTAATATCACTTCAGGATGTGTGAAAACATAGTATTACATGTATCCATAGAATTATGGCACATCAAGTGTTAAATGCTTTAAAGGCCCATACCCAGGTTAAAAAGTTTCGAAGTTTAAAATTGTGTTATATAGGCTTATGTCATCGTAAATCTATATTACATTTTTCCCCCTCCATTTGAAAGAGATATGTACCCGATAAGTGTGTATGTCATAATGTTCATACAATTAATAACAGCCATCTCTTATCATATTTGCTTTGCCCAAGCCGCTTTTTTTCTTATGGTTTTTTTTTTCTTTGAAAAGATCAACACTGAGGAAAATCCCTTCCTTTTTGTCAGTACACCAGCCACGAACATCCCATGAATATCACCTGTGTATTGTTTAACTCAATCAACCATTGATATACATTAATTACATAGATCTGAGCTATATTTGAGAAAATAATAGATGACCCCCAATATATATAACTAATAATAATGATATGCTTGACCAATTTATAATATTTTTTTTTCACACCGGTGACCATGTTCAATCCTGCCTGCCCAAGAAGATAGAATGGTATAGCAAAATTTCCAGTCTCAAATGTTGAGAAATAAATTGGGCTACATTTTTTTAGTTTACAACTAAAAGAAATGACGGCCATTTTTAATTTGTGTGTGAAATACTGATCAAATTATTTATAAGAAAAACATTATCTTCCCACAAATCACACATAAACCAGACATTATACATAGCTAATGGTGAATCAATATTTTTTTTTCAAAAATGAAGAAAACGGTAGCCATGTTGAATTTCACCGACAAATTCAACATGGCTCCCGTTTTCTTCATTTTTGAAAAAAAAATATTGATTCACCATCAGCTATGTATAATTTCTGGTTTATGTGTGATTTGTGGGAAGATAATGTTTTTCTTATAAATAATTTGATCAGTATTTCACACACAAATTAAAAATAGCCGTCATAAGCAGAAATTTATTTTGTGCCCTAAATCACTTAGAAAGAGACGTTACACCTAAATATTAAAATTTGATGCACCCATTAAGATTCTTTTTTTTAATAAAATAAAAACGGTGGCCATCTTCGATTTGTGAGTAAATGTAGGTCAAATTAGCTATAAAACAGGAAATGTAAATGTTTCCCGACCCAAAATTATCTCATATTTGGTAAACAAATTTTGTTTTTCTTCAATTTAAAAACGGCGGCCATGTTAGATTTATGGGTGAAATATGGGATAAATTATCGTAGGGATCCAAGAAATGAACTGCTGGACACAAAATCACATAAAAAACATAAATTACACAGCAATGTAGGCAAAATTTAAAATTTGATAAAACATTTATTTGATGACCTTTGATGACCTCCAGCAACCTTAAGCATGGTCTACAAAGGTGACCGGTGCCGCATATCTGTTGAACTAGGTATACTTTAGGATATTAGCATGGTGATTAGCCTACTTTTACTCTCTCGGAGTGAGCCAGAGCTAAACAAATCTATATTTTATATATTTGCCCCCAGACTAAAAATAATAGGGCTTGAAATATAAATCTTATCACGAGACTGCCCTTAATACCTGCAAAAAATGTATTTATTTTTAAATGTGGGAATGTTACATTATTTACTTGATTACACAGTCAGTGGCTACTTTTGGTATCTCGGGGTAGAAAAAAAGAAGTTTTAGATAACATTATAATATCATTTGCCTCAAGCAGAGAAAAACGCTATTGATTTTTTTTATTTTAGTAGTTTCATGTATAATTTAGAAATTATATATCTCTTTTGTGAGAAATCTATGTTATCCATGTACTTGATTTTGATATATCTATCAGATATCAATGCGCAGCTACTAATGAGCTAAAAATAATAATTTGATAAAATTTACACTTGTTGACCTTTGGTGACCTTTAGCGACCTTACGCATGGTCTAGGAAGGTGACCGGTGCCCCATATCTGTTGAACTAGGGTGTATTTGGGGATATTAGCATGGCGATCGCAATTTAGCTTTCAGGGAGAGCGAAATTAAAAAATTAAGAGTTCGCCTCCAGACTAGTATTGCTTGTGGGCACGATAACTTGAAAAGTTTTTCATGTTTCCTTCCCAAGCTTTTTAGTATGTTACAAATGACCAGTTTTCGGAAAAGTTCAATAACGGCCGAAAAAAAATCAAAATGGCCTACGGTATTTATTGTGATTTTTCACATTTCACTTCAATAATTTAACCTTGTGGGAAGTTTTTCATGTATCCTGCTCACTTTTGTTATGCATGTTACTTAGGACCGGTTCTCGGACAAGTTCAATAATGGTTGAAAAATAATTTGACCTTGTGGGCGTGATAACATCAAATTCAATAATGGTGGCGGTATATTGTCGAGTGCGCTCTTGTTTGGATTCAATAGCAGATTAAACAGGCTTGAGGAAGATATACTGCTAATAATAAACAAGAGCACACTCGATAATAGCCCGCCGCCGAATTATGATAAAGAAAGTAAAGACGAATGTCATCACGTAAATAACAACCCAAGATATAAATGGTATGTTAAATAAGATAGATACATGTATAATATGATATACTATATAATACTTGCATAGACTACAAGCAGATCTATAAGATGCGTCTGACAAAAATGTTTTCTATTGGTGTCATAAAGATCAAAGTCGATATATGAGGAGGGGGGTATTACAATAAAAACGTTGTAGTCAATTGATGAGATGAATGATGTACAGATGATGATGTGAGGGTGGGGGTGATAGGGCATGGTGAATTATTGAGAGCGTTTTCTTTCGCTCGCCCGATAAGGGGTTCTGGGCATGTCTAGGGGATCTACCCCCAGACATACCCAGATGACCGAAGACTTGGGTTTCGCTGTGCAATTTAATGCTGAAACTCCGTGGCATTAATAATAGAAAATAAAGTATTGTAAGGCCAAAAATGACAAGAACTACTTATAAGTAACATACATAACAAATTTGAAGAGAATATGTGAAAAACTTTTCAAGTTATCGCGCCCACAGGGTCAAATTATTGACGTAAAATGAGAAAAATCGCAATAAATCGGCCATTTTTTTTTTTCGGCCATTATTGAACTTCTCCAAGAACTACTTATTAGTAATATGCATAACCAATTTGAAGAGGATATGTGAAAAACTTTTCAAGTTTTCGCGCCCACAAGGTCAACTTATTGACGTAAAATGTGAAAAATCGCAATAAATCGGCCATTTTTTTTTTTTTTGGCCATTATTGAACTTGTCCAAGAACTACTTATTAGTAACATGCATAACCAATTTGAAGAGGATATGTGAAAAACTTTTCAACTTATCGCGCCCACAAGGTCAAATTATTGACGTAAAATGTGAAAAATCGCAATAAATCGGCCATTTTTTTTTTTTTTTCAACCATTATTAAACTTGTCCGAGAAGTGGTCATTAGTAACATGCAAAACAAATTTGGGAAGGAAACATGAAAAACTTTTCAAGTTATCGCGCCCACCAGTAAATGTTAACGCCGACGCCGACGCTGACGCCGACGACGCCGAACTTCAATTGCAATAGCCCACCTTTTTTAATTAAAATTAAAAGGCGGGCTAAAAAGTGATAGAAGGAAAATACGCAATGCCACATCACCTCCCCCTCGCGTTATCATCTGTACATCACTATTGTCATTCGCACAATTTGGTTAGGCTTGCAACACATCTTCAGGCTATTAAAATGGGTATCAATGTTGGTATGAACTGGGATTAGACGGTACCTGGAAGGTCGAATCACACACAAATTTACAGAATTTGTCATATTTTGTATTGTTTGACATCCTGCTGACGAGATGAATGTTGAACAGTCTACCGTTCCATTTCAGCTGAGCACTCGTCCCATACATAATATAGTAGAATAGGTTATGCCTCTTATGGTATGCCTTATTATTACCCGATACTCAATTAAGGACTAAAATTATCAACATGTTATCATTTCAAGGTCCCGTGACAACAGATGGTTACATTATTTGGTATGAAGGATATATAACATGATGTTCTGGGTTTCCACTGTATCTGGGTACCACCACAAGGTCCCTCTAAAGTATTCCCAATCGTCAAGCACATTTGTGGTAGTGACAACTGCGGCAAACAATTTTTGTTAATTTTTGGTCAGGTATCATAATTCCAACAAACTCCCCAATGGGTTTTTAGCACTGTCAGTTGTGCTGAGGTAATACACTCTTATGAATGTAGTTCTTTTATTTCACCCTCTACCAATATGCTACAATACAGATTCAGCTTTTGCTCCTGTATGACATGGTATGGAAGAAATAGTCTACAGCGATTAGCTTCGGGGGATTGCCAGCAGCGTACTCATGGTTCCTCCTCTCAACAGCGGTGCCAATGCAGCTTCCGTATCACTGCAGGCACAGTGCTGGTGTTGGCCGTGGTAAGGCCTTAAACTAAAGCGGCAATGGAGTGTTTGACATTAGGTCTCGCACGTCTCGCACCTCCCCCTCGCGTTATCATCTGTATATCACTATTGTCATTCGCACAATTTGGTTAGGCTTGCAACACATCTTCAGGCTATCAAAATTTCAAGGTCAAAGCGGCAATGGAGTGTTTGACATTAGGTCTCGCACGTGGGACAGAATGGAGTTACCTTTAACTATTGTTACTCTAGGGGCTATCGAGCCCAAGGTTAGCAGAGCTGTGTATTATTTAGCTAAACACACGCCGAAGGTGGAACCTTGCAATTGGGCATATACACAACTTTTTTTACGAATTATTGATGCATGATACGTCTCGATTGATATGAGCAGGCATGCCAGACTGGCACCTTTGAGCATTAAGAATTATCACTGAAAATTCAAAATGGCCGTCATGAACTCATGGAAAATTGACATATACTATATTAGACTGGGTTTGGGGGTACAAATTTGGGGGGCAGAGCTAAAAATTTGAATACCCCCAAATAGCCATATATTGCTCTCTTGAAATTCTCCATCAATCCTATGTTGTATTTGGGAAAAATCAGCAAAATCCAAGATGGCAACAAAGGGATATTTGAGAAAATAGATTTTTAACTAATAATCCAATAGTCAAGTGTGATAGGCCTACTGTCATTTCTGACTAATATTGGGGCGTCGAACCTATTTCCAAATTACAATTATAAACTTCTGTGACCTTCACGTACCACATGAAGGTTAAAACATGATCTAGTATCAATGTCATTCTAGGCATCAGGTATCCGATAAACATTGGCTGTAATGTTAAATTTTAAATGAATTTGGTGACTGTGAATCTATTTGAGGGCATAACAGTAGGCTGCAAATTCCAAAATTAATCTGATAAAATTCAAACTTTGCGAGTGTATATAATGAAAATATGAATACAATCGTTTCTTATAGTTTTATCTCTTCAGAATGCAATATACCAATAGTATTTAGTTGATTAAAACATGCTAATTTTTCGCTCACAATATGTTCGCTCCTTTAAGAGGCGTGTAGCCTACGTACCACATCACATCACCCCTTATTTTGTTTGCTGGACCCGCTGAGTTGCGACGCTGGGACAGCATTAAACCAAAATTGGTTTTACTTCGTGTGTTTTCCAGAAGCTCTTCTAGTGGGGTACTAAAATGCTTGTTAGTGGTTGTTCTAACGTTCAGCAGATCGTTAATTAGCTTCAGTGATGTTGACACAGTGAGGCCTAAAATAGTCTAGTAATATTTGACATTAGGTCTAGATAATGGGGCTGAGGGAAAGGGCCCAGTGTTTCACCATTCAATTGCACGATTAAGCCCAAGTTTCCGGGCGTCTGGACATAGCTATGGGTGAAACCCCTAGGAGTGAAGCAAACACTATCAATAACCTTCCATCACCCCACCATGATTTGTAGGCCCACACGATTTATAATTTTCACTGTATTAATTAGTTAGGCAATCCAATAACTAAACCTACTTTGTATTGAAAATATATATAGGCCTATACATTTGACAGATGCGGGTATGGCGCGAGCGGATTTTGTGTCAAATAAATTTAATAATTTATTGATACTTATTATAATTTTAGAGAGGCCAAATAATTAAAAAAGAGACCAAAGGCTGCCATAATCCCCAGCGCCGCCCTCATGATCAAAATGTTTCAAGGTCCCCGAACTCACACATTTTTTTACAGTGATTATCTAGCTATCTTGCACAGTTTGCCAAATAATACACATATTAAAGTTGATGTCCACAAGTCGGTCATTTTGAATTTGATCAAGTTGATATTTTTCAGGGCATATCCCTCCCTGAAACCACACATATTGTTTTATTGTAATGGTCTCGCTATAATCTGGCACGCTTCGCCAAATATCAGGCATAAGTAAATAATGGCAGACAGATAGCCATTTTGAATATTATTGAGTTGAATTTTTTAATTTGTGTCTGGCTATAATCTTCAGGCGGATGACTAGTGAGGTCCCCTGGTTCCTCCGCTCAACAGCGGTGCCAATGCAGGCAATAATGTTGGCGTAGTACGGCCTTAAACTACTGGCAATGGAGTGTTTTAAATTAGGTCTCTCATGTGGGTTGAATGGAGTTACCCTCAACTATTGTCACTCTTGGGACTATCCGAACTGCAGTAAAGTGTTCAAAGTGTTTCAGCATTAAATTGCATAGCGATACCCAAGTCTAGGGGTAAGTTTCCCAGACATGCCCAGAACTCCTTATCAGGCCAGTGAAGGGAAACACTCTAAATAACTCACCATGTCCTATCACCCCAATCTCATGTCATCTTCTGTACATCATTCAGGTTATCAATGGACTGCACTGTTTTAAACTTATTACAATATCACTATAAAATGACCATTAGCCCGGAAAGTGACATTAATCTTTATAATTATTACTACTTACATTTAGTTTTATACTAACGGTCTAGATCTCTGGCACCGTTTTCCAGATATTGCGCATATTAAAGTCAATTGATCTTAAAACCGCAATTTTTTTTTAAGTAATTAATGGTCTGGCAAGTTGGCCATTTTGAATTTGATAGAGTTGAGATTTCACAGGTCACATCCCTCCCTGAAACCGCACATTTCGCCTAAAAGTTATGTTCTAGTTATCTAGTATAGTTTGCCAGATATCAACAATATCAAAGTAAATGAAGCTGTTCTGGCCGAAAGATGTAGGTCAAAAACTAGGTTATAACCCCCAAAAAGGCACACCTATACCCCCTAATTAAATGATGTGTGCAATATGAAAGTAATTCCCCCATGGGTTTCCGAGATATGCTCCGGAAACGAGATTGTTGGTGTCTCGGGCCATAAGGGATGTGTGTGCAGTATGAAAAAAATCCCCTAATGGGTTTCCGAGATATGCTCCGTGTGGACACACAAGGGGTGATGCCACAAAAATTATTTCCAAGACGATCTCAGCTGGTATGCTCGCAAATCCTGATACATGCTTAACATGTATTATTTTTGATCTGTGTATGAAAAAGATTAGGGTAGACTAGATGATATTTTTCTAAGTATAATATGTTTTTCAGTTTTCACAGATTTCGGGATGTCCCATCACAAATTGGTGTGGCTTGACATGTTTTTGTGCAGTTGGTCACAATGATAAAGATATGTTAAGCTCAGATTAATTACTTGCGCAAAAATTGACAGAGTGATAACTAAAGTGAACCAAAATCATTCCGATCAGCGATTCTTGAGAAAACTCATCTACAAGGGCTGGACAAATTAAAAATGGCCGCTATTTTCTTGGAAATCACTGAACTGCAACAAAAACATTTTCATTTTGCATCCAATTCAAGTAGGGCCTAACAAGTGATTCGGACCAGCGATTGTTGAGATAATGCATTTACAAAGGGATGATAAAATATGTTGCTGCTTCGATTTAGACAGAAAAGAATAATAACATAAACATATCATGTTGTTATAGATTTTATATTTTCCGTGAAAATATTTTTCACATCTGTGCCAAAGTGTACAGACTTGAGTTCTCACAATTTATCACAATATTGGAAATTTTTGTACACGTACACACACCATACAGAATATCACGTAATTCTATTTAAATGACACGGCATGATGAGATCGTCAACTTGGTACTAAAGGGTGGTATCTGACACTTTAACCCCCAGAGCACTGATGTCGACCACAGTAAACATTCTGAGTTCTCATTAGCACCTGTATTAACAGTTGCTAAAAGTAAAATATATCTTAAATCTTGAAAAACTGATATATGTTGTGACTTGAATTTCATACATCACATAATTTTCAGTCACTTGAAGTTGTCGATCGCGGTAGCAAGACACAACTTCAAGTGACTAAAATTTAAATTGAATTGCTCAGAGCAGTAGAGGGGAAAGTGACCGACACAACTTTTAAGACTAAGGTGATGACATTTCGAGGATGCGAATGGCTTGGCAATGAGGATGGATAAATATACACACATTATAAACATGATAAATGATATAAATACATGACAATGGTGTTGTCGCCCAGGTACAAATGGCCGATACAACGCGTAATATTTGAAACCATTCCATCTTCATGTTTCAAGCCCTGTGCTGTGGCGTCATCCAGCAATGGCTGTATTCTGTGAAACGCAGTGACTTCACCGGAAACCTTTTTGAATGGCCACTAGGGGAAAACAATGTTATATATTAAGTCCCCCTCCCCCATACTTCATTGTATTGCTAGGTGAAAACATTGCAGGTCAAGGCTATTGAGCTTAACAGAATAAAAAAATCATCAGATAGCCAATGAAATCAGGTTTGCGAGTGACTAACCCGGCAAACGCGATACATTGAAACAAAGATGGGTAAATATTGGGCAGACGTCGTAAACGGTGGCCCATCATTGAGCCAGCATTGGGTCATTGTACCTTGTTTACCGATCAGGTTATTATCTCAAACAACCCACAGCAGACAGAGCGACGTGGCCTCAGCTGCTCATTATTACACTGTTTCACACTGGTAGTAATTGCTCACTTTTCAAGTGAGTAGTTACTGCCTTTTGGCTATACAAGGCAGCACACCTCTTTCTCTTAAAGTGTCTCACCAAGTAGGACGTCTGGATTTTCTGTGAGTTATATCCACCATTTAGAACCTAGAGCTAATACACCAAAAAGCACAGGCACCTGTCGCCAAATGTGAATTCTGATTGTATATCTCATAAAAATATTATATAATTGACATTTTCACCCACTTGGAACTTCGAGTGGGTGAGAAATATTCTTATTTGCTAATTTAAGACCAACCATTTGGAAATTTCGATGTCGAAACACACATTTCATTCTTGATAACAGTGATTTGATCAGCTAATAAAGCGGATTTAAAACGATTATAGTCTTGATTAGCGGGGAGAGAGCTAACCAAGCAAACACGATAGGTTCAACCACTGTTCATTTAATGTTGGCCCACATCGCAACATTAAATGAACAGTGGTTGAACCTATCGTGTTTGCCGGGAATATACAATAAATTATAGATGGTGGGGAGAGTATCATGCATTGGGCTCTGGAATAGTAGATAATTTTTCTGTAAACTGTATTCTGTGCACAGTCTACACACGCAACCCAGAAAACACGATATTGACCCATGCTGCTCCAATGCTGGGCCAGCGTCGCAGACGGTGGGCCGGCATTGGAGCAGCATTGGGTCAATGTCTTTACTGGGAATACTCGTGACATTTAGCCACAGGCTACTGGGTCAGTAAGTGGTAGAAGCTATTTCACTGATGGTTCAAACCAGTGACCCTTCGGATCTCTGGAAATCAAAACATAATATTTTCTACTTGTAGCAGATATCGACCTCTTGCGGCCAGAGTGGCGTAGGTGCAACTGAAATAAGTGGCACAGAGCACACTCTGATTGCTAGTGGTCGATTTGAGTTTTTAATTCCCAGCAGACATCATACAGCCATTCAAAGCGAGATATAATAGGGCTACATCCAAACTATAACAGGACAAAAACAGACGAAGAAGTGTTAAGCATTAACAAATTATACAGTGCTGTTATATAATACAAAATATATACAACTTTTAGGAATGACACAGAGATGAATAAAATAATAACATTCAACTACTATGGCTTATAAACATTTAGTATATGCTCTGGCTGCATATATACCCACTGTACTAGGTTGAACGAGATGTTATATATGCTGCTCTGCAAAGGCAGTAATTGTTTACACTGTAAAGTAAGCAGTTGCTGCCTTCTTACTTTGCAGGGCAATATGCTAGTCACGTTTCCCCATCTTGGAGGACATCACAAAAGTTTGCGAAGCTCAAAAATATCTATGGCATTACATAATGGTGGGTGTCGGTTTGTCTGCCATCACGTATACGGGGAATTCACCCAATGTCGTTTCAATGTTGGCCCACCGTCTCCTACGATGGCCCAACATTGAAAAAGCATTTGGTGAATGCCCTGTGTTTGCTGGGTATACATCGCAACACCAGACTTGCAGAGGGAAATACAATTTCAGACTGTTTATTTAGCCTTCAAACTGGACAATTTGAAGGAGAAATTAGCAGCAATTAACCCTTAAGCGCTGAAATAATTTGTAAAAAACATCGCAACCAAATGGGTTTTTTTCAATTTGAAATCATCATAAATGGCTCAGTCAACTCTTTCTGATTCATTTGAATACCTATGTCATGGGTCTACGGCCATTAGAAATATTTTTACTCTAACAGTGCGGTGATCGACTTCAGTCGACGTCTACAGACGTCAGATTCTGTCGACTAAAGTCAATCCCCGCGCTGTGAGGGTTAAATTGCTAAATTATTTTGCTAGATTGCCATATATTCCGATTCAAATTGTACATCATTATCACAGAGCTGGAACACTTCTGTCCACTTCTCTGATACTAATTATGTAAGTCATTCTCAACCACTTGAAGTTGTGGATCGCGGCAACGAGACACAACTCCTATTTGTATGACAAAAATTAAAATGTATTTAAATTTTATAAGAATTTAAATTTTATTATGTCTTTGCTTAAGTGTTAATGCTATACGCATCTCGAGCATTGCGAACTTTTGTGATGATCCCTTTCCCTTATCTAGGCAAACTGTGTGATGTCGTGTATGACAAATTTATCATTCAGCTATTTAGAATAGACGATATAACATTTCACACAGCATACTACAATACAGATTAAGATAAACTGGTGGATGGTGATCGATTAACATGATTAAGGACATGATTTGATTAAAGAATTTGGCATCCAGTAATGAAACAATCGAGACATATATTGAAAGTGAAGAATGTCTAAACATCTATACCCTGGAGTTTCGCTTTAAGCTCAGTTGTAACCTCGCAGACACGATGCAATTCCTCAATGTTGTTTTAATGTTGGGCCAACATTAAAACAACATTGAGGCAGTATCCTGGGGAGTGTTAAGTGAATATTGCGTGATTCAATGAAATTTGTCTCGCCTTCAGTTGAGAGTATGGTTTTTCCTAATCCCCCCGTGCAATGAAATTATACAACCCACAATCAAATGAAAAAATGTTACAAATAGCTCTCTAAGACATTATACACCGGTAAATGTCAATAATGACGTCGGAGATGTTTCCTTAAGATTAGGAATTTTGCTCCAGATAATATTATCACATGCCAAAGTATACCCTGGAAATTTGTGTGAGAGATTAAAACTCCCAATCAATTTATGACCGGGAATAAAGACAAACCATACTCTTACGATGCCATCCGGCAAATACGCTACATTGATCCAATGTGGATTTAATGTTGGTCCAGCGTCTGCAGACGCTGGCCCAACATTTGGTCAGGGTATCGTATTGACTTGGTAAAACAAACCATTGTATGTTGCTCTAGCCGAGCTAGGTATAAGTTATATATTTTAAGTTTTCCCAGCAAAAAACGGACAGTGAACCATTGTTGACTTAGCGATGGGCCATAGTCGAAGACGGTGAACCAACATTAGGTCAGCATTGTTTCAACGTCTCGTGTTTACTGGGATTACACTTGACACGTCTGACCAGCAGGTGTCGCCATCTGGTGTAATCTGCAATTGCCGGGTGTTAGTGCCATTAAATTATAACCGATCAAATTGCAGCCAATTCTATTCACCATTGTACACACAGACAACAGAATAAATACTACTGGTAATATCATTTATCTTTGTTTTGATTAAAATTATTCAAATACTACTAATAGCTGAATCTACCCCTCACAACCGCAACTAATATTGTCTCCTACGATGGCCCAACATTGAAAAAGCATTTGGTGAATGCCCTGTGTTTGCTGGGTATACATCGCAACACCAGACTTGCAGAGGGAAATACAATTTCAGACTGTTTATTTAGCCTTCAAACTGGACAATTTGAAGGAGAAATTAGCAGCAATTAACCCTTAAGCGCTGAAATAATTTGTAAAAAACATCGCAACCAAATGGGTTTTTTTCAATTTGAAATCATCATAAATGGCTCAGTCAACTCTTTCTGATTCATTTGAATACCTATGTCATGGGTCTACGGCCATTAGAAATATTTTTACTCTAACAGTGCGGTGATCGACTTCAGTCGACGTCTACAGACGTCAGATTCTGTCGACTAAAGTCAATCCCCGCGCTGTGAGGGTTAAATTGCTAAATTATTTTGCTAGATTGCCATATATTCCGATTCAAATTGTACATCATTATCACAGAGCTGGAACACTTCTGTCCACTTCTCTGATACTAATTATGTAAGTCATTCTCAACCACTTGAAGTTGTGGATCGCGGCAACGAGACACAACTCCTATTTGTATGACAAAAATTAAAATGTATTTAAATTTTATAAGAATTTAAATTTTATTATGTCTTTGCTTAAGTGTTAATGCTATACGCATCTCGAGCATTGCGAACTTTTGTGATGATCCCTTTCCCTTATCTAGGCAAACTGTGTGATGTCGTGTATGACAAATTTATCATTCAGCTATTTAGAATAGACGATATAACATTTCACACAGCATACTACAATACAGATTAAGATAAACTGGTGGATGGTGATCGATTAACATGATTAAGGACATGATTTGATTAAAGAATTTGGCATCCAGTAATGAAACAATCGAGACATATATTGAAAGTGAAGAATGTCTAAACATCTATACCCTGGAGTTTCGCTTTAAGCTCAGTTGTAACCTCGCAGACACGATGCAATTCCTCAATGTTGTTTTAATGTTGGGCCAACATTAAAACAACATTGAGGCAGTATCCTGGGGAGTGTTAAGTGAATATTGCGTGATTCAATGAAATTTGTCTCGCCTTCAGTTGAGAGTATGGTTTTTCCTAATCCCCCCGTGCAATGAAATTATACAACCCACAATCAAATGAAAAAATGTTACAAATAGCTCTCTAAGACATTATACACCGGTAAATGTCAATAATGACGTCGGAGATGTTTCCTTAAGATTAGGAATTTTGCTCCAGATAATATTATCACATGCCAAAGTATACCCTGGAAATTTGTGTGAGAGATTAAAACTCCCAATCAATTTATGACCGGGAATAAAGACAAACCATACTCTTACGATGCCATCCGGCAAATACGCTACATTGATCCAATGTGGATTTAATGTTGGTCCAGCGTCTGCAGACGCTGGCCCAACATTTGGTCAGGGTATCGTATTGACTTGGTAAAACAAACCATTGTATGTTGCTCTAGCCGAGCTAGGTATAAGTTATATATTTTAAGTTTTCCCAGCAAAAAACGGACAGTGAACCATTGTTGACTTAGCGATGGGCCATAGTCGAAGACGGTGAACCAACATTAGGTCAGCATTGTTTCAACGTCTCGTGTTTACTGGGATTACACTTGACACGTCTGACCAGCAGGTGTCGCCATCTGGTGTAATCTGCAATTGCCGGGTGTTAGTGCCATTAAATTATAACCGATCAAATTGCAGCCAATTCTATTCACCATTGTACACACAGACAACAGAATAAATACTACTGGTAATATCATTTATCTTTGTTTTGATTAAAATTATTCAAATACTACTAATAGCTGAATCTACCCCTCACAACCGCAACTAATATTGTCATTAGCAGGATAACTTATTTTAAGTTAACACTGAAAAATCCCAGTTTTCAAACGTATAATTTAACACGATTAACACTTTGAACACATTAAACTGAGTCTTCAAGAGTGTGCTAGATCAGTGAGTTTATTTTTGCATGGTGAATATGATTATTGAGACATAATTTTTTAAAGATGTTGAATAATTTAGAATTAAGTGGAATGTTTCATTCATTTGAACCTGGCAATTGCATTAGAAATGTACGAAACAAATGAAAGCAGTCCTCTGCCATTTATTTTTTATTTCTTATGGGTTATAGATGTACTCTTCCTATCATGCAAAGTTTCTGAGATAATAAAGTGGGACATATGTCGTTTTAGATTTTTTGTTCAGGAAAAAATGGCCATCACTCAAAAATTGCGTCAGGTTATAATTGTTTCCTCAAAAACATTTTTCTGCTTTAGACCCATAGTAATTGAAGGATTGATTAGACAGAAATCAATATGTTATCAAACAAATTCCCAGTTGCATGTAATGATTGTATGAAGAACAAGCAAACTGAATTTCATAAATTTGCTGCTATTTAGAAAGCTACTACATTACTGCGGCGGCGGCAGACTGTGACAGCTGTGGAATATGGTAGCCAGCCAGTCACTGCTGCGAATGCTGTGTGATGGCTAAGAAAGAAGAATTAACAAGCAGTATTGCAGCAACAAAGGAATAAAGAGGTTGTACGCTCACTGCCTTTAAATAAAATATATCTCTTGGGCCGTTGAATTGTTTGTTTCTATTTTTCAGTCATTTGAAGCTAGAATCGCTGACGCAGTTTCCAGCTTTAAATGAATGAGAAATATTTATATTTCCGAAAAATAAATACTTCTTAAAATGAATGATGTAAATAACTGAGCATTTACCACAAACTATTTCAGCGTCATTTTTTATTTTGTTTATAATTTACTTGAAACTGTATATATACGGTCCTACCAGCAAACACTAGACATTCACACAAGGTTGGTTCAATGTTGGGCCAGCGTCGTAGACAGTGGGTCAACATTGAACCAACCTTGGGTGAATGTCTCGTGCTTTCTGGGCAGCAAGTAAACAAATTATAATACATAATAATGGCATATACCCCTCATATAAAAGACATTAACACAATGTTGGTTCGATGTTGGACCACCGTCAGCGACGCTGGCCCAACATCGACCCAACAATCGGTCAATAAAAAGCGTATCATTCTTGGTCGCTGGTGTCAATGTGTGAGTCTGTAATACTGATGGCTACTGTTGGAATGTGTATCCACTGGTGTCGTCTGGCAGCATTAACGTGTCTGTCTGGTGAGGATGATGAAGCGACTGTGGAGTTATCTGACGCATGACCCTCTTTCCGACTAGACGTACTACCGGCTTCCCCTTCCGCAGTGGAAATGCCTGTGGTTTCTGCACCCGAGTTTGTATTGGACATTGATTGGCGTGTGTTTTCACTGGACGTAGGGTTGTGTCCTACAGAGCGTACATCGTGGGCGGAGGAATGTTCTGTCGGGGGAAGGATCGTGGCACAACACTGTAGTTCTAGGCTGTAATTACCAGGGTGGAGAAACATCAACTCGGCAGAATGACGCAGTTTACCGCCTGCAGCAAACTGAAAATACAATTATTCAGTGCAATTAATATTCCTCAACTTTCCAAATCTTGGAAGTTATATATACATTATGACGCATGTATAAAACCCTTAAAACACTTTAAGTTGTAGAATTAAAATTTTAACCCACTTGAAATTGTTGGTCGATGGAAAATTGGAAGACTTGCATATCTATAATGCTAGAGCTTTTATGTTGATTTTATATATGTTTTTTGTCAAATTGGATAAATTGACAGTTTAAAAAAATATTTTTCTATATAATTATATTTAGTATACATATTATGAAATATTTTTTTTTGTAAAAAAATACATTATTAATAAAAAAATTACCTGACTCTGTACTGCCTTATGTGATCCCATCCATGTGACATCTATATCTTCACACACGGGTCGACAGCCATCCGCCTGCTCCCTGTAGCAGGTCAATATTACCTCCACATCATCTAGAAGATCTCCTGTCAAACAAGCAAATATTTAGTATGGGTGAGGACTTGCTCTGTTAGTCTTTGTTATACTTTTTTCATTTTTATTTGTCACACTAAGAAAACATAGACATGTTTAAAATTGCTTTATTAGATTAAATGAGCATAAACAATAAATCCTTTAACCCTTAGAGCGTGGGGATCAGCTTTAGATATCAGAATCTGACGTCTGTAGACGTGAATCTGACATTTGTAGACGCCAGATTCTGACGTCTAAAGTCAATGTGAGAGTAAAACTATTTATAATGGCCGTAGACCCATAACATAGAACATCAAATGAATCAGAACTAAGACATATATGACATTTTTTTAAATTGAAAAAACCTTTGGTCTCCATGGTTTTGCATTCTGCTTTGCATAAAAATATTTCAGCACTTTAACCATTTCACTGCGGGATTATGGCGTCATAAATTGCCTGAGCGCTGAATTAAATAATTTTTTAACTAAAAAAAGTAATTAATGATGTCGCCTTTTGGGTCTGCCAGGGGGTCGCCTTTTGGCGACATCCTCAGCGAAAGGGTTAATCAATTTCAGTGGCGTTTTGTTAGGTTAGAGACTTTCTTGAAAATGTATGCATACTAATACTCCAGTATAACCTGGTAAAACTGCAGTTCATAAAGATAACTCATTCCCTCGGATGTGAAAGGGTAGAAAAAGCAGCGGATAACCCTTTCATATCCAACTGCAAGGGGACGAAATATTCGAAATTAATCCTCTTACCTGTAAGATTATACACTGAGCATCTCAGAGGTATTACTTCGCACGTTGTGAAAGTTTTTATTTTGTCAGCTTTCCAAGTTTCTCCCCCTAATCTCAGCTCTGTAGAAAATCAAATTCACAATAAACATCACAGTTATAATTCTGCTTTTTTGGGTCACATATTTTTACTGTTATATTTACTTCTGTATGAAGGAAATCAACTTGTGGTACATATTGATGCAAGGTTTGAAATCCTTTCAAAGTAAGCTAAAGACAAAAGTAGCAAGATAATCCAAAAACACATTCAATTTTTAAAAAGGATGGACTAGGCTAGCAAAGTCACAAGACATATAACTGTGGGATGGAAAAAAATGTTACCAGGAAATAAGTTGTTTGCATATATCATAATTGCAACCATTTTCCCATCCTGCTATATAGATTATTTGAAATTTCCAGTAAGTATTGCAAGACTCCATAAACATGTACAAAAATATTAATTAACAAAATCAGTGATGTAATTAGTTGTGAAGATATCAGTTCATGTTCTTTTACTTAACAAAGTCGCTATAAAGTAGGAGTCAGACTGTGATTATGAAAAAAGACATCAACACTTACTCCATTTGACAGGCGCTGTGACTAACAGCTGTGTTTGTCGCGACGTCCATGTCAGCCGCTCCAGCCGTAGATGACCTTCAGTGGAAGCTGACGCCTGAATAACAAACATATAGATATATGTAATTATTCCACCTATACAATCAGGGAAATTCTTGACGGATAATACATTTTTTTTATGATTTGTGAAACACATGGTAAAAATGTTATTAAAACGGACCGTTGAATCAAGGGTACTTATGAAAAATATGTTATCTCAGATTGTTAAATCTTACAGCACAGGGACTGACTTCAGTCGCCAGAATCTGATATCTGTAGACGAAAGATTTTGACGACTAAAGTCAATCCCCGCACTGTGAGAGAAATTTTATTTAAAGTGGCTGTAGACCCGTAACATAGGTATTCAAATGAACCGGAAAGAGCTAACTAAGACATTTATGGTGATTTCAAATTGGAAAAACCCTTCGGTCTCCATGGTTTAAATAAAAGTATTTCAGCGCTTTAAGGGTTAAAGTGCAAATCACGTCTATAGCCCGTCACTTCTATAGTCATTCAAACGAGGAAATTTGAAGGAGAAATAAAAACTAAACTTACAGAGGTCAGATTCTGACGACTAAAATCGATCCCCGCGCTGTAAGGCTTAAGTACGGTAGGTGAAAATCTAAATTCCATGACATGCGACTTAAAGGGTAATAATTTAAAAAAATGTTCTGACCATTTTCCATCTGATGTCCACCATACAACTGACTTGTCTTGACAGAGGCCGATGGCGGGATAGGTCTTTTTCTAGTGATGTAGAAGATATGCTGCTGCCCGTGTGTCCTATAATCTCATTTATTTTATTGCAGCGAGAAATCTCCATAGATATTCTGCAGAAAATTAAACATTCCAGTTCAATAATCACTATTATACTGGTTTAATTAAAGTTAAAAGTGAACCCTCAAACATGTATCAATTAATTCTAATTTTTCACATACAAGATTTAAAGAAGTTAAAGACTGAAAGAATATACATAAATCTGCTTCAGCTAGGGTCTACATTAGCTAGTTTAACAGAATAATTTAGTCAACAGTTAATGTTCTGTATGCACAGCTATTTTAACATTACTTTTGTCATCTCAAAATGTGTGTTTAAACATCAACATTAGACAATGTTTGGTCTCAAATTAAAAAACTATGAGCTAGTTGTGGGTAGCAGTAGCGAGACACAACTTCAAGTGGGTGAAAATTTAAATTAGTTAACCCTTGTGCTGATGGGACCGAATGGGCACAAGATATGGTTTCAAGCAAGTTTCAAACCAAATTATCACAAACCAAATTATCACAAGCCAAATTATAAAAAAAAGATTGTGAGAGATGTTCAGAATAATAAAGTTAATAATTTCGGGAGATGTATATTATTCATAAATAGAAATATTTAAAGCTAGTCATTTACCTGCGACATTGCTGACTAGGAATGATAATGTCTTCACCTGACCCATAATACAAACAAACTTCTTTGGACGAAACGTTCCGGACATCGAGTACAAGGTGGCAGTGCTCAAAACTGAAACAGAGAAAAGCAGCAGAATTAATGATCATGTTTGGTTCACAGTCTTCACAATATTTATTTGTCACTAGGTCCAATACCAATACAAGACTACATAAGTCCAGGAGCTCCCGCGACGAATTAGAATTTGATTTAGGCAATTTTGTGTAGGGTTTTTAATGTAGTCCTAGGCTAGGTCAAAAATCAAGACGCAAGACAACTAGCTCAGTCTAAGAGTAAGATAAGAACTAGACAGTCTGTCAGAGATTGCAAACCTCCATTGAAATTAATGATCCTAATCAGTATCCCAGTAATGGTCTACCTATCTGGCACGGTTTACCCGATATCAGGCCAATCGAGGTAACTAATAGCTGATTTACGGTCATTTTGAATTCGATATAAACTAGTTAAAAACTTAGGGTGCATCCTCCCCCGAAACCTCAAATTTTGTTTTATAGTAATGGACTAACATCTAACACAGTTTGCAAAATATTGGGCATGGGAAAGTAAATAATGGCCGATGGGGGGCCATTTTGAATTTGATCGAGTCAGAATTTTTCAAGATGCATCCTCAGCTGAAATCTCACATTTCATTCTATAGTAATTGTCTAGCTATCTAGCACGGTTTACCAAATATCGGCCATGTGAAAGCGAATAATGGCCTAAAGGCGGTCATTTTGAATTTGATTAAGTCGGAATTTTCCAAGATGCATCCTCAGCTGAAATCTCACACTTCATTCTATAGTAATGGTCTAGCCATCTAGCACGGTTTACCAAATATCGCCCATGTGAAAGTGAATAATGGCCGATAGGAGGCCATTTTGAATTTGATCAAGTCGAAATTTTCCAAGATGCATCCTCAACTGAAATCTCACATTTCATTCTATAGTAATGGTCTAGCCATCTAGCACGGTTTACCAAATATCGCCAATGTGAAAGTGAATAATGGCCGATAGGAGGTCATTTTGAATTTGATCAAGTCAAAATTTTTCAAGATGCATCCTCTCCTGAAATCTCACAATTTGTTTTATAGTAATGGTCTAGCCATCTAGTACGGTTACCAAATAACAGCTATGTGAAAGTGAATAAGGCCGATAGGCGGCCATTTTGAATTTGATTGAGTCAATTTCTTTCAAGATGCATCCTCTCTTGTAATCTCACATTTTGTTTTATAGTAATGGTCCAGCTATCTAACACGGTTTACCAAATATCAGCAATGTGAAAGTAAATAGTGGCCGATAGGCGGCCTTTTTGAATTCGATTGAGTCGAAAGTTTTTAAAAGGCATCCTCTCCCGAAACGTCACATTTTGTTTTATAGTAATGGTCTAGCTATCTAGCACGGTTTACCTGATGTCAGGCCTATCGAGGTAAATAATGCTGATAGTCGGCCATTTTGAATTCGTGAGTTAAAAATTTTCAGGGTGCATCCTCCCCAGAAAACTCACACTTTGTTTTATAGTAATCAGGTAATGGTCTAGCCATCTAGCACGGTTTACCAAATATCAGCTATGTGAAAATGAATAATGGCCGAAAAGGCGGCCATTTTAAATTTGATCAAGTCAAATTTTTTCAAGATGCATCCTCATCTGAAATCTCACATTTTGTTTTACAGTAATGGTCTAGCCATCTAGCACGGTTGACCAAATAACGGCCATGTGAAAGTGAATAATGGCCGATTGGCGGCCATTTTGAACTTGGACGAGTTGAATTTTTTCAAAATGCATCCTCTCCTGAAGCCTTACAATTTGTTTCATAGTAATGGTGTAGATATCTTGAGCGGTTTTCATGATATTCCACAATATTAGGCCTGTCGAGGTGAATAATGGCTGATAGGCGGCCATTTTGAATTTTATCAACTTCAAATTTTTCAAGATGCATCCTCTCCTGAAACCTTACAATTTATTTGATATTAATGGTGTAGCTATCTTGAGCGGTTTTCATGATATTCCGCAATATCAGGCCTGTCGAGGTGAATAATGGCCGATAGGCGGCCATTTTTAATTTTATCGACTTGAAATTTTTCAAGATGCATCCTCTCCTGAAACCTCACAATTTGTTTTATAGTAATGGTGTAGCTATCTTGAGCGGTTTTCATGATATTCCGCAAAATCTTTCAGTCGGATTTACCGATGTTATAAATTAGGTCAAAGTGCTGGGTCAACTTCAAGGTCAAGGTCCAAAAACCTGAAAAGGCACAACTAGGGACCTTAGAGAACATGTATGTGCAATATGACTGTCATCGGCCCAGTACTTTTCGAGATCTGCTCCAAAAACGAAGTGCGCGTCAAAACGTCTAAATAGGTCATAGTTCTGAACCAGAAGTAGGTCAAAGTTCAAATACCCCAAAAGGCACAACTAGACCCCCTAGGGGTGTTGTGTGTAAAATTTGAAGACAATCGGACAAGTACTTTCAGAGATATGCTCCGGAAACGAATTGTTTACGGACGGCCCAACGCCGTCACATCATCATTTTCTCCTCTGCAACCTTGCGTATTGAATTCAGATTAAAAATATTTTAACCTGTCCATTAGCCACCTGGAAGTAACCCACATACCAAAAATTGTTATCCTAGCTTATTTTCTTACAAAGTTATAGGCAAAAGAAGAGACAAAAAAAACGGAGGTAGAATCCATAGCTCCCTTCGTCTCACCTACGGTGACGGCGGGAGCTAATTATTCTTTGTGCTTTAATGTATTTCAATTTTTTTCTAGTGCAGTTTTAAATTGTTGCAGGCTAAAAATGTATACCGGTATGTATATCACTATTGACAATGATTTTTGTAAATCTTAGCGAGGGTCTACTGTCCATTGTATTTGGTTCCAAAAAACGTTCTTTTTCTTCTTACAAATACATGTTTAATATTAAGAAAATCAATCATGTGAGTTACTCATCCTTGTTTAATTTTAGACAACAAAATTGCAAAGGTTTATAATAAAGAATAATAATTGTATTCTCAATAACAGTGATTTAATTTGCTAATAAAATTTATTTATAAATAAAAAGACTATAGTCATGTTTAGAGCTTAAAGGTTTAATAAAATGTATTATATGCCATGTGGTGCAAAAAGGTGACATACATTGTAGGTGCCTAAAGGGTTAACTAAGGAAAATATAAAGTAATGGCTGGGTGTCAAAATGATAATTTAACACTTAGATTGCGCAGCTCAGCTAATTTAATTTCAAACGGTTCAAATAATGTTTAAAAAATTGTTTTTTTCAAGTTGAAACAAGACCAATACAGTATTGTAAACTTGAAGTTGTGGGTCACAGCAGCGAGACAAAACTTCAATTGTCTAATCTGGTGCTGTTAAACAATAATGCAAAGGAAAAAAGACATAAACTTACATTTGTGAAGGTAGAACATCCCAGGTGTCGATCAGAAGTGAAGGTAGAACCTCCACTGTGAGCGCCACGGCGGATTCTCTGTAATATCCGGCTGCACCTCCCGGGCCCCCGCAATACTGTAACTTCAGCAACGCCTCCACATTCTGCGGATACAACACACAAGTCTAATCATGTGTGCACATAAACTCCAGTACTTTCACTGTAACCCGTCTAACACAGAGCTTTTTAATCTCATTTTCATTTACCTTGAGATGTGAATTGCTGTCGCAATTCCCACCTCAAGTTGAATGAAAATGGCCATGATAATACAAATGAAAGCTTACGATGGCTTTTTTGTGATTGATTTTACCATTTTTATTCAATGAATTTTTACACTGCAAATAAATTATATCCCCATAAGATTAAGGTTGCGCAATACCCCCCAAGAATGGGTATTGGATTGTTGCCAGCTTCCGAAAAAATAGTCCATTTCAAGAGATAACAAGAGCACACTCGATAGCCCGCCGTCATTATTGAAATTGAAGTTATTATTGCGGCTACAGGGTCAAATTATTGACGTAAAATGTGAAAAATCACAATAAATCGGCCATTTTGACTTTTTTTTCAGCCATTATTGAATTTGTCAGAGAACTGCTTATTAGTAACATGCATAACAAATTTTAAGAGGATACATGAAAAACTTTTCAAGTTATCGCGCCCACAAGGTCAAATTATTGACGTAAAATTTGAAAAATCACAATAAATCAGCCATTTTTTATCAGCCATTATTGAACTTGTCCGAGAAATGGTCATTAGTAACATGCAAAACAAATTTGGGAAGGATACATGAAAAACTTTTCAAGTTATCGTGCCCACAAGTAAATGTTAACACCCACGACGCCGAATTTCAAATGCAATAGCCCACCTTTTTTAATTGAAATTAAAAGGCGGGCTAAAAAAACATTCATTCAGCTATGTTTTTTTTTGCTAATTTTTTCTGCTACCCTGGATGAGTTTTGTAAAAACAGGTCTAAAGTTTTCATAACATTTCCTCATTTCACGTTTTTTTTCTCAAATATTATTTTCCCACCCTCACTTATTAGATTTAGGATTTTTTCTGATCTAAAACAGAGAAAAAAACATAGCGGCCTAAGTTATGAACTGACCAGTGTTTCTGAGGGGTCTAGTGACTGGACCATTGACTGACCACTCCGTGACAAACTGCTGGACATGCTGTTCTCTGTAAAATAAAAACAATATATATAATGTCATTATCTTTCACTTCACAATTCAAAACAATTCTGCTTTCTACTCCAGTGTATTTCATAAATTTTAACTCTCGTCCTGCTGAATTTTTACTTCCAGCATTCCCTTCATTTGAAGCTGGAATTGTCAGGATTCAAATAACAAAAACTTTTTATTTATGAAAAAACCCCACTCAAATAGAATTATTTGATCAAACTGAGAATCAACCACAAATACTTGACTAATTTAAGAGAAAAAATGTATATATGGGTCCAGCAGGACAAGGGTTAAGAGGTATTAAGTTTGTATTGAGATGTGCTGTTGTTAACCCTTCAAGTGCTAAGCACGTCTACAACTATTTTAGCCCTCAAATTTTCTCCTCGAAACAACAATTCTAAAAAAAAATCAACATTAAATTTGCTAGATACCATATGTTTGGATTCAAATTGTGTATATTTAAATAATTTTCATCCACTTAAAGTTGTGTGTCGCGGTAGCGAGACACAATTTCAAGTGGGTGAAAATTATATTTTATAACCTTAAGGATTATAAAATAGTTAGTCATAAATGTATGACATACAGGCAAACATGGCAAGGTCATATCATTGCTTACCTGGAGTAAGTTTTTCACAGGCAACAAATGTAGAAGCGCCCGTCATGTAGAGTGTGAGGAAGGCGTGGCCACCTGGTGCCAGAGGGAGTTGTGATTTCAGGTTATTCTCATTCCAAGTGAACACAGACTCCAAAACATCTAAAAAACAAACATAATATAAAAATCATTCTACATAGAATTTATTATGTAAAATATCATTTCCAAATAATTACTGCACACACAAATATCACTGACTGGTATTGACAAATAATGTGCGTCCCCTAATTGATTAACACAAATATAATTCTTTTGGATGACAAATTTCGGTGTACCATCCCTCTACCCTGAGATTTATTAGACCATAGATGTGAAATATACTAATCTTTCTGTTTTTGATTTGCACACTCACATACATTAAGAAATGAATCTTGCAAATCTACATACTTTTAATTCACTAGAATTGAATCGCAAAGATAATGAAAATTTAAATTCATGGCACAGATCATTGTGAGGTATCATAAGGATTATGTTACCTTTGTCGAGTCGAGAATCCAGGCTGACAACTATGCTTTCTACCGGATGTTTGCCTGTGTTAACCAGTTCAATCTGACATTCTTCACTAAAAAAAAATTTATGTACAATAAAAATACAGCTTTGAAATTATTTTTCTACAATGATTTTATCACTAGTATAGAATCAAGTACGACTTCAATAACTGGCATCATACATTGTCAATTTTCTACCTTCAAACAATTATTCCTTACAAAAGCTTATTACTAATTTTATAATTCAACATGAGTATCAAGTTTGCTCTGCCTAATGCTAAATCAGACTGAACAAAACTGTGTCAATTAATAACAAAACAAAGATGATACTAATAATTAATATAGCAGACCCAATTAAAGTTGATACACGTACAATGATGCACTGTAACTAAATACTACCGGTACACAACAGGTTTCAAGATATTCTACATGTTTCCGTGAGAAAACATTCTAGCATTAGGTTATGATCAAAATATGAGGTCTCATCACAGAATTGGCCACAATATAATAACACTAACCTTTGACCTGCATAACTGGTTTCAAGATATTCTACATGTTTCCGTGAGAAAACATTTTAGCATCAAGTTATGATCAAAATTTGAGGTATCATCACAGAATTGGCCACAATACTATAACACTAACCTTTGACCTGCATAAAGGGTGGCAACAGCACTCGTCACGACCGTCGCACTGTCTGCTAAACTGGAAAAGCTGGCAGCTTTAGGAAGAGATGTTGTCACCTGAAAACATAAGGATGTCATTAAAAGCATAAGTAAAAAGACTGATAACATGAGATAAGCAATGGCAAGGCAAAATTGTGGTAGTCGAATTACAATAGTGGCACTATGGGCGCAGTATACATGTAATGCTGGCAGGATGCCAAGATCATGTGTTTCCAGCGACTTGTATGGATTTACTTTAATTCAGCCCTTATCCTACCAAGTTAATTTATTTAAATTTTCAACCACTTGAGGTTGTGTCTCGCTACCACGATCCACAACTTGAAGTGATCCACAACTTACTTGAAGTTGTGGATCACTTCAAGTTGTGGATCGTGGTAGCGAGACACAACCTCAAGTGGTTGAAAATTTAAATAAATTAAATTGAAAATTGCTCATATTTGTTTATTTTGGGACCAAACATTTACAGATGTTGAAAATTTAAACAGGCATTTTATTCCAAATAAGTGATTTAATCATCTAATAAAACAGATTAACATTTACAGCGCGGGGATAGACTTTAGTCATCAGAATCTGACGACGACTAAAGTCTATCCCCGCACTGTAAGAATCAACATATTTCTAATGGCCGTAGACCCATAACATGGGTATTCAAATGAATCAGAAAGAACTAACTAAGACATTTCAAATGATTTCAAATTAAAAAAAAACATTTGGTTGCTATGTTTTTTACAAATTAATTCAGCGCTTTGAGGGTTAAAAACTGTTGTCTTGATTAGCAGGCAAATGGTTAATTATGTGTATAAATCATTTGTACCTGTAACTGGGGAAGCTGTGGCACAACTTGAATCTTCTGCGAGTCTTGGTCAAGCTGAGGCACATCACGCAACCGACAGTTACTTCGACAGCCAAGCACTACAGTTGTGTAACCTGGTACAATGAAAGAATGGCATATCAGAAAATTGATTTCATGATATCTGTTCCAACAAACCAAAAAAGAAAATCTTCTGCTACTAAATTTGGTTTAAATTATATTAAATACATACAAATATTGTCACCACAGAGCTAAACTTTCGTAACTGCCATTCCAATCAGTGGCAAACAGGACCCTTTTAACTCTAAGGTGCTGATGTGTTGATTATTTTAGAAATACAAAGGTTACCGGTACTAATGTATCATGCAATATTGAACAATACAGCACACAATATAAAGGGTCTTTGCAAAAGTTTGCAATTATTCAAAATATGAACATTGTTAATCTTGAATTGTCCTACTACCTCAATACAAATGCCCGGGACATGATAAATCACCACAAAAATAAATATTTTGCAAGCAGAAAACAAGTACACTGTCATGCAAAGCCATACAAAAAGTGTTCGTATTTTTGGACATTGTGAACTTCTGAGAAAACCCCTTAGTAATCTGTAATCCAATATTTTGTGGTCAAGTGCAAATAATGTATGTTGGTGTGTTCCCAGTAAACACAAGAAGTTGAAACAATGATGGATTAATGTTGGGCACTGTCAGCGCTCTCGTAAATTTGTATATGTTTGTACATTGGAGGTACATGTATATATGTATATATATGTATATTTACATACTCTTACAGTATAATACAATATAAATAATTTTAATTAAAAGATACTTCGTGTTGATACATAATTGTCTCACGTTGATGCATTTCTTCCACCCTATGCCTAATCTTCAAATCGTTACTTGTTCTTAACATTCGTCGTTACTGTATTTCCCCCGTGGCGCATGCAGCATTCCAGAAACATCACGCACCATATTCAAGGGTGGCCCGCATCAAAGCCTTTTTGGGGTCCCCTTTGTATCCATTATTAAAGATGTATATATACTTTAACAGATGTAAAACTTGTAATTGGAGCATGAATAAATTAATTTGAATTTGGGCCAGCGTCGGAGACGGTGGCCCACCAATAAGCCATCATAGGTTCAACATCTTGTGTTTGCTGTGTTGTGCTCTAGATGGATACTGACCATGAATAGTAAGGCATCCAGGCTGTTGTGGAACTCCCATCAGTTTGAGCTGGTAAGCCGAAGATTCTGGCTGCATCACTAAGCCAGCTGGAAAAACTTCAAACTCACAACCGTCTGCCATCAGGCCCTTGAATACAATACAATGTCAATATTTTGTCACCAATATTTATTGCAAATGTAGTCAGATTTATCAATATCCTTCACATTTTTACCGCACGTGTGGGGGTGCCACATAGTTAGATGGAAAAAATAGATTGCTTGTCATTTTTTATCACAGCATATAAAACACATCATCAACATCAGTAATCAGAACTGATTTTTTATATATTTTTCATAAAATGCCCTGTGAAATGTAGCATGCCTGTCATATCACATTGCTAGCTAAGACTAAAATTAAGATTCATGAGAAATAGACATCTTCAAGTGCATTAATTGTCCTGCTGAATTGTTTGCTTCTATTTTTCATTTATTTGAAGCTGGAATTGCTAACACAACTCCCCGCTTCAGATGACAAAAAAAGTATCTTTATAGACATACTTCAAATTAAATTATTTGATTAAGTGAACATCTATCACAAACTATTTTATCAAGTTTAGTGGCATTTTATATGGCATTTTATTGAAACTAGCTTCAACCCGTGTATATATACAGTCGTGCAGGAGAAGGGTTAATATGCTTCTACTCCAAATATTTTATAAATATGACATTTGGTTTGAAACTTATATTCATGGCTCTAGCAGGATTGAAAATGACCTAAAGCAAGGGCTTTTGCATTCCTATATCAGGGTGGTTCAAAATCTTAAAAGTTTGAATTAAAACAATGATTATACATGTAATATCTTACCATATTAACTAGATTGAGCTCAAATGGGAGAGGGTTATGCATCTGTACCAATACTTCACACACTTCACCCGCAACTAGCTCACATTCTGGAAAGTAATATAAATCAAATGATCAACATCAATATACTGCATGGTCAATATTGAATCTACAATACAGGCCATCCTATAATCACTTCTATGTGCAAAAGTATGAAAACAATTTGCATAGATGGTTAGACTTATTGGCAAAAACAAGACATGGACAAAGGTCATGGACAGACAAAGGTAAATCTATTGGTGATGCATAATTATCTAATTTGGTGCTTAACACTTCAACCACCAAGTTATTTAATTTGAATTTCCACTTACTTGGAGTTGTGTCTCGCGTCATGAAAATTATTCAGATTTGACAAAATGGAGGTTAATTATTTTCAAATTTTGATAATTGGTGTCACGTTTCATTTTCAACATGTTTTAAAGATGGTAATCGATGTGCTATAATATACAAGAGCACACTCGACAATAGCCCGCTGCCATTACTGAACTTGAAGTTATTGCCATTTTTGCCATTTTTTTTTCAGCCATTATTAAATTTTTCCGAGAACTGGTGATTAGTAACATGCATAACAAATTTTAAGAGGATACATGAAAAACTTTTCAAGTTATCTCGCCCACAAGGTCAAATTATTGATGTCAAATGCGAAAAATCGCAATAAAATGGCCATTTTGAATTTTTTTCATCTATTATTGAACTTGTCTGAGAACTGGTCATTAGTAACATGCATAACAAATTTGGGAAGGATACATGAAAAACTTTTCAAGTTATCGCGCCCACAAGTAAATGTTAACACCGACGCCGAACTTCCATTGCAATAGACCTCCTTTTTTAATTAAAAGGCGGGCTAATAAATGAAAAACTGAATATTCCATTTTGTTAAAGGGTTAACCAGTTCCATTTCTACAGTCAGGTCAAAACAGGATTGCAGAGTCATAGAAAACTTTCCGAGAAAATTCGAACTGATGACGTAATATAGAAATTCATGGTGAAAACAGAAAATATGTAATAGAGTTGGTTTTAGAACAAACATTCTACCATAGATCTCTAGCATAGCTATATGTATTGCATTTTACAATGCTGTCATGCAGAGCAGATAAGAGCTATTTCCATGCCTCACCTGTTTGCGGTTCAGTTGGTGGATCCTTGAGCATCTGTAATGGACTGTAGATGAAGGGACTAGATAAGACGGACGCCTGATTTATCACAGATGTCGGTTGCACTTTTCGAGGACGTAGATGAGGAGTGAGGCACTGAAGTCTGAAACATCTACAAAACAAACCATCACCATTATCAACAAAGTAAAAGATTGTACAAATAGCACATACAGTAGGACCTGCTATGAGCAGCCACCCTTGTGGCACAGGAGAAGTGGCCTTTTAAGGCAGGTGGCTGCTCATAGGATTTATTTGTATAGGAAATGTCATTTTGGGGAATGGCCAAGTAGCCTTCCATAAGAGGTTCGCTGCTCATAAGAGTGGCTGTTCATAGCAGGCTCTACTGTACCATTTATGACAAAACATAGTTAAGTGCAAAACAGTCACATTCCAGCAAACAATGTTGGACCAATGTTGGGCCAATGTTGTAGACGGTGGGCCAAACATTGGTCCAACATTAGACTGTTGTGTCGTGCTTGCTGGGATAGGTGAGAGTCTATTTATGGTTTGAAGGCTTCTTAATTTAACACTTTCCTGCTACGCCCGTTTTCACACAATATTACATATAAGTTTGAAACCGAATAAAATGTCACAGAAATTGTTAAAAAAAATTGTTGTAGATGCTCAATTCATCAAATAATTGAATTTATGAAAATATCTATATTTATTGTTTTAATGTTAACCCTAAACCACTAATCATGACTATAGTCATTTTTAATCTGTTTTATCAGCCGTTCCAATCCAATAATCCCGTTTTTGGGAATGAAATAAGCACTTAGTCATCATGATTTGCAAATGTTTGTTCTCAAATTTAACAAATTCGACTAATTTTCACCCACTTGAAGTTGTGGGTCGCGGTAGCGAGACACAACTTCAAGTGGGTGAAAATTTAAATGATTAAATTTAGCAGATTAAAGGTCAATATGTGCGTGGTGATAGTGGGAAGCTTGAAATGTCCTTTTGACACAGAGTTTGTGATATCTTACTTGATGGTGGGGAACTTGAGAAGAGGCACGGGAGGGAGAATGACACCATTTTCTAGAGCGAGGGATTGGGGAGAAGCCTCTATGCGGTTTGTGTATGACTGTAGCACATCGGCGATCTCCTTCCTCTCCTGAATGCTCAGCTCGTCAAACATGGTGTGAAGCACAAACATCAGGTGCCTGCAAAAAATAGTGGAAGAAAACACGTATAATATCTCCTAAAGCGCTAAGTCATAGTAATCAATTTTTTACTCACTTGAAATTGTGTCTCGCTACTACAATCCACAACTGGTAAGTAAAAATTACTGATATACATGTATGTACAGTTCCATCAAAATATATGCTAATATCACAAATTTAATGCTCATTTCTTTTTTAAATATTTATTTTTTGACTGACAAATTAATCCTTCGCAGCCTGAATTTACGATTGTCATCTTCACCAACTACAAGCCACGAATTGCTGTCTCACTTCTTGACTTGTAGTGAATGAAGATAACTTGAAGTGGGTGGAAAATGAAAAAAAACATAAGTGTTATTGATAAAACAATTCCATGAAACTTTAATTCTAAAACTCCCAGGTGTAAGAAATTAGGTTATTCTTCGGAGGTGCTTTGATGCATCGTGAGGGCTTAAGGTGTGCACCGATCTATTTCAAAATGTCAGGATACTGCAAACATACAAGTAGTTGGGTGCTTTATATTACATACAACTTTTGTCAATAACCCTTAGAGCACCGATGTCCACTACGGTAGACATTCCGTGTACACAGAGAATATGTCATCAAACTATGATATTGAGATATTATGTGATGTAAATTTTACAAATCCAAGCCATTTTCAGTCATTTTCAGTTGTGAATCACGGTAGCGAGACACAGCTTCAAATGACTGAAAATATAAATTTAATTGTTCAGGGCTCTAGGGGTTAACACAAAAATAATTTTAATCTAATTTTTAGTCTATTTATCTTACATAATTCATAATATAATTTGAAACATTATACACACCTGACGGCGATGGCCGGGTTACCCATCCGCCGAGCAGAATAGATGAGCTCGTGTAGCACTCGAAGTTGTAACACTGGCCAGCCGTCAATAGCATCAGCTGTAAAAAACAACAACTGGTACAGAATAACTTGCTCACTGTACCCCTCTTTCTTCTCATTTTCATTCGCCATTATCATGGTGAATTGTATAATTTGTATAATTTTTTTTAATTTTTGGGGAATTAATTTATTCCAAGTATGTGATGTGGTGTAGAAATTTGTGAAACAACTTGAAGAAAAAAATTTCAGGTCTCCTATAATTTTAGATTATTTTTCTTTTGAGCTAAGAATTACTGCTACAATTCACAGGTCAAAGTAAGAACTTCATTCTGACCTAACTTCAAAGTCTCTATTGCAGGTTAGTTTGCTGCCTGAATGCACTATTACCACATTAACAACATTACAGAACTGAAAAAACCTTATATTTTCATGACACTTTGCATTATTTTTTCAGTTGGTATTTTTCATTCATTTGAAATTTAAAATGATGAAAAAGATTGACTTGATTGAAAATAAAAACCACCAGAATTAATTATTTTATTGACTGAACTTCTACCAGAAACTATTTCATCAACTTCCCAGCAAACATGAGATGTTGACCCAATGTTGTTTTAATGCTGGGCCACCATCTGCGATGTTGGCCCAGCATTAAAACAATATTGGATCAAGTTATTGTGTTAGTACTATTTTAATAGGTCTGAAACGTACATAAACGTACAAAAACAAGGCTAGCAAAATGAATAAACTACATGTACCACAACTGCCGGCACTTACAGAATATCTCATCTTTAGGATCCATGGAGAGTTTATATCCATCCAGGGACAGGATCAATAGGTTGTAGCAGTGCTGCCAGGCTGGACGAGGATTGACGGGGGCCACACACTGCATGGCTGCTATACGACGGAAAAACGCCGCCTTCCTCAGCATGCCCACCTCACTGTAAAGCTGCGAGAGGGTGCTGTAACGCTGAATCTAAAACAAATACAAAACATTGTGGATCAATTAATTTACCACCACTTTGACCACCAAAACCCATTTATGTGAGCTGAATGCCACAGTATACAAGTGGACTTTAGTGTTAAAAGCTTCAACCCTTATCCCAAGTTAATTTATTTAAATTTTCAACCACATGAGGTTGTGTCTCGCTACCGCGATCCACAACCTCAAGTGGTTTAAAAGTGACCATATTTGTTTAATTTTGTGACCAAACATTTACAAATCTTGATGTTTAACCCTTTAAGCCCTCACGATGCATTGAAGCATCATTTTACATCCCTGAAAACAGACTTAATTTTCCTACAAACAATGGTTTTAGAATGAATATTTCCAAGAAACTGGTTACCAATACATGGTAGCTTTCTTGTATTTTTAATTTTATCATCTTCATCCACTACACGTCCAGAATTGCGACAGCAATTCGCGGCTTGTAGTGGATGAAGATGACAATGGTAAATTCAGGCTTCAAAGGGTTAAACAGTCCTTTTATTCCCAATATCAGTGATTCGATCGGCAAAGAAAACAAGTTCAAAACGACTAGCTGTGAAAGTACCAATCACAACTATATTACTTTTTAATCTTTGCTATCAGCATAACAAAAAAAGTTGGTTGGATTGTAAGCTAATGTGATTGCCATTATTTTCTCAAACAAAAATGTCTAATTTTAACCCACTAAGTTTGGATCCTGGAAGTTGTAGGTCATAGCAGAGAGATAAAAACATCAGTTATTCAAAGGAATAATATATGGTGAAAGAGTGTGTCTGCCACCTTGTAAAGTGGCAGATATACACCCTTTCATCCCTGAAGTAGTGATTTGTATATCTGACCTTTTCTTCTTCAGACAGCTCCAGACTAATATAGACTACGTTCTGCAGAAACTCTGACGCCAGTAAGAACTTCTGTAACACAGAAACAGAGCAATTCTTTATTGTATATGTTTCAATTGCCAAATAAGAAAATGTTTATAAAATACAAAAAAATAACAACTAATCATTAGCTAGATTGCGACTACCATTTCAGGATTTGTTCTGATAACCAAGCTGACAAGAGCCGTTGAGCCAATGTTTAATATCGTTGTAGATGGTGGCCAGAGTTAAATCAACATTGGGTCAATGACTCGTTTTAGGTTGGAACATATTTTTCAGCAGATCTATGAGACAGTCACAGCCAGCGATGTATGTTTGAAAATGATACAAGAAAGGTGTATTCAGAAACAGAAACAGAAGAGTCATGTTTCTTTGTGATGCGGATATATATGTTACCTATAAAGATGTGTGTGTCTAAATGAGACGCTGGCAGATCGGCGTATTACACGATGGGCCAGCTTTGAAACAGCGTCTGATCTGTACTCAGCAAACACGAGACATTGAGTTAATGTTGAGTCAATGTTGGCCAGCCGTCTACGACGTCGGACAAAAATAAGTTGGGTAGCTGTAAATAAGCCGATAGACAAAAGTAACAACACTATTGTTGGTCTAGCGTCGGAGGCGGTTGGCCAATCCTAACACTTTGACCGGTGTGGCCGTTTTTAATTCGTTTTAATCAGAGTCATTGGGAACGAAATGTGTGCTTAAACATCAAGAATTGAAATTGTTTGATCCAAATTGAACAAACATGAGTAATTTTCACCCACTTGAAGTTGTGGGTCGCGGCAGCGAGACACAACTTCGAGTGAGTGAAAATTTAAATTATACAATTTAGCGCTTCAAGGGTTAAACCAAAATAATGACGAGACCAGCACACAATACGATTGACCAATACTGGGTTGATGCTGGCACACCATCAACAAAGCCAGACCAGCATCAAGCCAACATTGGATCTGAGTCATGTACCAGCAAACACGGGGCATTTACTAAGGTTGGTTTAACCTTTTCACTACCATACATGACGGAAATTTCCGTCGTCATTCGTCAATGAACGTAATCATAAAATGACACAAATTTTCGTCAAATATATACTACATTTATGTATTTTTCGTCATTTGAAGCTGGAAATTGCGTTAGTAATTCCAGCTTCAAATGACGAAAAATGGAACTCCTACACCAGTATATCTGGATCCTGGCATGCACTCCGGCCTGGAAATCAAAGGGTTAATGTTAAGCCAGCGTCGTAAACGGTGGAACAGCATTGACCCAACCTTGTGTGAATGTCACGTCTTTTCTGGGGTTTTTTTTTCAGAGGATAGGCCTGGTATGCAAGGACAAATGTTGTTTGAAAATTGGGCCGTTGTCGCAGGCGAACGACCAACATTAAAACAACACTGGGTGAACATCTTGCGTCTGCTCGGGTGGGACAGCATCCACTCTCTGACCTTCTATTCCTTTCCAGCAAACTTACCAATATTCAGTCAACATTGGTTCAATGTCTGCTGCTTGCTGGGTTTATTCAACTTTAGATGTGTTTTGTTGCCGCAATTGCACCTCATAAAACTAAAACTTGATTTGAGGACATAATATACTGTTGAGTGGTGTGGCCATTTGCCGCTCATCATTCTGAGAGGAACAACAACTTTATAGTTGTCAATTCAAGGCACGGTATAATGTTTCAGTATAATATTGGGGTATACTATTTGCCATTCATCTGAGTGCCGCATACAACACTTTTGGCTGGTTGAGCACGTTGTTCTCGAGTCTGAGACCGGATTTAAACAACGCACAATGGCTAAATCGGGTCTCAGACCCAAGAACCAGAATACTACAATGTATCAAATGAAAGCTCAGACGTCCCTTATTTTTATTAACCCTTACGATCGACTTTCGTCGTCAGAATCTGCCGTCTGTAGACGGCAGATTCTGACGACGAAAGTCGATCACCGCACTAACAGAAAAAAAATTCTAATGGTCGTAGACCGATCTCATAGGTATTCAAATAAATCGTCAAGAGCTAACTAAGACATTTATGATGATATCAAATTGAAATTAACTCTTTGGATTTCCAAGGTTTTTTAAAAAAAAAAAATCAGCGCTCTAAGGGTTAAATATACTATGTGATGCGTACATCCAAGCAAACATGAGGCGTTGAGCCGACGTTGTATTAGTGTTGGTCCAGTGTAGTCGACGGTGGTCCTTCATTAATTACGACTAAAGCTGTTTTTAATCTGTTTCATTAGCCGATAAAATCACTGTTATCGGGAATGAAATGTGTTTTTTAACATCAAAATTCGCAAATATATTATCTCAAATTAAATAAATGTGAGTTAATTTCACCCACTTGAAGTTGTGGGTCGCGGTAGCGAGACACAACTTCAAGTTGGTGAAAATGAAAATTTAATAATGTAGCGCTTTAACCCTTTCAAGCCTGAATTTACCATTGTCATCTTTATCCACTACAAGCCGCGAATTGCTGTCGCAATTCCCGACTTGTAGTGGATGAAGATGACTGGAATGGATGAAAAATCAAAGAAAATTGGCATATATTGTTAAAACATTTTCATGAAAATGTTCTTTCCAAATCCCTTAGTTGTGTGAAAAACATTTTTTTCAGTGATGTAAGATGATGCCTTATTGCATCATGGGGGCCCAAAGGGTTAAGGGTCAATCTACCAATGGGGCGACGTCTAGTGCCTACTGGGTTAAAAAGTTGAACAAAACATAGAATCAACCCAGTGTAAAAACGGAACGTTAAACCATGTTAGACCAGCATTGCAGGCGGAGGGCCAACATTAAAGCAACACTTGGCCAACGTCTGGAGCTCACTGGAAACGTGGGCGTGTCGTCAACCACTATTCAAGAATACATAAAATATCACATACACATCGGCTCGATATAGGGCCAACGTCGAAACGTCCACAGTGGCACTAAAAATTCAGGGCACCTACGAAAAGACAATGTGAGTTATGAGCATCAACAGGTAGTTGTCACCCAATCAGTGACGTCACACACCTAATCTGTGACGTCACACGCGCGCTCAGGGAGGGTGCACGTCCCAGCAGACACAAGGCGTTGAATCAATGTCGGTTTAACGTTGGTCCACCGTCTACGACGCTGGACCAGCGTCAAACCGACATTGCTTCAATGTCTTGTGTCTGCTGGGTGGCATGGCACGTGGGACCAGGTGGCGGGCCAGAAGGACTGACTGAGAGTCAACGTCAAGGGGAATCAATAAGCACTGATTATCAGCTTGTTACACCACAGGAAGCACCTGTTGATGAAAAGCATCCCAATCCCACTGATTCACGCAACGTTTGTTATATTAATATATTTCTGTTTTGCGATGATATTATCCGTAGCCTAAATATTATTTTTTTGCCGGATTTAGAAACAAATGGAACGGATAATCACATCTTATGCAACACGTGAAATGACTGATTGTTTTTTCTTTATAACTAAATGCAGGCACACTACAAAAGTTTAATTAACTTGAAAATTAAACATATCAGTTCGGCTTTATAAAATGTAAAAGGGTGTTTGCATCGATGGAAGCAATACATCGACAATTCAGTACTGTAAGCTGCTCTAGGGATTCGAAGTGCAATGTTTATGGTTTCCTGCTACACAAGTCTATTGTCAATTGGAATGAAGAATTTTTTTATCTCTTTGTGTGTGTAGATCACATGTGGCTTTTAAAAACACTTGAAATCTATTTAGGAATTTTGCTGTCGGGGAGACAAAAGCTTAATTCTAAGACGTTTGATGTGAACCCCATGACATATCACCCAGATAAAGATTAAAACACACCATCACGAACGCGAATTACCGCGTGGAGAGCCGATTTTGACCTGTCCGTGTTCTGTCGTGGCGTACATATTCTCTCTCGCGTTACTGTGTTATACGTTTAACCCTTAAGGCGCTGAATTATTTTTGTATCACCCATGGAAATTAAAGGGTTTTCTTCAATTTGAAATAATCATAAATGTCTTAGTTAGCTCTTTCTGATTCTTTTGAATACCTGTGTTCTAGGTCTACGGCCATTATTACTATTTTGATTCTTACAGTGTGGGGATCGACTTTAGTCGTCAGAATCAGACGTCAGATTCTACCGACTAAAGTTCATCCCCGCACTGTAACGGTTAATGCTACGTTCACGTTTGCACGAATAAACACACGACAACATGTTTTCTCGTGGATTTTTGGTGGATTTCGCATAAGTGCTCATGTATAAAATGTGAACACCCACACCAAAATAACAAAGAGTGATATCTGCCGTATTCCTGCATCTGTGAACTTAACTTCATCCTCATCGTTTTCCGCTGTAATCCCCGTGTAAAGGGGATGAAGTAACATCAAATGACATCACGAGTTCTATATAAAACCAGAGTCTTTATTTTGATAGATGTTCACATACTATTTTTTTTGAATGCAATTTATTCACAAAAATTGCCATGTGGTACATAAATGCGAGATTGCTCAAAGGGTTAAACATGCTAAAAATGAACAAAGAGTCGATATTTCTGCGGTGCTCAAGGGTGGTGGGGGGGGGGGGGGTATGCAGTCGTCGGGGCCATTGTACAAGTTTCAATTTTTACCCACTTGAGCTTAATTAAGATTAATTTACATATTAGTGGTCTAAAATTATTCATATATACTTGCTCAATTCGACATTACTCATGTTTATTTAATTTGAGACCAAATATTTGCTAATCTTGATGTTTAACCCTTTGAAGCCTGAATTTGTCATCTTCATCCACTACAAGCCGCGAATTTCTGTCGCAATTCTCGTCTTGTAGTGGATGAAGATCATTTAGAATGGGGGGGGAATTAAAGAAAATTGCCATGTATTGCTAAACCAGTCTTATGGAATTGTCATTATAAAACCCTTAGTAGTAGGAAAATTAAGTCTGTTTTCAGGGATGAAAAATGATGCTTTAATGCATCGTGAGGGCCTGAAAGGTTAAACGCACATTTCGTTCCCAATAACATTGATTTATTCTGCTAGTATATAGAAAAGATTAAAAACGATTATCATGATTATAGTCGTGATCAGCGATGAAAGTGAAGAGTTAGACCTAATGTTTGTGTTGTTTTCATTTTACGACATCTAATAGTAATAGCCAGATCTTAGGGTTATTTATTTTGGTTTGAAACCATTTCAAGCATAAAACTAAACGAAAAGCCACTGGAAATCATCATTGATGAAATTGTTTGTCATAGATGCTGAGTTCATCAAATAACTCAATTTGCGATATGTATCTTTTTCAGAAATAAATTATGCTTTCGTCATTTAAAGCTCGAAATTGCGTAAGAAATTCTAGCTGTAAACAGGTAAATGAATGAAAACTAGTTACACACAATTCGCAGCACAAAGATTAATCGCCAGATTATTGTCCTAAAGTCGATTCCCGCTGTAAAAGAATTGCAAACAAATATAATGGCACACATAGGTATGCAAATGAAGCGGAAAGAGCTAACTAAAGACATTTATGAGGATTTCAAATTGGAAAAAATATATACAAATTTCAGCGTTGCAAAGGTTACTGCTTATGGGAGATTGTGTTTACACTGGGGAATAATAGCGATGTACGACATTAATAATTAGCACCGGTCAAGCTGCTAATTAGTGGTAGATTAGTGCTGCCTAGAAACGAGGGGGGAGGGTCAAGACCGGACGCCAATGAATGACCAAAAAACATTGCTGTGTCAATGTTGGGCCAGCGTTGCAGACGATGGCCAGCAATGAAACAGCATAGAGGCAATGGTGGTTGACAGGTATACCCTTATAGAGGTGATCTATACTAACCCTTGTACTGCTGAATTGTTTGTGAGTATCTTTCATTCGTTTTAAGCTAGAATTGCTAACGTAATTTTCAGCTTCAAATGAATGAAAAATAATATTATTTATGAATAATGGACATCTCGCAAAATTGAATTAATTTGATTAACTGAGCATCCACCACAATATAATGTTACAAATTTTAGTGGTATTTGCTTGAATAAGTATATATACGGTCTTAGCAGCACAAGGGTTAAGACTGCGCTTTCGTGGGCGTAGCTTTTTCTGAAAATCAGCGTCTCCAAAAGCCAGTGTTACTAAGTACATTAGCAGTTTATTACCGCCCAATTTATCATATTATTGTCATAATTATCGTCCTTTTATAATAATCATGTTGAGACCATTTTTAATCGTCGCCCCGCATTTTTGTTCGGAATTATTTCTGTAGGCGTATATTAGGTGATATGAGCTGGTAAAAATAGACACTGGACAACACGTAGACCCCGACAAATATTTACCCTTGCGCTGCTAGGACCGTATATATAGGGTCCCAAACAAGTCTCAAATCAAATAAAGCGCAGCTGAATTTGATCAAATGTTTTGTGGTAGTCTATTAAATAATACAATTTAGGAGGCGTCTATTTTCCATAAAGATAGTTTTCGTCATTTGAAGTTGGAAATTGCGTTAGCAATTCCAGCTTTAAATGACGAAAAATACGAAGAATTCAGCAGTACAAGGGTTAAGAATGGAAGACCAAGAAATAACTAAACATTAGTTTAATTAACAGGATGATTTCTAGTCGTTTTGAAATCTATTCAAATATCATGCTGTAAACATAGCAAAACCTGGCTGGTATGTTTCCATGAGACAGTTTTTTTAAATTTAATTGCAGTCTAAGTTTGTA